>CM035103.1:29798241-30171211 GCA_020205505.1 Panax japonicus | reverse complement strand
AAGCCAGAACTCGCATTTCTTCAACTTAGCATATAACTTGTTTTCACGAAGCCTTTGGAGTACCAGCTTCAAATGGTGCTCATGATCTTCACGGCTTTTGGAATATATGAGGATGTCATCAATAAAGACAACAACGAATTGATCCAAATAATCCTTGAATACTCGGTTCATCATATCCATGAAAGCAGCAGGAGCATTAGTCAATCCAAAAGACATGACTAAGAATTCATAATGCCCATACCGAGTTCTGAAGGCAGTCTTTGGAATATCCTCAGTTCTAATTTTCAGCTGATGATATCCAGAACGAAGATCGATTTTTGAAAAGAATTGTGCTCCTTGCAACTGGTCAAACAAGTCATCAATACGAGGTAGAGGATACCTATTCTTGATGGTGACATGGTTCAATTCCCGATAGTCAATACAAAGTCGCATACTCCCGTCTTTCTTCTTTACGAATAAAACAGGAGCACCCCAAGGAGATGTACTAGGACGAATGAAACCGATGTCCAATAACTCCTGTAGTTGGACTTTTAACTCCTGAAGTTCAATAGGAGCCATTCGATATGGGGTTTTAGAAATGGGCTTTGTACCAGGTTCAAGATCAATAAAGAATTCAACTTCACGTTCTGGGGGTAGACCGGGAAGTTCTTCAGGAAATACGTCAGGAAAGTCAATAACAACAGGAATATTATTCAATTTTGACGTGTCTTTATTCAAATCCATAACATGGGCTAAGAAAGCTTGACATCCGTTTTTCAATAAACGAATAGCTTTATGATTAGATATGACAGTGATTGATTTTAATGGTTTAGTTGCCTGAATTCGAACAACAGGTTGATTAGGAATATGAAAACTAACAACCTTACGAAAACAATCAATTTTGGCATGATGAGTAGTTAACCAATCAATCCCTAAAATCACATCAAAAGCAAGTATCTTTAAAGAGATCAGGTCAACAGGTAAGGTGATGGTGCCAACTTGAATGAAACAAGATTTATAAACAGTGGATGTGATGAAAGTTTCTCCTAACGGAGTTTCCACAGATAGGTCAAAGTCTAATTTCTCCGGAGTCAAGTTTAAACGTTGAGCGCAAGCAGGAGAGATAAATGAATGGGTAGCACCGGTATCAAGTAAGGTATAAACTTCGCAAGAATTTATAAATAGCTTACCCGTGATCACCTCGTTTGGGTTCCTCGCATTTGACCAGTCACAACAAACGCTCTTCCAGGAACCATTGACTTTGCTTTTCTGGGACAGCCTTTGATCACCGTCCCCGCTGAAGGTTTCGCTACCGTACAATCTCGAGCGATATGTCCTTCCTTTCCACAATTATACATACCTTGAACTGTTGTGGGCAGTTTGGACTGATATGTCCCTCTTTCCCGTATTTGTAGCATATGACCGGTGGTCTTTCTCCTCCTTTAGAACCAGTTGCTGCCGGCACTGTCGTCTTCACATGGTCGTTGTTAAATCTCCTCTTTTTAAAATCTCCTCCTGACTCGCTTCTTCTATTTTCATAGCTATGATTACCACCAGAGTGGTTACCATTTTTGTCCGTCTTTTTCTTTCTCCACTGGTTATTGTTTTGCTGACTGCTATCTCCAGTATGATCCTGATTGTGGTACCTCGGTTGACCGTACTCGTTATCTCGCTCCAACAATTGAGCCCTGTTAACAACATCTGAATAGAGAGAAAATTTATGAGAGATGAGATATTGTCGTATGCCGGGTTTCAAACCTCTCAGAAACATCCGCGTCATACGTTCCTCATTCTCCACCAAATGAGGTGCAAACCTGGATAACTCTGCAAACTTTGCCTCGTACTGAGACACCGTCATGTTATTTTGTTCTAATCTGATGAACTCCACTTCCTTCATATGACGAACACTTTCAGGAAAGTATTTGTCATTAAATAGTTTCTGAAACGTCTCCCAAGACATGCTGAGTGCGGCTGGATGGGTACGCTTCACAGACTCCCACCAGTAGTCTGCCTCGCCACGGAACATAAAGGTGGCGAATGGAACCTTCTGTTCCTCCGTGCATCCCAAGACATCGAATATCTTGGTAATTTGCTTGACCCATGTCTCCGCCATGATCGGATCTGGCTTTCCCTTAAATTCTGGTGGTCCCAACTCTTTGAACTGCTTGGCTGTGACAACCCGTGAATTGTTATCATTTCCTCCTGTATTTTGAACACGAGTCTCCCTCGTCTGATTTTGCATGAACTGCAAAAAGCTTCTAAACATTGCGTCGTTCATCGTCTGATCAGTGGTGTTGTTCACAGGAGGAACATTGCCAGCCTGTTGCACGTTCTCCTCGTTGGTGAGTACAGGCGTCTCCACGGTCTCATTTCCACTGTTAATATTCTCAGTCGACATTCTCAAATACTGTCATAAAACAAGGGTTAATTAAGGAAATCAATATATCACATAATATCCCTATATACTGACCAACTAACAAATAAGCTTAGGTAGGACACACTAGCGAAGGATTTACTCGTCTCTCCCCTCCTAGTTCTATTCCCCGATCTCCGCCAGAGATCATATCCCTAAGCTCTGATACCAACTGTGACGCCCCCAAAATAGGTATACCAACCCATTTGAGTGCCAAATACATGGTACAGAAAACAACTTATTTTACAACATAAACTGTGAGTTTAAATACAATATTGTCATCTAGACAATATACATACAAATCCTCATATAATTATTGATATTATTTTACAAAAATGGTGAGGACTACTAAACAACTCTCTCAAGACCATCAATTCATACCCCGACTCGTACCGCTATATCTCGTCTCCTGAGAAGAAAAATGGAACAAAAAGGAAAAGGGTGAGCTCAACTAGCTCAGTAAAGAATATTATGACTAAGATAATATACAACAAATTATCGTTAGTCTTCAACAGGGAAAAATCTAATAGAATACAATAGACAACAAGTTTTAAATCAATATTCGCAGCGGAAAATATTAATTCATAGAAGAGTTACGTAGAGGATGAAATCTACTAATGTCTATGAATTTAACAGTCCATCAACAGTATTTTTATCCCTGTAACATCAATCAATGCACATCTTGAATCATATATTCATCCTTGCACTACAGGCCAAGGATATTCATCTGTTGGTCATGTTCATCTAAACACCTGTTCATCTTTGCACTACGGGCCAAAGATATTCATCAGAAATCATTCATCTTTGCACTACAGGCCAAAGATATTCAATAATAACATCCTTTAAGACTGAAGATGATAAAAAATATTTTTAAAGAAGCGAATCCAGTGAAAAAAATGACAAGGATTAAGGATTAAGGATTCGTACTTTGTTTTATCCATGTCCAAAAATACCTCAAAAATAATCATAGTGGTGTAAAATTCAAGAATGATCAAAACATGGATACAATCAAAGCTAGTATCCACAATAGATATTTTGGACGAAAAGAAAAAAAATAATTTTTCTGTGAATAGTGCCGTATTCGTGAATAGTGCCGTATACGTGAATAGCCGTATACGTGAATAGTAACTCCGGCACAAAAAGTTCCAAATTTGATAAAAACGTTCACCAATATTTCGGCATAATGATATTGAAGAAAATAATATCATTTAAGAAGAAAATAACATCCCTTACCTCAAAATACGTACTTCTGACTGAATTTCGGTATAGTGCTGACAGAAACTCGCACCGTATAGCAACACTCAAAGTATACTCACAAGAATACGCTCGATAATATAGAGAGAGAAAGAGAGAAAACTTTGTTTCTGGTGTGATTTTCAATTCTAACTTAGCCCTCTATTTATAGGAAAATGTTAGAACGCCAAAGGAGACTAAATAATAATAATATATTATTTTCAAATCTACGCATGCTTGAATTCAGCCATTTGAAATTCAGCAGCCCATGTGTTCACAACCAAAGTGGGTCCCACCATAATTTAATAAAAATCATTTTATTTTCCAAACTTCAATAATTCGTAGAAAATAGCTCGTTTATCAGAAAAATTCGAAACTCGCGACTTTCCATGGGAAATTCCATTCTCTACAACTTTGCAGAAGAAAATTTTTCCAAATTCCAAATAGAAATTGACCGAAATCCACAAACGGCGATTTTACAGTCTATACTCAATTTTCGGTCAAAAATTATGTCCACCGACACACAAAACATGTGTTAAACATTTAATGCCACAAAAATACTCTACCTCCTCATATACTCATATATCCCACATTCATTATAAAAATATCATCGTTAATATATTATTAAAATAATATATTTAAATGAATTATTTTATCAGAAAAAGATAAAATATTAATTTTCAACAATTGTCACATTAAAAATTTTCTCCATCTATATCCACATAAAATAAATATTTTCTTTATCATAATAATCAATAATTAATTATTAAAAATAATATTACAGAATCACAGTACTGACAACCAGGCCGTTCCCAGGATAGAGGGGGCTTTCCAATAAGGATTTCTCCTTACTGGCGCGCAATTAGATGACCAAACCTCTCCTTGACAGAACTTTCTAGACATTGCCAATAATGTTATCTGATAATATTATTCAAATAATATGAATTATTGATCTGATAATGGAAAATACTGTGCAATGACAATTATTGAAACAATAATAATATAAATATCAACGCAGCAATTATTGAATCAATAAAGTAATGAACAGTAACTCCTGTAGCAATTATTGAGTAGTGCCTTCTTACGTAAGGATCAATAATTCAAAATACTGTGCAATACCGTGTGCTACTGTGCAACAACGCGTATTACTGTATTTTAACCACCGGGTATTCCAACAGTGTAAACGGTAACAACTACGCCGTTATTTTTAAACAACTTATATTTGTCGTTTTCTTCCTCCAATCGCTTTCCGTTATGGGGCCCACACATGGCTGCGCCGTCGTACGAATATTCCCCGACAGTACGAATATTCCACGACCAAACGAATATTCCCCGACAACAATGAATATTTTATAACCACTTGCTTATTTTGAAATATTTGCGTATTTTACCCATAACTATCCACATTAATCAAATCAACCCTTACTAAAATAATAATTAAAGGAAATTAAATTTCATTTATTAATTATTTGGGTCTTACAGCGTATTGGGATTAAACTCTGATAAAGGTAAGATAAGTTTGTAATTTATTTTAGTGTTATTGTTATTAGTAATATTTCCGCTCATAGAAATGGTATCGTGAAGTACCGAGTTTGGGTTTCAAGTATCCGGGTTCGGGGACTTTACATCATGGTATCAGAGCTATAGGGTTAGAAACCTTAGGTGGGTTAGACCTTAGGCTATAACCTTAGAACAGAGGGAAACGTTGAAAATACAAATAACTCATATAGAGTTAGTGGGTTGGTATGATTCAAAGATGAATCTCGCGAGTTGTTAAGCCACAGAGTTTCCTAACTCTGATAATAAAGTTGAACAGTAATGGTGAATAGATCGAGTCTAAAAGACTGAAAGTGCAGGGAAAGTAGATCGTAAACAAAACAATTAAGACATAGAATTAAATCATAATATATACGATGAGATCACCCCGTGATCTGATAAAATTATGACAGTCACAAAGAATCAATCTTATGATTGGAAAGTTTAAAGCAAGATTGTTGTGTGAATGGTACAGATTCAAGAAAGGGATTATGAATACGGATTAAATGAAATTCGAATGGAAAAAGGGGGTTAAGATTAGGTGGGGATTTCAATGATGACTCATGTCGGCAGCTGAGTTGTATGATTCCTTGTATGGGCGGGGAATTGTACTTGGTGTAAAAACTACTTAATATTGACACTGATAATCATTGAAATGTTTGTGTCGCGCTATTGCTATATGCATGTTAAGAGGGTGATTCCTTTCTCATGTGTATAAAAATAGATAGGTCATAGGTAGAGAACATAGGGTTAAGCACGAGTTCTTAAAACTCATACTTACGTGACATTCTTGCCTCATAGTTAATGAAATATTTATGAATCCCTCAGCGAATGGACGCCAAAGGTCTGACTAGAGGAAAATTCATAAACTCATAAACTGTGACAAGTTTATGGACTCATAAGTGTTTTGGCGAACTGGGTGGGTATAGTTAATCTTTAGTGAAGGCAAAAGAAACAGGTAGTATTGGTATTAGCTGAATATGTATGTTTCTGTGTGGTATATGTGATAAGTATATTTGTGTAATAAAATATTTTTAATTTTTGTGTTGGACAAAGTTGTAAATCCCGACTTTTGAGTCACGAAGGGATAACGAATGTTTAAAGCACAATGTGTTATGGTATGTCAAATGTTATGAATATGAGTCTATGTTGGATTAATGAAATAAGTTGATATAAAGATAGTAATTATTTATCTAAGCATTGGTTAATGCAGTTTTCAGAAGCAAATATTTTGAATACATGATTATTTGAGTAAAATTTTGTGTGATATGTTAGACGGTTACGATAAGGCTTAGTATGTAAGAATAATTTATGAAAATACCGTCAAGACGAAAACGAAACCAAAGGATAGAAGAACCTGTCAACAAAGTTGGAGGACAACCAGGCCTGACAAAGAAGTTTGCGATTGTGGAGGATCAAGCTATGCAGAACAGAATATTAACTGCGAAAGATCAGCCAGATAATCGAACGTCGAACGTTAAAGACTTCAAGGCGGTCCTATCGCCAGAATTCAAAGGTACAAATGACCCTGTAGGAGCCAAACTTGGGTTAAGGAAATGAAAAGGTGTTGTGAAAGTTAGGATAGCTGAGGGGCAAAAGACCGCTTTTGCCACCTGCATGATAAAGGGTGAGGTAAAATTTTTGGTGGAAAGCAAATTAGACGAGGGCAGGAGCAGTTGTGGTAGCATGGGATAGTTTTAAGACTTTATTTTTTTAAAATTATTATTCTGCTAGTATATAGGCTAGAATGGAGGTGAAATTTCTAGAATTGAAGCAAGGGGATATATAAGTAGCGGAATATGTCAGTGAGATTTAATGAGTTAACTAGATTGGCTCCGCATCAAGTTGATACGGAGGTTAGAAAGGCACGAAGGTTTGAGCTGGGATTCGAAACCTAGCTCTATAACAAGGTAAGAAGGAACAAGGGTAAGGTTGAGGGAACTGGGAAGGTAGAAATTAATAGTGGAAATACAGGAGGAAACAAGCAAAGGGAATAGGAGCGAAAAGAGGAAGGTGAATAACTTTGGGAGTGTGTAGGTGAAGCAAGAAGGTGTGAAGGAGAAGCAGGTAGTGCAATGTAAGAACTATGGAAAGAACCACTCTGAGAATGTTTGAAAGGGAAGTTTGTATGCTGTAAGTACGGGCAGAAGGGACATATCTCTCCCAACTGTACCAATCCAAGAAGGTATAGTGAATGTGTTATGTGCGAATCAATGGAAAATAAGGAGGGAGACTGTTCAAGAAGGAGAATGGAGGTAAGGAATGCGAATACAGGGAAAAGGCAGCAGGACATTGGCGACAACGGAACCAACAACAACGAACGAATCAACAGAACCAACTGCAAGCGTCTTCAACATGACGTTCAAAATATCGTGGCAGCCGGGGATGCAACTCCAGGTATTACTCGAACCAATTTTATTTTCTTATATATTGATTTCTTATATATAGTAAGTTATTTTTATAAATTATTTTGAAGGAGGAATTTGAGTTCTTTTAGAAATCAAATTTCCGTTTAATCAGAAAGACAAGCTTTATGTGATAATTAAAGATCGATTCGATCAATCATGATAGATCTATTTGTAATGATTGTGTATGCTATGTACCCTGGTATGTATAGGTTTTAAAGTGGTGATTCCGGGGACGGAATCCTTATAAGGGAGGGTGAATGTGACAACCCGATATTTTCAAATAAATAAAACTGAAATTTTGCGTATAATTTTTTTTAGGATGAGGATTTGTACAAGATAATGTGTATATGTATTTGTGTGGTAAATAAAAAATATATTACATAAATGTTTACAAATAATTTTATTTTAGAATTATTGATTATTATAAAGTATATTCTTATAATAATTAATTTTAAGATAGAAATATTTTTTATTAATTATTTTCCATGAAAATTATATGTTTATATTATTTAAATAATATATGAAATGATTTTGGAATAATTATAATAATATTTTATTATATGAATTTAATACAGATTATTAAGTTTAATTATTTTGACCTTAATAAGGTATTTAGGTAAGATAAATCAGATATGGAATCCAAACCCATAATTTCGGGTTTTGATTGAGGAATGAGAATAATAATATTATATTGTTATTTTTCAGTGTTATAGATAAGTATGGTTATGTGTGTAATGTTAATGTGTGGAACAGTTTTATTATATTACGACCAACCCTAATAATTTTATAAACCCTATTTCTGGTTCTGAAATAAGGAATGGTGATAATAATATAATATTAATTATATTTTGATTTTTTCAGTGCTATAAATATGTGCCATATGTACGTGTTGATGATGATTGGTCAATTATGGTGTTTAATTTAAAAAACCCTAATGTTAATTGGTTAACCCTAGTTTTCTGTGGAAAACCCTAATTTGAAAATAAATTGTGAGTTTAAAACTGTTATATGACAATGTTATATGATATATGTTATTTAATATTTTTCTAATTATAAAAAACCCTAGCTTTAATGTAAATCCTAATTATATTTGATTTTCTAATAATTAGAAAACCTAATCCGGAAACCTAACCGGAGGTTGATCAGTCAGAAATAGTGTTACTATGATTAATATTCAAGTGTGATAGACTTTAATTGCTAATTAAAATAAATTTAATTAGTAGATTAAAACCCTAAATCTAGAACCCTAAATTAATTTCTTGAAACCCCTAATTGATTTACAAACCCTAATGCGAAAGTCACTCACGACTTTGAGAATTGGTTTAAGCCGTTATGTAATCCCAATAATGTGATTAACGTCTGGTAATATAAAAATTAAACCCTAATTTTCTATTAAAACCTTAAATTTTAATTAGTAAGTTATAATAAATTTTATTGAGCTTTAATCTTAATTGATCAAGCCCTAGAAATTTTTGGGAACCTTAAGGATTTAAAATCTAGTGATTATAATCTAGATTCAAGTACCATGGACAAGAATACCCTTAATTATTTTGTTAAATTACTAAATAGTATTTTTGATTTATTTAATTAAGCTTTCTTGCAAATCTATCCAAATCTTGGGTTGTTCACCAACCCTAGATTATCCTATGTGCCAAATCTTTTCATATCATCCATTATCAGTAGCCATACATGCATCACAACACATTATATATAGATTGGAAGAGAGAGAAAGTGCAATACTTAGCTCATTTTGTTAAAAAACTCAAACTACTTTTCTCTCCACCCAAACCCACGAAATTGGTAAGCTTTTCTGTCCCTAAGATCAGTCCCATGAAAGCTTAAACCAAATCAGAAACAAAGAATCAAGAATTAGAGCATAAAGGTATAAAACCCTAATCCTAGAAATCCTTTGATTTGATGTTAATTGTTGCAATTGATTGTTTAAAGTTGTATATAAGGAGTGTATTAATGTTCCGGGTTGTTAAATTCATGACCCATAACATCAAAGTGCTAAAATCAAAGTTTTTCCAACTTTTGAAAAACCGAACTCTGTTATTTTTGGGCTAATGTCAGGGCTTATAACTCTTTACTTGATCATGATTTTTGATGTGTTAAAAACTTGTAACATGTAGTCTGTAATGTGCTCTTTAAGATACAAAAATAATCAAGGCCAGATTATTTATAGATCGGAAGATATTAACGGTCAATACCGTTGACCGAAACTGGGAATGACCGAACCCAGAAATTTGTTAGCAGTGTCCGTGTCATGTTTGACCGGCCATAACTTGATCATGTTTTGATGTTTTTGTGTTGTGATACTTTGTAATTGTAGTACTACATGTTGTTTACAAACTGGAGTGATAGATCATATAAATATTATACGAACATCAAGTTATAAGGACTCAAAGTAGGTACCTCAAATCTGTTAACTCTGACAAGCCGAAGAACCGCGTTGTCAGGTTTTTAGAGAGCTTAAATCTCTCTGATCTGATGTTGTTTAGCCACGAAACTTGTTATGTACTATGTAGTATTACATGAGTACTACAACAGGAATCAATTCAAGTCCAGAACATCATGATCTGATCGGAAATCATGGTCAAGTAGCCTACCGGCTACTGACTTTGAGTTCTGGAATCCTCAAGAACACCTATAGCGACAGAAAGTGTCGCTATAGCCCTTTAAGCGACGGTTTTATTTATAAATCTGAAAATTAATAAAAAAAAATTTGAAAAAAATAGTTTTTAATTATTAAAATACATAATAAATTATGAAAAAATATTTTAAAGTCTGAAAAATAGTTTTTAACTATTTGGATATATTCGAAAATATTTAATATTTTTGGAATATAAATGGTATTTATTTATTTAATTACAATATTAGTAAAATTATTTAAAATGGTTTTAATTCATGAAAAACCAATGAAAAATATATATTGTGTTAGAAAATATTTTTTGAGATATTTTGATAACTTTTAATATTTTGTGATATTTTCATTAATAAATTAATATTAATGATAGTTAAGTTATTATTAAGTGAATTTAAATAAATGAATTAAAAATGATTTTATTATATTAAAAATCATTTTAAATAATAATAGGTATTTAAGAATATTTTAAGTTATAAAATATTAAACTTTTAATATTTAATCGGGTTAATTTCATTAATTAATGATTATTAATGATATTAAAGTTATTTAATAATTATATTAAATAAATTAGTTTAAAAATGATTTTAATATTATAATAATTCATTTTAAATGAAAATAAAGTGTTTAAAGATATTTTTAAGTTATAAAACTATAACTTTTAATATTTAAAGGATAATTTCATAATAATTTAATATTAATATATATTAATGATATTAAGTTTATTTAATATCATATTAAATAAGTAGTTAAAAATGATTTTATTTATTTAAAAATCATTTAAAAGGGCTATAAATGAATTAAAAATATTTTTAAGTTATAATTAATGACTTTTAATATTTAGATAATAGTTCATTAATATTTAAATATTAATGATAATTATTTAATAATGATTTTAGACGTTTTAAAAATCATTAAGGGTAATATAAGTACTTTAAAAATATTTTTAGTTATTATAAATAACTTTAAAATTTTGGCAATGGTTTCATTAATAGTTAATATTAATTAAATATTAATGATAATAGAATTGTTTGATGTTTAAATCATTTAATAATGATTCTGATATTTCACAAAAATTATGGTAAATGATAATAATTATTTTATAATTATTATAAGGTCATGAAAAATGATATGACTGTTATTTAATTAGTCTAAATGGATATTGGTCAACTGTTTAGAGTCTTAGACTCGATAATTACTCGATAAAGATGTCGGTAGACCGACATATTTCAGAAATTGATCTGGACTTAGATAATGTGATTAGTTAACTGTTTATTTGTGATTCAATGGTTGTTAAAGTTGTGTGACAATGTGATTAGGAATGAGTTAATATTAGTTTGTGATGTCATGGTTGTTGAACAAGTGTGATAATATGATTAGGTATGCTGAGCTGCGAAATGCAGTACTATGTGTTATATTATATTGTTCTAATCGATCGAAATGATTTGATTAATGATAGGTTGTGATAGAAAAGGGTAGAAATAAGTTGAGAATTGTAAGCAGCGCCATCAGGCAAGTATCCTAACTTTGCATTTCTTTATGCAATGGACAGAAGTTGAGAAGTTCAGAATTATTATTATTAATGTACAGATGGTTAAACCTATATTATATACACCATTGATTATCAACATGTAGTATATGATAATTCGGATATATATTCTGTTCGTTCATTTCTAGAAATGATTATACAAGTGTTCCCACTTGGATAATCATTGTATTTAATCACATGTTGATAAACCTTTGTTATAATATATGTTGAATTATAGATTATTGGTTGGATAAATAAAACCTTTTTGTCTGTAACCCTGACAAATATGAACATCCCGTTCACGGGAAAACTTTTATGCGCCAAGGCGGATCAAGTAAATGATAACATCGTTCTTATAATGTAGTATTGATCAATACAGGGCACACCGATCACCCCCGGTGTCCGTAAGTTATGACGGTTTGCAGATGAAGTTCTGCTAAACCTTTCAAAAATAAAAACAATGTTCATAAATGTCACTTAAAACCTATTTATAGTCAGTATGTAATTTCAAAAATTTGAAAGAGAGTTGTTATGTTATTAATATCGGTTTCAGAATACTTCACAACTATTGACCTGCTATAGATGGATATTATAAAGAAAACATTTAACTTTTTCAACTTATATACATATAATACTTGATGGGCACTCAATGCTCATCCTTGCTTAATTTAAATGTTTTCAGATAAGTGTAAACAATCAGAAGGATCGGTCAAGAACAAGTGAAAAAGAAAGCAAACAGAATAGGATTACGGTGTCATATAAGTAAAGGTTGCGTACTTGAGATTAAACTCTGATAAAGGTAAGATAAGTTTGTAATTTATTTTAGTGTTATTGTTGTTAGTAATATTTCCGCTCATAGAAATGGTATCGTGAAGTACCGAGTTCGGGTTTCAAGTATCCAGGGTTCGGGGACTTTACAATGAATCACTGTGCAGTCTGTGATTTTTCTTTTATTGTGCATGCAAATAGTATCCTTCCATTCCCCTATAAATATGATGCTCAGTTTAGAAAAAAATCACACCAGAATCAGAAAATTCTTCTTCTATAATATTGAACGTATTTCTTTTGAGTTTAAGGAAGTTTTGAGTGTAAAAAACAGTTAAAAGTTTTTTGAAGAATATATCCGCTATACTAGTCAGAATTGTTCTCTTTTTGAGATAAGTGGTATTATTTATTTCATATTCGCTTACAATATTATTTTTCGTATTCGTAAGAAATTTTATTTCGTTCAATATTCGCAAGAAATATTATCTTCGTTTAATATTCATAAGGAATATTATCTCCGTTCATTTGTAAGGAATATTATTTTCGTTCAATAGTTGTAAGGGATATTATTTTTGTTCAATATTCATAAGAAATAATATTTTCTTCCATACTCTGTAGTATGTAAGTAATATTATTTTGTTTCAGATTACGAATTCTACACTAATTTGTTAAAGTATTGTTTCTATACTCTTTGAAATTAGTATAATATCCTTGAAATTTGCACTTAATCTAGTATCGTTTCACAAGGATATTTTTCTGAACATTCTTGTTAATTTTAAGCTTTTCAAGCCGGAGTACTATTCATACGTACAACACTATTCATACGTACGATACTATTCACGTGACACCCCCAAAATAGGTATACATCACCCATTCTGAGTTGTCAATACATGGTACAGAAACAACTACAAACTTTATTATTACAACAGTAAACTGTGAGTTTAAATACAAATATTATCTTCTAGACAATATCTATATCCAAATAAATCTTCATCACATTTATTGATACATTATTTTACAAAAATGGTGAGGACTACTAACAACTCTATCTAGAACCTTATTCCATACCCCAACTAGTACTCGCTATATACTCGCCTCTTGAGAAGAAAAATGGAATAAAAAGGAAAAGGGTGAGCTCAACTAGCCCAATAAAGAATATTATGACTAAGATAATATACAACAAATTATCGTTAGTCTTCAACAGGAAAAAATCTGAGAGGATACACTAAACAACAAGTTTTAGATCAATATTCGCAGCGAAAAATAATAATTCATAGAAGAGTTACGTAGAGGATGAAATCTACTAATATCTATGAATTTAACAGTCCATCATCATTATTTTATCCCTGTAACATCAATCAATATATATCTGAAATCAAATATTCATCTTTGCACTACAGGCCAAAGATATTCATCAGTTGGTCATGTTCATCTAAACACATGTTCATCTTTGCACTACAGGCCAAAGATATTCAATTATATCATCATTTAGGACCGAGGATGATGAAAAATATTTTAAAGAAAACGAATCCAGTGAAAAAAAAGAACAAATATTAAGGATTCGTACTTTAAACAATCTAAGTTCAAAAATACTTCATAAATAACCAGAGTGGAATAAAATTCAAGAATGATCACAACATGGATACAATCAAAGCTAGTATCCATAATAGATATTTTGGACGAAAAATAAAAATTTAATTTTTTTGTGAATAGTGTCGTATTCGTGAATAGTGCCGTATACGTGAATAGTATCGTATACGTGAATAGTAACTCAGACACCAAAAGATAAAAATTTCACAAAAACATTATCATGCTTCACGAATAGTATTTGTGAATAGTAACTCGATGAATAGTAATTCATGAATAGTAACTAGTGAATAGTAACCCCGACATGAAAAAGTTTTAAATTTGATAAAAAGTTTCAACCAATATTTCGGCATAATGATATTGAAGAAATAATATCATTTGAGAAGAAAATAACATCTCTTACCTCGAAAGATTAGTACTTCTAGCTGAAATATTGGGTATAATGTTGAAGAAAACTTGCACCGTATAACAATAATCAAAGTATCAGAATCCTCACAAGAATACGCTCAATATAGAGAGAGAAATATAGAGAAAAATTTCAGTTTCTGATGTGATTTTCAATTCTAACCTAAACACCCTATTTATAGAAAAATGTTTAGAACACCAAAGCAAAAAATTTAATATAATATTAATATAATAATTAAATTTTCCTATGCCAACCTTCCAAGAACTGAATTCAGCTCATTCAACACACATGTGTAACACACCATAATGAAAAAAGCGTTTTTATTATTTAAAATATTTTAAACTTCCAAAAATTAATTATTTCGAAGCTTCAGAACTTCAATAATTCATAATAAATAGCCCTTTTGTCAGAAAAATTCAAAACTCGCGAATTTCCATAGGAAATTCCATTATCTACAACTTTGCAGAAGGAAATTTTTCCAAATTCCAAACAGAAATTGACCGAAATCCATAAACGGACGATTTTACAAGCTATAATCAAATTTCAGTCAAGAAATTGGGTCCACAGACATGAAAAACATGTTTTTAAATATTTTTGGTAATAAAAATACTCCTCCTTCTCATATACTCATATATCCCACATTCATTATAAAAATATCACCGTTATTATATTATAATAATATAATAAAATATATTTTATTAGAAAAGATAAAATATTAATTTTTAACAATTGTTACTTTAAAAATTTTCTCCATCTATATCCACATAAAATCAATATTTTTCTCATCATATAAATCAATAATTAATTATTCACAAATAATATTACAGAATCACAGTACTGGCAACCAGGCCGTTCCCAGGAAAGATGGGGCCTTTCCAATAAGAATTTCTCCTTACTGGTGCGCAATTAGGTGACCAAACCTCTCCTTAGACAGAACTTTCTAGACATTGCCAATAATGTTTTCTAATAATATTATTCAGATAATATGAATTATTGCTTCGATAATGGAAAATACTGTGTAGTGACAATTATTGAAACAACAGTAATATAAAATATCAACGCAGCAATTATTGAATCAATAAAACAAAATATTGAACAATAATTATTGTAACAATTATTGAGTAGTGCCTTCTTACGTAAGAATCAATAATTGGTGCAATACCGTGTGCTACTGTGCAACAACGCATATTACTGTGTTTTAACCACCGGGTATTCCAATAGTATTAACGGTAACAACTACGCCGTTATTTATAAACAACTTATACTTGTTGTTTTCTTCATCCAATCGCTTTCCGTTATGGGGCCCACAAAAGACTGCGCTGTCTATAGGCTATTTCCTCAATATCATGGTTTCTCCACAAAACTTTAACTTGTGGTATGACCTTCGTGCGTAGGACACGCTCTTTCCTATCCAAGATCTGACATGTACCTCTTCATACATTAAGTCTTCGACTATCTCGTCCGGTTCTAACTCAATAACGTGGTTCGGGTCTTTCACATATTTACGAAGTACAGATATGTGAAACATATTATGAACACGAGATATACTCGGAGGTAACGCGAGTCTATAGGCTACATTTCCTACTCGGCCGAGAATTTGAAATGGACCAATAAATCGTGGATTGAGCTTTTCTCGTTTCCCAAATCTTGTAACTCCCTTCCATGGAGCTACACGCAATAATACGTGATCCCCAATACTAAATTCCACGTCTTTTCGATGAAGATCTACATAACTCTTTTATCGATCCAGTGTCGTTTGTATACGTTGTCGAATCATTTGGATCTTTTCCGTAGTCATACGTACCAACTCGGGTCCCAACAATGTTGCTTCACCCACCTCGTTCCAACATATTGCAGAGCGACACTTTCGTCCATATAATGCTTCAAATGGAGAATTCCACCAATGGTAAATACTTATCCCAACTGCTCTTGAAGTCTAGGACACCGACTCTTAATAAATCTTCAAGAGTTTGAATAGTCCTCTATGATTGTCCATCCGTTTGAGGATGGTATGCTGAACTGAATCGTAAATCCGTGCCCATAGCTTTTTGCAAGCTAACCCAAAATCTTGAAGTGAATCTTGGGTCACGATCCAAAACTATGGATACTGGCATTCCATGCAACCTCACAATCTCATTTACATATATACTAGCAAGACGTTCAAGGGAATAAGTCTCCCGTATCGGCAAGAAATGAGCAGACTTGGTTAATCTATCAACAATAACCCAAATAACATTGATGCCTTGAGAAACCATAGAAAGACCCGTAACGAAATCCATGGTAATGTGTTCCCACTTCCATTTCGGAATCTCAAGTGGTTGCAACGGACCCTTAGGTACTAGATGCTCCGCCTTTACACGTTGACAAGTTAAACACATCGAGACAAACTTTGCAATCTCTCCCTTCATATTGTTCCACCAAAATGTATGTCAAAGATCACGATACATTTTAGTACTTCCAGGATGGATTGCAAATGGTGTATTGTATGCCTCCATCATAATCTTGTACTTCAAATCAGTCTCGTTAGGAACACAAAGTCTGGAGTGGACTCGAAGTATTCCTTCTTCATCAATTCTCGCTTCTGGAATAACACCTTCTTGTACTTTCTTCTTCATAAGCATCAGCTCCGGGTCGGTGGCTTGAGCAACTTTAACTTTTTCGATTAAAGTTGGTTCTATGCGTATATTTGACATCATCGCACTCATTCCTTCATATGATCTTCTACTCAACGCGTCAGCTACCACGTTTGCTTTTTCAGGATGGTATTGAATAGTGTGGTCGTAATCTTTCAACAGCTCGAGCCAACATCGTTGCCGCATGTTGAGTTCTTTTTGAGTGAAGAAATATTAACGGTAACAACTACACCGTTATTTATAAACAACTTATACTTGTCGTTTTATTCATCCAATCGCTTTCCGTTATCGGGCCCACAAAAGACTGCGCCGTCATACGAATATTCCCCGACCGCAAGAATATTTAACGACCAAACGAATATTCCCCGACAACAATGAATATTTTATAACCACCTGCTTATTTGAAATATTTGCGCGTTTTACCCATAACTAACGACATTAATCAAATCAACCCTTAATATTTCAAAATGATAAATAGAGGAAATTAAATTTCAATTATTAATAATTTGGGGTCTTACAATTCATATGTACAATACTATTCACAAAGTACTATTCACGGGGTACTATTCACAAAGTACTATTCATGGGATACTATTCACCCGGGTACTATTTATGACAAAATTGATTTCTTTTCTGTTCAAATTATTTTTGATACAATATTATTCTTAAATTTTACTCCACAAAGCAGTTATTATGTTGACAATTTAAATATTTTTAAACTCTGGATAAATTTAAAGTCTTTAATATTTATCCTTGATCTCGTTTAATTAAATTCTTATATCATTGTCATCATCCTCATGCTTATATTGTGATAAAAGTCATCTTTAGCTCGTAGTGCATAGATGGACTGTTGATTGATATGATTATGACTAGGGATTATTCGGTGCAATCATTACCTGTAATGTTACAAATGATGTGGTAAAAGTCCTCATTGGCCCGTAGTGCATTGATAGACAATTGTTGGTATGATCATGACCATGCGTTCTCTTCGACCAAGGGTGCAAAGATGAATTATTGTTTGGTATGATCATGACCATTGGTAATAGCACGAATATTTTTAGCCCGTAGTGTATGGATAATTCGTGGATGTGATACTAATGAATATCATTGGCCCGTAGTGCATGGATAATTCAGTGTTGTGGATAATTTATTAAGCCGAGTCTCAGCGATAAAACTGATGATAAACTTTTAAATCATAGAAGATAGTAGATATTATGCTATACTTGACTCTTTTAATGAATTGCTTATTCCACTGCAGTTGTTGATCTAAAACTTGTTGTCTATTGTATTCTATCAGTTGTTATACTGTTGAAGGCTAACGATAATTTATTTTACATTATCTTAGTCATAATATTTCTTACTGGGCTAGTTGAGCTCACCCTTTTCTTTCACTGTTCTCTTCAGAAAATGAGAATATAGCTAGGATTAGTCGGGGAGTGGTATGACGGTTCAGATGGTTGCTTTAGTAGTCCTCACTATTCTGTGAAATAGTGTGATAATAATTGTAATAAGGACTTATTTTGAGTTTGGATATTGTCTAGGATACAATATTTGTATTAAAACTCACAGCTTATGTTTTGTCGTATTCTGCACGACACTTAACAGTTGTATAAATTAAGTTTGTATTTGAGTTTTGTACCATGTATCTGACGACCCAAAATGGGTGATGTATACCTATTTTGGGGGCGTCACAATGTACTACGGGCCAATGATATTTGTTAGTATCACCAGTGATCATGATCATGCCAACAACTGTCCATCAATGCAATACGGGCCAATGAGGACTTTTATCACATTATTTATAATATTATATGTCATGATTATACCGATTCATAGTCATAACCATACCAATCAACATTCCATCTATGCACTACGGGCCAAAGATGACTTTTATCACAATATAAGCATGGGAATGATAACAATGATATAAGCATCAATCCAACGAAATCAAGGATAAATATTAAAAAAATTTAATTTATCCAGAGTTTAAAAATGTCCAAATTATCAACATGACAACTGCTTGTGGAGTAAAATTTAAGAATCATATTCATGTATCAAAATAATTTGGACAGAAAAGAAATTAATTTTTTTCATGAATAGTACTCTGGATGAATAGTACTTCGTGAATAGTACCCCGACATGAAAAGATCACAATTTAACAAGAATATTCAGAAAAATATCTTTGTGAAACGATACTAGATGAAACACAAATTTTAAGGATATTCTACTAATTTCAAGGATTATATAAACAATTCTTATCAACATGAGTATAGAATTAGGAATACGAAAGGAAATAATATTACTTACATACTACAAAGTATGGAAGAACATATTATTTCATACGAATATGGAATAAAAATAATATCCCTTATAACTGTTGAACGAAAATAATATTCCTACGAATATTGAACGAAGATAATATTCCTTACGAATATTGAACAAAAATAATATTCTTTACGAATATTGAACGGAAATAAAATTCCTTACGAATACGAAAAATAATATCGTAAGCGAATAGGAAATAAATAATACCCCTTACCATAAAAGGAGAGTATTTCGGACTGGTATAACGGTGATATTCTTGAAGAAAACTTGCATTATTTTCTACACTCAAAGTTTCCTTAAACTATAAAGAAATATGCTCAATATTATAGAAGAAGAATTCTCTAATTCTGGTGTGATTTTCATTTCTAAAGTGAGCATCCTAATTATAGGAGAATGGCAGAATACTATTTAGGAAAACAATCACGGATTGCACAATGGAATCACGGGCACCGAATTCTTCGGCGAGTTTCTGAAAAAAAAATTGATTTTACTATGTTGTACCATGCACACACTATGCACTACTACGCAACACTATACAGTACTATGAAAATAAAATAAAATATATTCAATTTTCATAAAAACAAAACTTATATAATATAATAATAATAATAATAATAATAATAATAATAATAATAATAATAATAATAATAATAATAATAATAATAATAATAATAATAATAATAATAATAATAACAATAATAATACATCCCCCCGTGATTCTTGTGACGCCCCCAAAATAGGTCCAATCCATCCATAATATTCTGAGTCACCAAATACATGGTACATAAAACAACTTCAACTTTATTACTACAATTGTCGTACAAAATACAACAACACATATGTTGTAAGTTTTGATACAAATATATACCAACTGTGACTCTGAACACCAACTTGGATAGCACGTCACAATGACACTTACATAAAGGTACAGTCAATAATTGTTTTAGAAATTAAAATCTTTGGGAAATGCTTAAGAAAACCTTCGTATATGGGAGGCCATACGTCTAGGTTATGATAGATATCATATGTCCACAGAATTATCCTTGGTTGGCCCAATAGATTCCCAAAGGCAAATGAGAATATTACTATCATGTTCTTTTCAATGGTGAGTCTTCTCTTGACATATAACTATCTCCACTGTTTGCAATTAAAAATTATATTTCAACCAAACTCCAAGATCATATAGGTAGTCCTCGTAGATATACTCAGCAAGTGGATGTGCACAACCCTGTCTTATGATAACACGAGGCTGTAAGTCATTAGACATCTTGTATGATAGTGGCAAAACACCCTTTCAAAGTTGGGTTCGCCTCATCCTATTCGGTTCACCAAAATTAAATATCAAATGACATATACAATACGACACACTTATCTAAAGTTCTCAATAAAATTATTTCAATACTATTTAGGGAGAACCTCAACAGCTATAGACCACCGTTCTATTCCCCTGTTATCCCTGCTTGACCCGACAACACTCTTATTACCTGAAAGGAATTGTGAAGCAAAAGGGTGAGCACAACTTGCTCAGTAAAGAATATCATGACTAAAGATAATTAAGTTATCAATAGCCTTCATCAGTAATAAATTAGAGATTTAGAACATATGGTAGATGATAAAACTTTTCAACCATAGTTGTAGCAGAACGAGCAATCCATTAGAAGAGTCAAATAGATCATAAAGTCTATTATCTTCTCAATGTTAAAAGTCCACCAACAATGTTTTATCCCTGTAACATCAATCAACAGTTCCTGTCCATAATCATGTGAATAACTCATAATCATAATTGTAGTTCTAAATTCCCCTTCTCATCTAGGACGAAGATAATTTTCATCACATGTCTTTACCTGAAACATCAAAGATCATGGTTATACTAAATCACAGTTCATATTCATAATCATACTAATAAGTTCATCTTTGCACTATGGGCCAAAGATATTCATTAACAGTTCATCTTTGCACTACATGCCAAAAATATTCAGCAACAGGCCATCTTTGCATTACGGGCCGAAGATATTCAACAACAGGTCATCTTTGCATTACGGACCAAAGATATTCATCAATAATTCATCTTTGCACTGCAGGCCAAATATATTAATATCTCAAGGAAATATATAATTATTTCAGAATTTATATAACAATAATTATAACCATGTTGATCAATTAACCTTTGCACTTAAGCTAAAGATAATCGTTTATAAATTCAATGGTTATGATCATACCAGTCAACAATTCATCTTGGCACTACTGGCCAAAGAGAACCCATAGTCGCGATCATACCAATAATCTACCTATCTTTACACTCAAGTCAAAGAGAAATATCATCATTAGGGTTATAAAAATGTTATATATCATAATAAAAAAATATGATCAACAACTGCATTTAATTTCAAGAGTAAGATTCATAAATCAACGATAATTTGGTCAGAAAAAGAAACCAATTTTATCGTGAATAGTACCCATGAATAATAACTCATGAATAGTAATTCGTATTCGTACATAGTACCGTATACGTAAAAAATATCATATACATAAATAGTGCCATATACATGAATATAGTGCCGTATACGTGAATAGTAACCCCGACATGAAAAAGGTAGAAATTCCACAATAAAACTCATATCAATAATTCAGGATATTGATATTGAAGAAAATAATATCATTTAAGAAAAAAATAGCATCCCTTACAATCCCTTAAAATCCCCTACAATCCCTTACAATCATTACCATAATAATGACAATATCCCTTACCTCAAAAGAGCAGTACTTCTGACTGGAATATCAAATATGACGCTGAAGGAAACTTGTACTGAATTGCAACTCTCAAAGTATCTAAATACTCACAAAAATACGCTCGATAATATATAGAGAGAAGAAAAAAACTTGTTTCTGGTGTGATTTCAATTCTAACTCAGCACCCTATTTATAAGAAAATGCTAGAACGCCGAAGTAGACTTTACCTGCTACCAGATGGCTTTACCTGCTGCTATTCCCACCCACCACTTTTGAAATAAAATTTGAGCACATTTCTTCACCAACCAAAGTTGGGGCCCACTCATTCTAGAATTCTCCACCAAAAATTATTTATAAACATAATTTCTGAATCAGTCACCTCTTAAAATTCATAACAAATCATACGTTAATTTTTAACGGTTCAAAATTTGTGGACATATATTCAACTTATATATGTATAACATATCCAAAAATCACAACTATCCAACGGCCGGATTAAAAATTATAACTCACGCAATATATCTCAAGAACACTGATTTTTTGGATTATGAGTCCTTCAGACCAGTTTCATCCAAACAGTCACTACGAAAAATCCACAATGAATTTTTGGGTGATTCTACTTTCTACAGTTAGCTTACTTCCAGGGCTTTCTTTTGATATATTGTTCATCTCCTAACTCATTATTCATAAAGAGTTATATATTTTACAAAATCAAGTAATAAACAAATTTTCTAAAAATTTCCAAATTTCGTTCTTCATTTCGACAAAATACTAATAAAACACTTCAACATTAATTCCTTCATTTATATCCATAGAAAAATATATATTTCCTTATCATATAAATCAATGATTAATTATTCACAAATAATATTACAGAATCACAATAATGACAACCAGGCCGTTCCCAGGAAAGAGGGGGCTTTCCAATAAGGATTTTTCCTTACTGGCGCGCAATTAGGTGACCAAACCTCTCCTTGATAGAACTTTCTAGACATTGCCAATAATGCTATCTAATAATATTATTCAAATAATATGAATTATTGATCTGATAATAGAAAATATTATGCCGTTACAATTATTGAACAACAATAATATAAAATATCAACGCAGCAATTATTGAACCAATAAAATATTGAACAGTAATTACTGTAACAATTATTGAGTAGTGCATTCATACGTAAGAATCAATAATTCCAAAAATAATGTGCAATATCGTGTGCTACTGTGCAACCACGAGTATTACTGTATTTTAACAACCAGATATTCCAACAGTGTGTAACAATTACGCCGTTATTTATAAAAACTCAAACTTGTTATTTTCTTTATCCGACAATTATTCTATTATGGGGCCCACAAATGGCTGCGCCGTCGTACGAATATTCCCCGACAACAAGAATATTCCACGACCAAATGAATATTCCCCAACAGAAATGAGTATTTTATAACCACTTGCGTATTTTGAAAATTTTATATATATCATCCTTAACTTTAACTTTTTATCAATTTCACCATTTACTAAAAAGGAAAATTGAATACTTTTATTTCATAAAATTTGGGATCTTACAATCTCCCCTCCTTATGAAATTTCGTCCCCAAAATTTACGTACCTGGTATTTCGAAGAGTTGAGAATACCTTGTTTTTATTTCAGATTCTATTTTCTCAATCATCATGATCTCCATTGCTCATCTCCTGAATTTCAGATATCATTCTAGAATACAACTTCTAAACAAAGGTTAATTGACATATCAAAATTTGTCAACTTAAGTAAGAAAATTTAGCTTAAGTAGGACACACACTAGTGAATGATATTACTCGTCTCTCCCTTCCTAGTTCTAATCCCGGATCTCCGCCAGAGATCTTATCCCTAAGCTCTGATACCAACTGTGACACCCCCAAAATAGGTCCAATCCATCCAACCTATTCTAAGTCGCCAAATACATGATACATAAAACTACTACAACTTTATTACTACAATTTTTGTGCAAAATATAACAACACATATGTTGTAAGTTTTGATACAAATATATACCAACTGTGACTCTGGACACCAACTTGAATAGCACGTCACAATGACACTTACATTAAGGTACAGTCAATAACTGTTTTAGAAATTAAAATCTTTGGACAATGCTCAAAAAAACCTTCGTACATGGGAGGCCATGCGTTTAGGTTATGATAGATATCATATGCCCACAGAATTATCCTTGGTTGACCCAATAGACCCCAAAGAAAAATGAGAAGATTACTATCATGTTCTTTCCAATGGTGAGTCTTCTCCTAACATATAACTATCTCCACTGCCTGTAATTGAAAATTATATTTCAACCAAATTCCAAGATCATATAGGTAGTGCTCGTAGATATACTCAGCAAGTGGATATGCACAACCCTGTCTTATGATAACACGAGGTTGTAAGTCATTAGACATCTTGTATGATAGTGGTAAAACACCCTTCCAAAGTTGGGTTCGCCTCACACTATTCGGTTCACAAAAATTAAATATAAAATGATGTATACAATACGACACACTTATCTAAAGTTCTCAATAAAATTATTTCCATACTATTTAGGGAGAACCTCAACAGCTATAGACCACCATTCTATTCCCCTGTTATTCCCGCTCGACCCGACAACACTCTTATTACCTGAAAGGAATTGTGAAGCAAAAGGGTGAGCACAACTTGCTCAGTAAAGAATATCATAACTAAAGATAATTAAATTATCAATAACCTTCATCAGTAATAAATTAGAGATTTAGAACATATGGTAGATGATAAAACTTTTCAACCGTAGTTGTAGCGGAACGAGCAATCCATTAGAAGATTCAAATAGACCATATAGTCTAATATCTTCTCCATGTTAAAAGTCCACCAACAATATTTTATCCCTGTAATATCAATCAACAGTTCCTGTCCACAATCATGTGAATAACTCATAATCATAATTGTAGTTCTAAATTCCCCTTCTCATCTAGGACGAAGATAATTTTCATCACATGTCCTTACCTGAAACATCAAAGATCATGGTTATACCAAATCACAGTTCCTGTTCATAATCATACTAATAAGTTCATCTTTGCACTACGGGCCAAAGATATTCATTAACATTTCATCTTTGCACTACATGCCAAAGATATTCAGCAACAGGTCATCTTTGCATTACGGGCCAAAGATATTCAACAACAGGTCATCTTTGAACTACGTGCCAAAGATATTCATCAATAATTCATCTTTGTACTACAAGCCAAATATATGAATATCTCAAAGAAATATATTATCATTTCAGAATTTATATAACAATAATTATAACAAGCTTGATCAATTCACCTTTGCACTTAAGCTAAAGATAATCTTTTATAAATTCAATGGTCAAGATCATACCAGTCAACAATTCATCTTTGCACTACTGGCCAAAGAGAACCCATAGTCACGATCATACCAATAATCTACTCATCTTTACACTCAAGTCAAAGAGAAATATCATCATTAGGGTTATAAAATGTTATATATGATAATAAAAATAATATGATCAACAACCGCATTTAATTTCAAGAATAAGATTCGTAAATCAACGATAATTTGGTCAGAAAAAAGAAACCATTTTTGTCGTGAATAGTACCCGTGAATAGTAACTCATGAATAGTAACTCATGAATAGTAACTCGTATTCATACATAGTACCGTATACATAAATAATATCATATACGTAATTAGTGCCATATACATGAATATAGTGCCGTATACGTGAATAGTAATCCCGACATGAAAAATGTAGAAATTCCACAATAAAACTCATATCAATAATTCGGCATAATGATATTGAAGAAAATAATATCATTTAAGAAGAAAATAACATCCCTTATAATCCCTTAAAATCCCGTACATTCCCTTACCATAATAATGACAATATCCCTTACCTCAAAAGAGCTGTACTTCTGACTGGAATATCGGATATGACGCTGAAGGAAACTTGCACTGAATAACAACTCTCAAAGTATCTAAATACTCTAAAAAATACGCTCGATAATATAAAGAGAGAGAGAAAAAAAACTTTTTCTGGTGTGATTTTTAATTCTAACTCAGCACCCTATTTATAAAAAAATGTTAGAACGCCGAAGCAGGTTTTACCTGCTACCTGATGGCTTTACCTGCAACTATTCCCACCCACCACTTTTGAAATAAAATTTAAGCACATTTCTTCACCAACCAAAGATGGGGCCCACTCATTCTAGAATTTTCCATCAAAAATTATTTATAAACATAATTTCCGAATCAGTCACCTCTTAAAATTCATAACAAATCATACGTTAATTTTTAACGGTTCAAAATTTGTGGACATATATTCAACTTATATATGTATAACATATCCAATAATCACAACGATCCAACGGTCGGATTAAAAATTATAACTCACGCAATATATCTCAAGAACATTGATTTTTCGGATTATGAGTCTTTCGGACCAGTTTCATTCAAACAGTCACTACGAAAAATCCACAATGAATTTTTTGGGTGATTTCAATTTCTACAGTTAGCTTACTTCCAGGGCTTTCTTTTGGTATATGACTCATCTTTTAACTCATTATACACAAAGAGTTATAGATTTAACAAAATCAAGTAATAAACTAATTTTTTGAAAATTTCCAAATTTCGTTATTCATTTCGACAAAATACTAAAAAAATATCTCAGCATTAATTCCTTAATTCATTTATATCCATATAAAAATGTATATTTCCTTATCATATAAATCAATAATTAATTATTCACAAATAATATTATAGAATCACAATAATGACAACTAGGCCGTTCCCAAGAAATAGGGGGCTTTCCAATAAGGATTTCTCCTTACTAGCGCGCAATTAGGTGACCAAACCTCTCCTTGACAGAACTTTCTAGACATTTTCAATAATGATATCTAATAATATTATTCAAATAAAATGAATTATTGATCTGATAATGGAAAATAATGTACCGTGACAATTATTGAACAACAATAATATAAAATATCAACGTAGCAATTATTGAACTAATAAAATATTGAACAGTAATTACTGTAACAATTATTGAGTAGTGCCTTCATATGTAAGAATCAATAATTCCAAAAATACTGTGTAATACCGTGTGCTACTGTGCAACCACGTGTATTACTATATTTTAACCACCAGGTATTCCAACAGTATTAACGATAACAATTTCGCTGTTATTTATAAAAACTCAAACTTTTTATTTTCTTCATCCGACATTGATTCTGTTATGGGGCCCACAAATGGCTACGTCGTCGTACGAATATTCTCCGACAACAAGAATATTCCACGACCAAACGAATATTCCCCAACAGAAATGAGTATTTTATAACCACTTGCGTATTTTGAAAATTTTATATATATCACCCTTAACTTTAACTTTTTATCAATTTCACCATTTACTAAATAGGAAAATTGAATACTTTTATTTCATAAAATTTGGGGTCTTACAATCTCCCCTCCTTATGAAATTTCGTCCCCAAAATTTACGTAACTGGTATTTCGAATAGTTGAGAATACCTTGCTTTCATTACAGATTCCATCTTCTCTGTCATCATGATTTTTCCATTGCTCATCTCCTGTATTTCAGATATCATTCTAGAATACTGCTTCAAAACAAAGGTTAATTGACATATCACAATTTGTCAACTTAAGTAAAAACATTTAGCTTAGGTAGGACACACACTAGTGAAAGATATTACTCGTCTCTCTCTTCCTAGTTCCAATCCCGGATCTCCGCCAGAGATCATATCTCTAAGGTCTGATACCAACTGTGACGCCCCCAAAATAGGTCCAATCCATCCAACTGATTCTAAGTCGCCAAATACATGGTACATAAAACAACTACAATTTTATTACTACAATTTTCGTGCAAAATAAAACAACACATACGTTGTAAGTTTTGATAAAAATATATACCAACTGTGACTCTAGACACCAACTTGGATAGCACGTCATAATGACACTTACATAAAGGTACAGTCAATAATTGTTTTAGAAATTAAAATCTTTGGGAAATGCTCAAGAAAACCTTCGTATATGGGAGGTCATGTGTCTAGGTTATGATAGATATCATATGTCCACAGAATTATCCTTGGTTGGCCCAATAGACCCCAAAGAAAAACGAGAAGATTTCTACTATGTTCTTTCCAATGGTGAGTCTTCTCTTGACATTAAACTATCTCCACTGTCTGCAATTGAAAATTATATTTCAACCAAATTCCAAGATCATATAGGTAGTGCTCGTAGATATACTCAGCAAGTGAATGTGCACAACCTTGTCTTATGATAACACGAGGTTGTAAGTCATTAGACATCTTGTATGATAGTGGCCAAACACCCTTCCAAAGTTGGGTTCGCCTTATCCTATTCGGTTCACCAAAATTAAATATCAAATGACATATACAATACGGCACACTTATCTAAAGTTCTCAATACAATTATTTTCATACTATTTAGGGAGAACCTCAACAGCTATAGACCACCGTTCTATTCCCCTGTTATTTCCGCTCGACCCGACAACACTCTTATTACCTGAAAGGAATTGTGAAGCAAAAGGGTGAGCACAACTTGCTCAGTAAAGAATATCACGACTAAAGATAATTAAATTATCAATAGCCTTTATCAGTAATAAATTAGAGATTTAGAATATATGGTAGATGATAAACTTTTCAACCATAGTTGTAGCGGAACGAGCAATCCATTAGAAGAGTCAAATAGACCATAAAGTCTATTATTTTCTCAATGTTAAAAGTCCACCAGCAATGCTTTATCCATGTAACATCAATCAGTAGTTCATGTCCACAATCATGTGAATAACTCATAATCATAATTGTAGTTCTAAATTCCCCTTCTCATCTAGGACGAAGATAATTTTCATCACATGTCCTTACCTGAAACATCATAGATCATGGTTATACCAAATCACAGTTCCTGTTCATAATCATACTAATAAGTTCATCTTTGCACTACGGGCCAAAGATATTCATTAACAGTTCATCTTTGCACTACATGCCAAAGATATTCAGCAACAAGTCATCTTTGCATTACGGGCCAAAGATATTCAACAACAGGTCATCTTTGCACTACGGGCCAAAGATATTCATCAATAATTCATCTTTGCACCACAAGCCAAATATATTAATATCTCAAAGAAATATATAATCATTTCAGAATTTATATAACAATAATTATAACAAGGTTGATAAATTCACCTTTGCACTTAAGCTAAAGATAATCATTTATAAATTCAATGGTCATGATTATACCAGTCAACAATTCATCTTTGCATTACTGGCCAAAGAGAACCTATAGTCACGATCATACCAATAATCTACCAATCTTTACACTCAAGTCAAAGAGAAATATCATCATTAGGGTTATAAAAATGTTATATATGATAATAAAAATAATATGATCAACAACTGCATTTAATTTGAAGAGTAAGATTCATAAATCAACGATTCAGAAAAAAGAAACCAATTTTGTTGTGAATAGTAACTCGTGAATCGTAACTCATGAATAATAATTCATGAATAGTAACTCGTATTCGTATATAGTACCGTATACATAAATAATATCATATACGTAAATTGTACCATATACATGAATATAGTGCCGTATACGTGAATAGTAACCCCAACATGATAAAGGTAGAAATTCCACAATAAAACTAATATCAATAATTCGGCATAATGATATTGAAAAAAATAATATCATTTAAGATAAAATAACATCCCTTACAATCCCTTACCATAATAATGACAATATCCCTTACCTCAAAAGAGCAGTACTTCTGACTGAAATATCGGATATGACGCTGAAGAAAACTTGCATTGAATAACAACTCTCAAAGTATCTAAATACTCACAAAAATACACTTGATAATATAGAGAGAGAGAAAAAAAACTTATTTCTGGTGTGATTTTCAATTCTAACTCAGCACCCTATTTATAAAAAAATGCTAAAACGCCGAAGCGGACTTGACCTGCTACCTGATGGCTTTACCTGCTACGATTCCCACCCACCACTTTTGAAATAAATTTGAGCACATTTCTTTACCAACCAAAGGTGGGGCCCACTCATTCAAGAATTTTCCATCAAAAATCATTTATAAACATAATTTCTGAATCAGTCACCTCTTAAAATTCATAACAAATCATACGTTAATATTTAACGATTCAAAATTTGTGGACATATATTCAACTTATATATGTATATCATATCCAAAAATCACAACTATCCAACGGTCGGGTTAAAAATTATAACTCACGTAATATATCTTAAGAACACTGATTTTTTGGATTATGAGTCCTTCGGACCAGTTTCATTCAAATAGTCACTACGAAAAATCCACAATTAATTTTTGGGTGATTCCAATTTCTACAGTTAGCTTACTTCCAGGGCTTTCTTTTGATATAAAGCTCATCTTCTAACTCATTATACACAAAGAGTTATAGATTTTACAAAATAAAGTAATAAACTAATTTTCTGAAAATTTACAAATTTCGTTCTTCATTTGGACAAAATATTAATAAAATACCTCAGCATTAATTACTTCATTTATGTCCATATAAAAATATATATTTCCTTATCATATAAATTAATAATTAATTATTCATAAATAATATTATAGAACCACAATAATGACAACCAGGCCGTTCCCAGGAAAGAGGGGGCTTTCCAATAAGGATTTCTCCTTACTGGCGCGTAATTAGGTGACCAAACCTCTCCTTGACAGAACTTTCTAGACATTGCACATAATCCTATCTAATAACATTATTCAAATAACATGAATTATTGATCTAATAATGGAAAATACTGTGTCGTGACAATTATTGAACAACAATAATATAAAATATCAACGTAGCAATTATTGAACCAATAAAATATTGAACAGTAATTACTGTAACAATTATTGAGTAGTGCTTTCATACGTAAGAATCAATAATTCCAAAAATATTGTACAATACCGTGTGCTACTATGCAACCATGCGTATTACTGTATTTTAACCACCAGGTATTCCAACAGTGTTAACGATAACAATTACGCAGTTATTTATAAAAACTCAAACTTGTCGTTTTCTTCGTTTGACAGTTATTCTGTTACGGGGCCCACAAATGGCTGCACCATCGTACGAATATTCCCCGACAACAAGAATATTACACGACCAAACGAATATTCCCCAACAGAAATGAGTATTTTATAACCAATTGCTTATTTTGAAAATTTTATATATATCACCATTAACTTTAACTTTTTATCAATTTCACCATTTACTAAATAGGAAAATTGAATACTATTATTTCATAAAATTCGGGGTCTTACAATCTCCCCTTCTTATGAAATTTCATCCCCGAAATTTACGTACATGGTATTTCAAAGAGTTGAGAATATCTTGCTTTTATTTCAGATTCCATCTTCCCTATCATTATGATTTCTCCATTGCGCATCTTCTGTATTTCAGATATCATTCTAGAATACAGCTTCAAAACAAAGGTTAATTGACATATCACAATTTGTCAACTTAAGTAAGCAAATTTAGTTTAGGTAGGACACAAACAAGCGAAGGATATTACCCGTCTCTCTCTTCCTAGTTCTAATCCCGGATCTCCGCCAGAGTTCATATCCCTAAGCTATGATACCAACTGTGACACCCCCAAAATAGGTCCAATCCATCCAACTTATTCTAAGTCGCCAAATACATGGTACATAAAACAACTACAACTTTATTACTACAATTTTTGTGCAAAAAATAACAACACATATGTTGTATGTTTTGATACAAATATATACCAACTGTGACTCTGGACACCAACTTGAATAGCACGTCACAATGGCACTTACATTAAGGTACAGTCAATAACTGTTTTAGAAATTAAAATCTTTGGAAAATGCTCAAAAAAATCTTCGTACATGGGAGGCCATGCGTTTAGGTTATGATAGATATCATATGCCCACAAAATTATCCTTGGTTGACCCAATAGACCCCAAAGAAAAACTAGAAGATTACTATCATGTTCTTTCCAATGGTGAGTCTTCTCTTGACATATAACTGTCTCCATTGTCTGAAATTAAAAATTATATTTCAATCAAACTCCAAGATCATATAGGTAGTGCTCGAAGATATACTGAACAAGTGGATGTGCACAACCCTGTCTTATGATAACATGAGATTGTAAGTCATTAGACATCTTGTATGATAGTGGCAAAACACCCTTCCAAAGTTAGGTTCGCCTCATCCTATTCGGTTCACCAAAATTAAATATCAAAAGACATATACAATACGACACACTTATCTAAAGTTCTCAATAAAATTATTTCCATACTATTTAGGGAGAACCTCAACAGCTATAGACCACCGTTCTATTCCCTTGTTATCTCCGCTCGACCCGACAACACTCTTATTACCTGAAAGGAATTGTGAAGCAAAAGGGTGAGCACAACTTGCTCAGTAAAGAATATCATGACTAAAGATAATTAAATATCAATAGCCTTCATCAGTAATAAATTAGAGATTTAGAACATATGGTAGATGATAAAACTTTTTAACCGTAGTTATAGCGGAACGAGCAATCCATTAGAAGAGTCAAATAGATCATAAAGTCTATTATTTTCTCCATGTTAAAAGTACACCAACAATGTTTTATCCCTGTAACATAAATCAACAGTTCCTGTCCACAATCATGTGAATAACTCATAATCATAATTGTAGTTCTAAATTCCCCTTCTCATCTATGACGAAGATAATTTTCATCACATGTCCTTACATGAAACATCAAAGATCATGGTTATACCAAATCATAGTTCCTGTTCATAATCATACTAATAAGTTCATCTTTCCACTATGGGCCAAAGATGTTCATTAACAATTCATTTTTGCACTACATGCCAAAGATATTCAGCAACAAGTCATCTTTGCATTATGGGCCAAAGATATTCAACAACAGGTCATCTTTGCACTACGAGCCAAAGATATTCATCAATAATTCATCTTTGTACTACAAGTCAAATATATTAATATCTCAAAGAAATATATAATCATTTCAGAATTTATATAACAATAATTATAACAAGGTTGATCAATTTACCTTTGCACTTAAGCTAAAGATAATCTTTTATAAATTCAATGGTTATGATCATACCAGTCAACAATTCATCTTTGCACTACTAGCCAAAGAGAACACATAGTCACGATCATACCAATAAACTACTCATCTTTACACTCAAGTCAAAGAGAAATATCATCATTAGGGGTTATAAAAATGTTATATATGATAATAAAAATAATATGATCAACAACTGCATTTAATTTCAAGAGTAAGATTCATAAATCAACGATAATTTGGTCAGAAAAAAGAACCAATTTTGTCTTGAATAGTACCCATGAATAGTAACTCGTATTCGTACATAGTACCGTATACGTAAATAGTGCCATATACATGAATATAGTGCCGTATACGTGAATAGTAATCCCGATATGGAAAAGGTAGAAATTCCACAATAAAACTCATATCAATAATTCGGCATAATGATATTGAAGAAAATAATATTATTTAAGAAGAAAATAACATCCCTTACAATCCATTAAAATCACGTACAATCCCTTACCATAATAATGACAATATCACTTACCTCAAAAGAGCAGTACTTCTGACTGGAATATCGGATATGACGCCGAAGGAAACTTGCCCTGAATAACAACTCTCAAAGTATCTAAATACTCATAAAAATACGCTCGATAATATAGAGAGAAAAAAAAAACTTTTTTCTGGTGTGATTTTAAATTCTAACTCAGCACCCTATGTATTAGAAAATGCTAGAATGCCGAAGCAGACTTTGTTAATTAAAATTTTAAAGCAATTTCTGAAACCCTAAAATAGGATCCATGCGAAAATCAATTAATTCAGAGGTTTAGAGATTATACCAGATATAAACAAAACGAGAATCTGAAACCGACTGCGCCTCAAATCTCCAACGCAATACAAATCGATTGCGCCTCTACGGTATCCACACGAACGCCGCACGAACCGTCGAACGATTCTGCAATAAGAAGGACTTGCGGTACTAGCCACCAAAAGGAATGGATTTTTGAAACTATTTTCTCTCTAGTCTCTCTCTAAGAGCGGCTAGGGTTTTTCAATTATGATCTAAGTAGCTGCTATATATCATATATATAGTAGCTAAAAGGAATTAATCAAAATCAAAACCTAATTTTATAAAATCCGAATCTATATATATATATATATATATATATATATATATATATATATCTTAATTAAGTCTTACTTAATTAATATACATATATACAAATTCTCCTTTTAATTTAAATTCGTGATTTAAATACTATTAATCATATTAATATATTTAAATCCTTAAAATTTAAATTAATTCCCTTTTAAATAACGTTCTATGTGTGTGACCCTATAGGTTATTATTACGTTGGCAATAATTTTAAAATCATATTATAAAATTATAAACAGTGAGCGGCATCTAGTAATGCATCACTGCTACCCAAGTAATAATAAGATCGATGATTCGATGAACCTTTTGTGACCAATGTTTCAATGCAATTTAATCCTTTTAACCTTAATATCCTAGATTAAACTCGAGTCATGAAATGTGTCATACTCTTCATAATTTAATCTTAGTTTTCTTGATCAATGAGTAGACTATATGAAACAAATCACTATTTGAGCATGGCCATGCATTTCATAGTCCTACTCAATCAAGAGGCCTATGGATATCACCCATAATATATAGGATGGTTAAATTCCATCTAGATCACTCATATTTCTCACATGATTAATGATGAACCCAATAATCACCTTTATAGTCCACCCTATTAAAGGTGACATTTGATGATATCAAAGTACATAAATTCTCGTGTAGTAATATAGCGATTTCAGGTCGGAGGACCATTACATCATTGTCACTATGAGAATTGCTAATGACACTTCGCATAATGCTCCATATAGAATTCTCATAGCGGGTCTGTCCTGTACATCGTTCTCTAACATGTACCTATGCATTGACTTAATATCTCATATATTTATGACCAATGAGATTTGGTCATCAGTCAATCCACATACTAGTCTCAATGCATCATTGTTGTCCCATCAACAATGATACTCGACTAGGGACATTTAAGAACACTGATACTAATGGTAATATATAATCTCATTTTCAAGTCACATACTTGAAGCTATATAATTTGTATCATTATTCTAAGGAATTTTATTATGTTAACAATTATATTACGCAGTAAATAAAACCATAATAAAATCATATATTTATTCAATCAAATATAATATCAAAACGTTAAGCAATTATATCAAATAATTGGCCTCTAGGGCATAAACTCTAACAGACTTGACCTACTATCTGATGGCTTTACCTGCTACTATTCTCACCAACCACTTTTGAAATAAAATTTGAGCACAACCAAAGGTGGGGCTCACTCATTCTAGAATTTTCCACCAAAAATTATTTATAAACATAATTTCCGAATCAGTCACCTCTTAAAATTTATAACAAATCATACGTTATTTTAACGGTTCAAAATTTATGGACATATATTTAACTTATATATGTATAACATATCCAAAAATCACAACGATCCAACGATCAGATTAAAAATTATAACTCACGCAATATATCTCAAGAACACTGATTTTTCGGATTATGAGTCCTTTGGACCAGTTTCATTCAAACAGTCACTACGAAAAACCCACAATGAATTTTTGGGTGATTCTAATTTCTACAGTTAGCTTACTTCCAGGGCTTTCTTTTGATATATGTCTCATCTCCTAACTAATTATACACAAAGAGTTATAGATTTTACAAAATAAATTAATAAACTAATTTTCTGAAAATTTCCAAATTTCGTTATTCATTTCGACAAAATACTAATAGAATACCTCAGCATTAATTCCTTGATTTATATCCATATAAAAAAATATATTTCCTTATCATATAAATTAATAATTAATTATTCACAAATAATTTTACAGAACCACAATAATGACAATTAGGCCGTTCCCAAGAAAGAGGGGGCTTTCCAATAAGGATTTCTCCTTACTGGCGCGTAATTAGGTGACCAAACCTCTCATTGACAGAACTTTCTCGACATTTTCAATAATGCTATCTAATAATATTATTCAAATAATATGAATTATTGATCTGATAATGGAAAATACTGTGCCGTAACAATTATTGAACAACAATAATATAAAATATCAACGTAGCAATTATTGAACCAATAAAATATTGAACAGTAATTACTGTAACAATTATTGAGTAGTGCCTTCACATGTAAGAATAATTAATTCTAAAAATATTGTGTAATACCGTGTACTACTGTGTAACCACGTGTATTAATGTATTTTAACCACCAGGTATTCCAACAGTGTTAACGATAACAATTTCGCCGTTATTTATAAAAACTCAAACTTGTTGTTTTCTTCATCCGACATTGAATCTTTTATGGGGCCCACAAATGGTTGCGTCGTCGTACGAATATTCCCCGACAACAAGAATATTCCACGACCAAATAAATATTCTCCAACAGAAATGAGTATTTTATAACCACTTGTGTATTTTGAAAATTTTATATATATCACCCTTAACTTTAATTTTTTTATCAATTTCCCCATTTACTAAATAGAAAAATTGAATACTTTTATTTCATAAAATTCGGGGTCTTACAATCTCCCCTCCTTATGAAATTTTGTCCCCAAAATTTACGTACCTGGTATTTCGAAGAGTTGAGAATACCTTGCTTTTATTTCAGATTCCATCTTCCATGTCATCGTGATTTCTCCATTGCTCATCTCCTGTATTTCAGATATCATTCTAGAATACAGCTTCAAAACAAAGGTTAATTGACATATCACAATTTGTCAACTTAAGTAAGAAAATTTAGCTTAGGTAGGACACACACTAGTGAAAGATATCATATCCCTAAAATGATATTTAAAAAATGTTGTATATTTTTATAAATAAATGACACCTTTTAAACGTTGTATAAATTGGTTAAAAACGTTGTCTGTTGTTGCTTTCTATGGTCAATATTTAAAAACAAATGTTATATGCATGTATTACAACATTTTTAAGTGACACTACGTTTTAAAATTGTTATATAAATTTGTCTAAATAGATGACATATTATAAACGTTGTGTAAATGTGCCTAAACATTTTCTGATATACTAAACAACAATATTTTTATCCAAAAAATGTTGTGGAATCATACCTTCTACAACGTTTTTAAGCATCTGCTATTTTTTGAAAAACAAACCTATAACATTTTAAAAACCCTTAACCTCGCCATTTTTCTGACTGAAATCATAACGTTTTTTTCACGTTATCTATTTACTATTTTGTAGTAGTGATATCATATCCAAAAATCACAATGATCTAATGGTCGGATTAAAAATTATAACTCACGCAATATATCTCAAGAACACTGATTTTTCGGATTACGAGTCCTTCGGACCAGTTTTATTCAAACAGTCACTACGAAAAATCCACAATGAATTTTTGGGTGATTCTAATTTCTATAGTTAGTTTACTTCTAGGGCTTTCTTTTGATATATGGCTAATTTCCTAACTCATTATACACAAAGAGTTATAGATTTTACAAAATAAAGTAATAAACTAATTTTCTGAAAATTTCCAAATTTCGTTCTTCATTTCGACAAAATACTAATAAAATACCTCAGTATTAATACCTTCATTTATATTCATATAAAATATATATTTCATTATCATATAAATTAATAATTAATTATTCACAAATAATATTACAGAATCACAATAATGACAACCAGGCCGTTCCCAAGAAAGAGGGGACTTTCCAATAAGGATTTCTCCTTACTGACGCGCAATTAGGTGACCAAACCTCTCCTTGATAAAACTTTCTAGACATTGTCAATAATGCTATCTAATAATATTATTCAAATAATATGAATTATTGATCTGATAATGGAAAATACTGTGCCGTGATAATTATTAAACAAAAATAATATAAAATATCAACGCAGCAATTATTGAACCAATAAAATATTGAACAATAATTACTATAACAATTATTGAGTAGTGCCTTCATACGTAAGAATCAAAAATTCCAAAAATACTGTATAATACCGTGTGCTACTATGCAACCACGCATATTACTGTATTTTAACCACCAGGTATTCCAACAGTGTTAACGGTAACAATTACGCCGTTATTTATAAAAACTCAAACTTTTCGTTTTCTTCATTCGACAGTTATTCTGTTATGGGGCCCACAAATGGCTGCACCTTCGTATGAATATTCCCCGACAACAAGAATATTCCACAACCAAACGAATATTCCCCAACAGAAATGAGTATTTTATAACCACTTGCGTATTTTGAAAATTTTATATATATCATCCTTAACTTTAACTTTTTATCAATTTCACCATTTACTAAATAGGAAAATTGAATACTTTTATTTCATAAAATTCGGGGTCTTACAATCTCCCCTCCTTGTGAAATTTCGTCCCCGAAATTTACGTACCTGGTATTTCGAAGAGTTGAGAATACCTTGCTTTTATTTCAGATTCCATCTTCCCTGTTATCATGATTTCTCCATTGCTCATCTCCTGTATTTCAGATATCATTCTAGAGTACAGCTTCAAAACAAAGGATAATTGACATATCACAATTTGTCAACTTAAGTAAGAAAATTTAGCTTAGGTAGGACACACACTAGCGAAGGATATTACTCGTCTCTCCCTTCCTAGTTCTAATCTTGGATCTCCGCTAGAGATCTTATCCCTAAGCTCTGATACCAACTGTGACACCCCCAAAATTGGTCTAATCCATCCAACCTATTCTGAGTCGCCAAATACATGGTACATAAAATAACTACAACTTTATTACTACAATTATCGTGCAAAATATAACAACACATATGTTGTAAGTTTTGATACAAATATATACCAACTGTGACTCTGGACACCAACTTGGATAGCACGTCACAATGGCACTTACATTAAGGTACAGTCAATAACTGTTTTATAAATTAAAATCTTTGGGAAATGCTCAAGAAAACCTTCGTACATGGAATGCCATGCGTCTAAGTTATGATAGATATCATATGCCCACAGAATTATCCTTGATTGACCCAATAGACCCCAAAAAAACGAGAAGATTACTATTATGTTCTTTCAAATGGATAGTCTTCTCTTGACATATAACTATCTTCACTGTCTGCAATTGAAAATTATATTTCAACATAACTCCAAGAGCATATAGGTAGTGCTTGTAGATATACTTAGCAAGTGGATGTGCATAACCTTGTCTTATGATAACACGAGGTTGTAAGTCATTAGACATCTTGTATGATAGTGGCAAAACACCTTTCTAAAGTTGGGTTCGCCTCACCCTATTCGGTTCACCAAAATTAAATATTAAATGATGTATACAATACGACACACTTATCTAAAGTTCTCAATAAAATTATTTCCATACTATTTAGGGAGAACCTCAACAGCTATAGACCACCGTTCTATTCCCCTGTTATCCCCGCTCGACCCGACAACACTCTTATTACCTGAAAGGAATTATGAAGCAAAAGGGTGAGCACAACTAGCTCAGTAAATAATATTATGACTAAAGATAATTAAATTATCAATAGCCTTCATCAGTAATAAATCAAAGATTTAGAACATATGGTAGATGATAAAACTTTTAAACCATAGTTATAACGGAACGAGCAATCCATTAGAAGAGTCAAATAGACCATAAAGTCTATCTTCTCAATGTTAAAAGTCCACCAACAATATTTTATCCCTGTAACATCAATCAACAGTTCCTGTCTACAATCTTGTGAGTAACTCTTAATCATAATTGTAGTTCTAAATTCCCCTTCTCATCTAGGATGAAGATAATTTTCATCACATGTCTTTACCTGAAACATCAAAGATCATGGTTATACCAAATCACAGTTCCTGTTCATAATCATACTAATAAGTTCATCTTTGCACTACGGGCCAAAGATATTCATTAACAGTTCATCTTTGTACTACATGCTAAAGATATTCTGCAACAGGTCATCTTTGCATTACGGGCCAAAGATATTCAACAACAAGCCATCTTTGCACTACGGGCCAAAGATATTCATCAATAATTCATCTTTTCACTACATACCAAATATATTAATATCTCAAAGAAATATATAATCATTTCAAAATTTATATAACAATAATTATAACCATGTTGATCAATTCACCTTTGCACTTAAGCTAAAGATAATCGTTTATAAATTCAATGGTCACGATCATACCAGTCAACAATTCATCTTTTCACTACTGGCCAAAGAGAACCCATAGTCACGATCATACCAATAATCTACCCATCTTTACACTCAAGTCAAAGAGAAATATATCATTAGGGTTATAAAAATATTATATATGATAATGAAAACAATATGATCAACAACAACACTTAATTTCAAGAGTAAGATTCATAAATCAACGATAATTTGGTCAGAAAAAGAAACCAATTTTGTCGTGAATAGTAACTCGTAAATAGTAACTCATGAATAGTAAATCGTATTCGTACATAGTACCGTATACGTAAATAATATCATATACGTAAATAGTGCCATATACATGAATATAGTGTCATATACGTGAATAGTAACCCCGACATAAAAAGGTAGAAATTCCACAATAAAACTCATATAATGATATTGAAGAAAATAATATCATTTAAGAAGAAAATAACATCCCTTACAATCCCTTAAAATCTCTTACCATAATAATGACAATATCCCTTACCTCAAAAGAAAAGTACTTCTGACTGAAATATCGGATATGACACTGAAGAAAACTTACACTAAGTAGGAACTCTCAAAGTATCTAAATACTCACAAAAATACTCTAGATAATATATATAGAGAAAAAAACTTATTTCTGGTGTGATTTTCAATTCTAACTCAGCACCCTATTTATAAGAAAATACTAGAACGCCGAAGCAAACTTGATCTGCTACCTGATGGCTTTACCTGCTAGTATTCTCACCCACCACTTTTGAAATAAAATTTGAGCACATTTCTACACCAACTAAATGTGGGGCCCACTTATTCTAGAATTTTTCACCAAAAATTATTTATTAACATAATTTTCGAATCATTCACCTCTTAAAATTTATAACAAATCATACGTTAATTTTTAACGGTTCAAAATTTGTGGAAATATATTTAACTTATATATGTATAACATATCCAAAAATCACAACGATCCAACGGTCAGATTAAAAATTATATCTCACACAATATATCTCAAGAACACTAATTTTTCGGATTATGAGTCCTTCGGACCAGTTTCATTCAAACAGTCACTACGAAAAATCCACAATAAATTTTTGGGTAATTCCAATTTCTACAGTTAGCTTACTTCCAAGGCTTTCTTTTGATATATGGCTCATCTCCTAACTAATTATACACAAAGAGTTATAGATTTTACAAAATCAAATAATAAACTAATTTTCTAAAAATTTCCAAATTTCGTTCTTCATTGTGATAAAATACTAATAAAATACCTCAGCATTAATTTTTTCATTTATATCCATATAAAAATATATATTTTCTTATCATATAAATTAATAATTAATTATTCACAAATAATATTACAGAATCACAATAATGACAACCAGGCCGTTTCTAGGAAAGAGGGGGCTTTCCAATAAGGATTTCTACTTACTGGCGCGCAATTAGGTGACCAAACCTCTCCTTGACAGAATTTTCTAGACATTTCCAATAATGCTATCTAATAATATTATTTAAATAATATGAATTATTGATCTGATAATGGAAAATACTGTGCCGTGACAATTATTGAACAATAATAATATAAAATATCAACGCAACAATTATTGAACCAATAAAATATTGAACAGTAATTACTGTAACAATTATTGAGTAATGCCTTTATACGTAAGAATCAATAATTCCAAAAATACCGTGCAATACTGTGTGCTATTGTGCAACCACGCGTATTACTGTATTTTAACCACCAGGTATTCCAACAGTGTTAACGGTAACAATTACGCCGTTATTTATAAAAACTCAAACTTGTCATTTTCTTCATCCGACGGTTATTCTGTTATGGGGCCCACAAATGGCTGCGCCGTCGTACGAATATTCCCCGTCAAGAATATTTCACGACCAAATGAATATTCTCCAGCAGAAATGAGTATTTTATAACCACTTGCGTATTTTAGAAATTTTATATATATCACCATTAACTTTGACTTTTTATCAATTTCACCATTTACTAAATAAAAAAATTGAATACTTTTATTTCATAAAATTCGGGGTCTTACAATTCTTTTATATATATATATATATATATATAATAAAACTAAGATAACTTTCTATCGATAATTTTGAAAAATGGGTAAGTGGGGATCCATATAATAAGTTAAATTTACAACAAATACTTCATAAAATACCCTTCTATTTATCTCAATTCACTTGGCTTCTCAAAATATATTTTTAATAACATTTTTTCATCATTAATATTATAACTCACAATATTAACAACCAGATCATCCCAGGAAAGAGTGAGTTTTCGATAAGGACTTCTCCTTATTGTCGCGTAATTAGGTGACCAAACCCCTTTCATCGACAAAACTTTCTAGATATTTTCAATAATGCAAATAATAATATGAATAACTTTGTCATCTCAATTATTGATTTAATAATATAAAATATTATGACAATAATTGAATCAATAACGTGAGATACTATGCAGCAATTACTATAACAATAATTGAATAAAACTGAGTGACTTCTCACAAAAGCATCAATAATCAAAGATACTGTATAATACCGTATGCTACTGTGCAACCACACATATACTGTAGTTTTACCACCAGGTATTTCAATAGTTAACAGTAAAACTTTTGCCGTTATTTTTATAAAAAGTTATTTCTGTCGTTTTCTAACTCCAACAGTAATTCTATTGTGGGGTCCACTAATGATTGTACCGTCGTACGAATATTCTCTGATAAAACGAATATTCCTCGACCAAAAAAATATTTTATGACAACTTACTTACTTTACAAAATTTATAATATTACCCACAACTATAACATTATATCAAATCCACACCATATTATTCAAAAATAATATTTAGAGAAAAATTAAATCTTTATTCATAAAAGTTGGGGTCTTAAAACCTCCCCTTCATATGAATTTTTATCCTCAAAATTGGTGTACGTACCTGGTATGCCGAAGAGGTGAGGATACCTTGTTTTCATTTCAGATTCTAACTCTTAAGGTATAACCTTTGAGTGTAGAATATCTTTCTTCTTATCCAAGATTTTAACAAGTACCTCTTCATACGTTAAATCTTCTGCTATCTCGTCTGGTTCTAATTTAATAATGTGATTTGGGTCTTCCACATATTTGATATTTTGGGATGCTCCGAGGAGAAAAAGGTTCCCTTTCCCACCTTCATGTTGCGAGAAGAGGTAAATCATTGGTGGGAATCTGTAAAACGTACTCAACCTGTCGCACTAAAGATGTATTAGGAGAAGTTCTAAGAATTATTCAATAACAAGTAGTTTCTTGAAAGTATTCGTCACATGAAGGCGGAATTCATCAATCTGGAGCAAAACAATATGACCATATCGCAGTACGAGGCTAAGTTTGCGGAGTTATCCCGATTTGCATCCCATTTAGTAGATAATGAGGAGCGTATGGCGCGAATATTTTTAAGAGTTTTGAAACCCGAAATATATCAATATCTCATTTCTCACAAACTTTACTTGTATTCAGATGTTGTGAATAGAGCTCAGTTATTGGAGCGCGATAATGAGTCAGCCCAACCAAGAGATATCAGCCAGCAAAACGATAATACAAGTGGTAGCAGTCATCGAAGCGGTGACAACAAACGTGGAGGAAATCAACATGTCAGAAATGGTAACCACTTCGGTGGTAATCATGACCAAGATAATAGAAGTAGAAATTTCAAGAAGAGAATGTTCAATAATAATGGAAAGATAGCAGCACCATCACCCATTTTCAAGGAAGGAGAACGACCACTAGTCATATGCTACAAATGCGGAGGGGAGGGACACATCAGTCCAAACTGTACGCAACAACTCAAAGCGTGTAACAATTACAGAAGAGAAGGTCACCTAGCTCAATTTTGTCGTGTAGTGAAGTAAAGTTCAGCTGGGATGGAGAGACCAAAGGTCGTCCCAGATAAGTCAAACCCGGTAGTCCAAGGGAAAGCATTTGTCGTGACCTCCCAAAAAGAGAGAAACCCGAATGAAGTTATCACGAGTAAGCTAATCGTAAACTCTTTTTTTTCTCCTACTGGCGCTCAACGTTTAAATTTAACTCCAGAGAAATTAGACTTTGAATTATCTGTTGAAACTCCGTTGGGAGAAACCTTCATTACATCCACTGTTTATAAATCTTGTTTGATTCAAATCGGCACCCTCACGTTACTTGTCGATCTTATCTCTTTGAAAATTCTTGTATTTGACGTGCTTTTAGGGATTGATTGGTTAACTATTCATCATGCTAAAATTGATTTTTTTCGTAAGGTTGTTAGCTTTCATATTCTTAACTAACCTATTATGCGAATTCAAGCAACCAAACCACTAAAGTCAATCACTGTCATATCAAGCCATAAAGCCATTCGTTTATTAAAAAATGAATGTCAAGCTTTCTTAGCCCATGCCACGGATTTAAATAAAAATATGTCAGATTTAAATGATATTTCTATTATTAATAAATTTCCTGACGTATTACCTAAACAACTTCCTGGCCTACCCCCAGAGCTTGAAATCGAGTTTTGTATTGATCTTGAACCCGGTACAAAGCCCATTTCCAAAACCCCACATCGAATGGTTCCTATTGAACTTCAGGAGTTAAAAACCCAACTGCAGGAATTGTTAGACATCAGTTTTATTCATCCTAGTATGTCTTCTTGGGGTGCTCTTGTTCTATTCGTAAAGAAGAAAGATGGAAGTATACAACTTTGTATTGATTATCGGGAGTTGAATCATGTCACCGTAAAAAATAGGTACGAGTTACCTCGTATTGATCACCTGTTTGACTAGTTGCAAGGTGCCAAATTCTTTTCAAGGATTGATCTTCGTTCCAGATATCATCCGTTAAAGATTAAAACTGATGACATTCCAAAGACTGCTTTCAGAACTCGGTACGGGCATTACGAATTCCTAATTATGTCTTTTGGATTGACTAATGCTCCTGTTATCTTCATGGATATGATAAATCGAGTATTCAAGGAATATTTGGATTATTTTTTTGTTATCTTTATTAATGACATCCTCATATACTCCAAAAGTTATGAAAATCATGAGCAACACTTGAGGCTGATATTCAAGATATTTTTAAAGCTACTCATTTCTTCTCTAGAAATGACCGTGAGGAAGCCCTTGTTGAAAGGAGGAAGAATTCTAAGCTAATGGAATATATCTCCGAATTGGGCCTTCCTCTTAATGATGTTAATAACCTTTCCACTATAGGGACTTCTGATGCTCTAGCTAATGCTCGTAAGGTGTTCGATTCATGTCCTTTGTTTGGATGGAGCTCTCCTAAGGCAACATCCAATCCTCCCCTAGTTCCCCTCGCCCCTTATTCTGGGAGCCTTCCAGTTTTCCCCCTTCATTACCGGGAGAAAGTCGATAACTTGTTCATTCCCCCTAAATTATGGAGCTCGATTGTTTCTAATTCAGCCACAGAGAAGAATTTGGGTCTGAGCTTCTTCCCCCCTACGCCGTCTGAAGGAAGTGTTACGATTAGCCCACCTGTCGAAGTCCTCAAGATTGGCCTTCATAAGTGGTCTAATAGTCTAGTTGGTCATTTCATTCAATCGAAACTGCCTTTCAAGTTGGTCGAAACCCCTGCAAAGAAATTATGGGGACACTTGGGGTTGTCTAATGTCTATCTCCATGACAAGGGGTATTTCATTTTTAAGTTTGATTCCGTGTCAGAAAAGGATAATATCTTATCTACAGGTCCATGTTATATAGCGTCCAAGCTTCTTTTTCTACAGCCTTGGCAAGAAGGGGTTCAATTCGTTAATACCGACTGTAGCAAAGTACCAATTTGGGTTAAATTCAGCAACATAGCCCTATCTTACTGGACGAAGGAGGGTCTAAGTTACTTAGCGAGTGCAGTTGGCCGCCCATTATTTGCAGATGATATGACGTCTAAGCTTGAGCCAATGAGCTTTGCCCGAATCTGCATTGAGATGAATGCTTCGTCTACCTTCCCGGCCTCTATTAATGTTGTTGTGTTCAATGGTACAACCTTGGTTGAAGATACTGTAGCAGTGAAAGTGGAGTATTGGAGTAGACCTCCCTCCTCCTCAAAATGTAACTGCTTTGGTCATTCCCTTCTCAAGTGTCCTAAAACCAATTTTCAATGGGTTCCCAAGACTTTTCCCTGTTCCCCCGAGATCCCCAGCTCCTCTACCCTTATTGCTTCTAACGCCACTCCTTCCTTGATTCTTCCTGATCCTGAAGGTTCTTGGACCGCGATCTCTAAAGGACCAAATAACCTATCTCCCCCTGCTGTTCCCCCCTATTTCTTATATTAATGCCTTTACCCCTATTGCTTCACCCCCTCTTCAGGTTGATGATTCTGAATTTCCCGTCCCCCTTAACCCTTTGATGGATAGGCTTAAGCAGGTCGACGAGAAGGAATGTAGGGACCTGAAGCATAAAACCCGACCTGGGAAAGAACCTCTTCAAAACTCTAAGAAGAGAAACAAAGGTCCAAGGGGTATTCCCCTTCTTGACTGATCTTTTCCCCCATTCTTTATGACATATTTTTGTTCCTATAATGTAAGGGGTTTAAATAAGAAACCAAAGCAGGCTTTCGTCCGCAATTTTTTGTTAAACAACCATTTCTCTTTTGTGGGTCTTATTGAGACTAGAATCAAAACTTCGAATGCACCAGGATATCGATAGCCTTGTGTCGAAACTAGGTTTGGCTCTTTAACTATGATCATCACCCGAATGATAGGATTTGGGTGGGGTGGGATCCTAATATATTGAGAGTGGATACCTTATTCCAGTCTACTCAACTTTCACACTTTAAACTTACTCTTCATGGTAATACCTCAATCTTGGCCTCGATTGTTTATGGCCTGAACTCGGTGGTGGAGCATAGACTGTTGTGGGATGACCTGAAATCCATGTCCTCTCTGAACACTTGGTGTATTCTTGGGTACTTCAACACTATCAAACGGGTCACTAAATCCGAGGGTGGTTATCCTTCTTGGGATGCTGGAATGACAGACTTTAATGGCTGTTTAGACACTATTGGAGTAGACGACATACGTGCTATTGGGCCTCAGCACACGTGGTGGAACTGTCAGGTCAGAAATCCAATTTACAGGAAATTGGATAGGGCTTTAGGCAACAATTCTTGGTTTAACACAATGTCTGAATCTCAAACTACTTTTTGTCCTCATGGTCTTTCCGATCATTTCCCAGTTATTCTTAATTTAGGTTATCATCTGTGGAAACTCAAGAAACACTTTCAATTCTTTAACTTCATGCTTGAGTTGGAAGGGTTCAAGGATGCTGTCTCGGACTGTTGGAACTGCAGTATTCATGGGAATTCATTTTACACTTTTAATGAAAAGATAAGGAGAACCAAGAGAGTTCTTGTGGCATTGAATTCCTCAAATGGTAATCTATCGAGTAACGTTAGCAATCTGCAGGATCAGTTGGTCTCCGTTCAACTGTCTCTCTAGGTTGATCCCTTGAACTCTTTTTTGTTAGCTCAAGAATCGACCTACTCCCAGTCTCTATGGAAAGCACTGGCTCTTGAAGAATCTCTCATGCTCCAGAAATCTAGAGCCATTTGGCTTGTTCAGGGAGATAAAAATACTAAGTTCCTTGCTAACGTTATAATTGAGGACCAACAGGGTATTCAGAAGGTGGTGGTGGACTATTACCAGGATTTGCTGGGGTCATTTCCTACTACTTATCCTGGTCGTGATGAACTCAAAAAATTCGTTACCAAGAGGATCATTGCATCTCAAGCAGCTGCTCTTACCACTCCAATTCTTGATGCTGAAATTAAGGCGGTTCTTCATTCCATGAAAAAGAATAAAAGTCCGGGGCCAGATGGTTTCAACATTAACTTTTTCCCCCACTGTTGGGATATTATAGGTCAAGACTTTACTATCGTTGTTCACTCTTTTCATTATGGGGCAACTTCCGAGAGGAGTTAATGCTACGGCCATTGCCCTGATCCCGAAGACCAAAAACCCTTCCAATATGTCTGATTTCAGACCTATTTCTTGCTGCAATACAATCTACAAATGTATAGTGAAGATTCTTGCCAATAGGCTCAAATCAGTTCTCCCTTCCCTCATTGATCATGCTCAGGTTGCGTTCATCTCGGGTAGAAGCATCAGTGATAACATTCTCCTTGCACAGGAGCTTTTTAGGAATTATCACCGCATCTCTGGTCCGGCCCGTTGTGCTCTTAAAATTGATATCCGGAAAGCTTTTGACACAGTGGATTGAGGATTTCTTTTAGACCCGCTGAGCCTTCTTTAGTTTCTTCCCATTTTCATAAACTTGATCCGAGAATGCATTACAACGACAATGTATTCTTTCAAAGTCAACGGGACTCTTGCTGGCTATTTTAAGGGTGTGAGGGGTCTTCGGCAAAGAGATCCTTTGTCCCCTTATCTGTTTGTATTAGCCATGGAAGAATTTTCCATGATTCTGAATAAGGAAACTCTTTTGCCTAATTTCAAGTTTCACTAGAAAACAGAATCCTGCAACACTACACATGTGTGTTTTGCTAATGATATTATCCTGTTCTGCCATGGAGACCTGCCCTCTATTTCCATTATCCACTCGTGCATCTAATCAGTCTCAATGTTCTCTGGATTAATCCCCAATGCTCTTAAAAGTCTATGTTTCCTAGTAAATGTCCAATTGTTGTTAAGGAAAATATTAGCCAATTGTTGGGTATACTGCCCGGAGTTCTACAAATTAGATTTCTCGGAGTTCCTCTCATCTTCTCTAAATTATCCCAATCTGATTGCCAGCCCCTGATCTAAAGAATTACAACAAGAGTAACATCTTGGACTTCTCACTTCCTCTCTTATTCCGGTAGAGTGCAGTTGATAAAATCAGTGCTATTTGCCATTCAGTCTTACTGGGCGGCCCATTTTATCCTTCCCAAATCGGTACTGAGAGCCATTCAATCTATAATATGCAGATTTCTTTGGAAGGGTTCTTCTTTGCTTAGGAATGGATGTAAAGTCTCTTGGAAGGACTTGTCCATTCCCCTCTGTAAGGGAGGTCTTGCTATAAAGAATCTTACTGATTGGAACTCGGCTCTCATTATTCTCTATCTGCTCAAGCTCATTTCTTCTTGTTCTCCTTCCTTGTGGGCTAACTGGGTCCAATCCTCAGTGCTTACTAAGACCAATTTCTGGCATTGTTCTATTCCATCAGACTGTTCATGGATTTGGCGTAAGATTCTTAAACTACGACCTACGGCTCTAAATTTCCATACCTATAAAGTTGGGAAAGGCAATTTATTTAGTTTTTGGCATGACCCGTGGTTGAATGGCCAGTCCTTAAACCCATCTCCGTATTTGCTCTCCAACTCCCGTATCCTGTTAATGCTCATGTCTCTGATATCATCTCTTTGGGAGCCTGGGCGTTACCTGCTAGTAACCATCATGAAGTGCAGCAACTCTGAAGCTTAATTTTATCTCTCCCTGCTCCATCTGCTGTCGATGACCTGATCTTATGGGACACCCACGAGCAGAAAACTGTTAAGGCCTCTATTATATGGGAATCTATTCGTTCGCATGCTCTGAAAGTTCCATGGGCTGCTCTGTTATGGCATACTAACTACATTCCCCGTTTCTCCTTTACTTTCTAGCTTGCTCTTTGTGACAACCCGAATTTTTATAAGTTATTAAAATAGGAATTTAATAATTAAAATTCTTATTATGAGATGTTTTGAGTTTGAGTATATATATACGTGCTATATATTTTTAAATATGTGATCTGGTGTAAAGAGAAATATATATTCATATATTGGAAAAGTGAGGTTCAATAGTTAAGTTAACTATTAAAAAAATTAAATGAATTTGGTAATTAATTTTAAATATTTATTGAAGTAAATAAATATTTTAAATAATGTATTTATTGAGAAAAAAATAAATAATTTATGAAATTGTGGTATTATAATTTAGTTACGTGTGTATGATAATTAAATTAAAGCAAAAGTAAATTTTATTCTTTGAAGATTTAATTTAATGAATTAATTAAATTAAATGAGTTGTTTAATATTAAAGAAAATAAGTAAATTAAATAAAACATTGTTTAAATCTAATTTATTAATTAAATTAGATATATGATTATTTATTAATCATCAGAAGAATTATAAAAAAATTATAATTATTATTCTAAGTTATGTAAAATGGTTACATGTGTGACAAATAAAAACTATATAATATAATATTATCAAAATAAATTGGAATGAGGGGAATTGTGTACAGCCAAATGTTGGGTAAAATCTATATACGCATAACACGCAAGTATACGTGGTCAACAAGTAATAAAGTGATAAGTTGAGTATCGTTCCCACAGAGAATTAGTTAATAAAAATCACCAAGTACTAACCCGTAACCAACTCAATCTTATTTAAACAAATGAATTTCAAATTATATAAATTAAACTACTATTAAATTCCACTAATTAAATTAAGACTATGGAGATTTAAGATCACAACTTCACTTATTGCTTCATTTAAGTTAACACACTTCTCATCAATTATTCTCTATCCCGAATTGTTAATCAAGAACACGAACGTAGTATTAACCACCTCTCGATGCACTAATACCGTATTAATGTCAATCCACAATCAAGATAGAAATCCGTTAAACACCGTAATCAACTAACCTACTATATCTTTATGTGAATTACAATTGAAGAAGGTTGAAGAATAAGTTCTCTATCCGATTACATGCGGCGTCAAGCACATCTCTACCTTAACATGAATCAAGTTTAAGCTACTAACAAAATCCTGAACACATGCTATACTAACTAGGTCTAGATTTGAATATCCTCTCTCGATTACATCCAACTCCACAAAGAATTATTGATCAGGCAATTCATAGATTAAGGCTCAAATCAATATAGACAATCCTCACAATAGAACATAACAATTGATAGCGAAACATATTAAAATAAACTACACAATAAGATCCATTGTAATCTCAAACAAAGAATTAGTTCATTGAATTAAAACTAAGAATTCACAATTAAAAACACATTAAAAGATAAGAATAAGAGTAAAGTAAAGAGTAAATCTATTTTCAGCAAATCTCCATCTTCCTCAAGCTCCTGCTCTTGATCTTCAATGGTCTCCAAGTTGCTTCAATCTCCAAATCTCATTAGAACTAGTGTTTTGATCTAATTTACTCTAATCTAATCTAATGGAATGCTCTCTCTCCTCTAATCTCTCCTAACATTCCCTCTAATCCTTATTATTCCCCTCCTTTTATAAGCCTTTTTACATGTCTTTAAGTCATCTTGGAAGTCCTTGATTCAATTGGATCGAAAACAATCCTTTCCGAACTCAAATTTGGCCAAAAACCACTTCTTTTACGCGTACCACCGCCCCGGCGGGGGTTTAGGCTTGCACAGGGCCTGCCCTGGTGGGCTACCATTCTGTTTTACAGCTGGTACCCTCGCCCCGACGGGGGTTTTACTAAGGAAATGCCCGCCCCGGCGGGCACCATTTTTCTGTCACAACGTCCTCTGGTAAAACGGCTATAACTTTTGATCCAGAAGGATTTACGGGGCCTGCCACCTATCAAATCGAAGATATCAACGAGATATACAACTTTTATTCTTTGAGGATTGAGAAATTGTGGCCGGACGAAGGTTGAAATTGGGCTCGAAGTGACTTCTATGCAAATGACCACTCAAAACAGCGAAGTTCGACCTCTGTTGGTACAACGATCATAACTCTTGCATACGAACTCCGATTTGAATGATGCAAAATGTTCTGAAAAGATAAGATGATGCTCTACAATGTAAGATAAGTTCCAAACCAAAAACATGAAGTAAATATGAATGCCCAAATGATGTCCGGTTTGCTTTTCTTTGCGTTTTCTTTGCTTTTCCTTACCAATAGTCGCTCACACCGCTCCCAAATGTATAACCTACAAAATAAATACAAAATGCATGAAAAATAACTAAGACATATAAATATAAGCAACTAATTCAAGTAAAAGATACCGGATAAGTGTATATAAAATTCACTTATCAAATACCCCCAAACTTAAACTGTTGCTTGTCCCCAAGCAACACAACATAATGTAATGCAATGCAATGAAATGCAACTAATCTATATGCCTATAAATCCAGCAGTATTGATAGAATCAAATCTATTCACTCGGCCTTAGAGCAATCAAGAAAACATGACAATACTTCATATCAAAACCAATCAACAATTTCCTAGTCATTCTCAAATCTTAAATTGTTGTCACTGGTATAGTGCGTGTGTGCTCCACAACCATGCTAATTAATATAAAATCAAATTTAACACATAACAAGTCTCTTCGAAGGCATCATACAATGTAAACTCAAGAAATCCAAAAACAAGCTAGATCCAACTAAAAGCAAACAATTACCAATTTCGAGGGTCAACATGGGATACTTATGCTTTATTTCTCATCTACATGGGCTTTTTGGTCTTATTTCCCGTTTTTTCATTTTTTTGTTCTTTTTTTTCTACACATAGCTATGCAATGTCTTATTCCCTTAGGCTTTTCAATGCTACCGTAACGAGCTTTCGACCAATGACTCCCAGACCATTAAGACCTTAGGGAGCTAGGTGTAAAAACAATCCCCTCGGGCTTACTTACTCAAGTAACAAAGGCCACAAAACTAGACAAGCACGCCACGGTGTTTATTCATACTTTTTTTTTCTTTTTCTTTGTTTTCTTTTTTTTTTCTTTCTTCTTTTTTTTATATATAGCTTATATACCCCAAATATTCCCCCAAACTTAGGTTCTTGTCTAACTTTAGCCATCACTACTTATTCTTGTCATTCTTTCATTCAAACTAGCAGTATCCTTTAGAATCCCATTATGTATCAATTTAAACTCAATCAATCAACAAGGTTGTTTCTACTGTGCTATCATTATTATACCAGTTTCAAACAGAAAAGATTCAATTCATAACAAGAAATCACATCAAAGCTCTAATAGTCAGTACTATACTTGTCTACTCAATTCTAATCTCATCATTGGCCAAAATAAACTTAAACTATCAAACAGCTGGACTCATGCAAGATGAACATAGTTACTAACTATTATTTTGAATTTTTGATTTATTTATTCTATTTTTTTTATAATGAACCTAAACTAAATTAACAACATATGCAAAATAACATAACATAAACATGAAACTAAACATGCAATAATGAACTAAACTAAACTCCCCCAAACTTAGCAATTACATTGTCCTCATTGTAAGAATATAGCGATAAGTAGAAGAGAACTTCCCTGTAATCAGCTAAGCGCGAGGTGATGGTGGCGATGGTAGCGACAATCATTGTCCTATCCATTAAACCTCCAATACCTACAATGAAGAGAGACAACATGGATTAGATTATAAGAGAACTTAATAAGAAAATTAATTCCTATCTACTAAATAAACTAGTAAATCATATAAATATAAAAATTCCTGGGTTGCCTCCCAGTCAGCGCTTGATTTATAGTCTTTCAGCCTGACTTTGTCTGGTCAATGCTATCCAATTCCTCGTCGATAATTGAGGAACCCTCCATCCATCAGAAACAATGTTGCTTTTGGTAGGTTCCCATTTGTAATAGCCATTGTATTAAAATCACCTAGCATGCTTTCTTTAGATAAAATCACATTCAAGAACGTCCAGCATCTAGGTGTTTTCTCCATTGTGTCTGCAAATAGATTCTGACATTGAGGCTTGTCAGACACAACAATCTCTTCTTCTATCTTCTCCAGCTCATCGCACCAAGGCTTCGAAGTTGTACTCGCTTTTACGTCACAAGGAGTATTGCCAACGACATGACTACCTAGCAGACAATGTTTTACAAATCTAACCGGATTCTTGAACTTTGGCAGAGAGAGAACTTGAGGCATTAACAACGTCGGCTCATCCTCATTAGTACTCATAGTTAGCTCTTCACCGACCTTGTTGTCATTATCCCCACTTAACTCCTCTTTTTCAATATCTCGAGGCTCATCCAGTTGTAGATTTGGTTTGGGTTCTCCGTCAATTTCGTCATCCATGTCATAAAGCCAAGTGTTTAGAGGAAGGTTGCTTTTGTCTTTGGTCATTTTCTCTATCTGATCTGTAAGATTTTGACTTGACCTCGCTTGATTACTCATTTTCTCCTCAGCTACTATGAACTTGGACAATGATTCCCCCAGCCTTGAATTTTCTGTTTCAGTCTCGGAAGCCATGTATTGAGGACCATTAGTTGAGGTAGTGAAGCGTTGTTCCATCCAATTATTAAAATTTTGGTTTGACAACTCTTGGCTAATACGCATCTCCTCCATGTTTGCTATGCACTTCAACATTACATCCCCCAGATTTGGCTTTTCTTCTTTTGGTAATGGAGGTGGACATGAAAATTCTGGTGTGTATGTTGAATTTGGAGCGTAGTATTGGTCTTCATAAGTATAGCTCCATGACGAGTCTGGGTGATACCCCCAAATTTGATCATAATTATCATATGCATTCTGATTGAGGTAGTTACCACCATACTGTACCGACCCATGATTAATGGTGCATTGATTACTCGGGTGATTGCCAGCACAATAGTCACACATAACTGCCATCCTTCGACTTTGTTGGGCTGCGATAACGTCCAACCGCCTCGAAAGTTCTTCAATCTGTGCTGACATTGCGGAAAGTGTCGCGAGTCTATCAATCTCCATTCCTCTTGGTTGAGTCATTTTTGCCATCCTCGACTCCGTTGGGCTGCAAGAACCTCCCACGTCTACGAAGTTGCCTCAATTTATATTGTCTCTATAGAAGATGTATTAAGTCCATTAATCCATGCTTCCCTTGGTTGAGCCATGAACGTGTATGGCCATTGATACGCAAAGTCATCCATGGTACCTGAAAAGAGAGAAATATAGGAAGAGAATTAAAAATAAAAAATAAAAAAAGTTTAAATTAAGACTAATTTGATTGAAATTAGTATTGGTAAAAATTATTAAATTAATTCCCCGGCAACAGCACAAAAAACTTGTTGGGTAAAATCTATATACGCACAACACGCAAGTATACGTGGTCAACAAGTAATAAAGTGATAAGTTGAGTATCGTTCCCATAGAGAATTAGTAAATAAAAATCACCAAGTACTAACCCGTAACCAACTCAATCTTATTTAAACAAATGAATTTCAAATTATATAAATTAAACTACTAATAAATTCCACTAATTAAATTAAGACTATGGAGATTTAAGATCACAACTTCACTTATTGCTTCATTTAAGTTAACACACTTCTCATCAATTATTCTCTATCCCGAATTGTTAATCAAGAACATGAACGTAGTATTAACCACCTCTCGATGCACTAATACCGTATTAACGTCAATCCACAATCAAGATAGAAATTCGTTAAACACCTTAATCAACTAACCCACTATATCACTATGTGAATTACAATTGAAGAAGGTTGAAGAATAAATTTTCTATCCGATTACATGCGGCATCAAGCATATCTCTACCTTAACACGAATCAAGTTTAAGCTACTAATAAAATCCTGAACACATGCTATACTAACTAGGTCTAGATTTGAATATCCTCTCTTGATTCCATCCAACTCCACAAAGAATTGTTGATTAGGCAATTCATAGATTAAAGCTCAAATCAATATAGACAATCCTCACAATAGAACATAATAATTGATAGCGAAACATATTAAAATAAACTACACAATAAAATCCATTGTAATCTTAAACAAATAATTAGTTCATTGAATTAAAACTAAGAATCCACAATTGAAAACACATTAAAAGATAAGAATAAGAGTAAAGTAAAGAGTAAATCTGTTGTCAGAAAATCTCCATCTTCCTCAAGCTCCTGCTCTTGATCTTCAGTGGTCTCCAAGTTGCTTCAATCTCCAAATCTAATTAGAACTAGTGTTTTGATCTAATTTACTCTAATCTAATCTAATGGAATGCTCTCTCTCCTCTAATCTCTCCTAACATGCCCTCTAATCCTTGTTATTCCCCTCTTTTTATAAGCCTTTTTACATGTTTTTAAGTCCTCTTGGAAGTCCTTGAGTCAATTGGATCGAAAATAATCCTTTCTGAACTCAAATTTGGCCAAAAACCACTTCTTTTACGCGTACCCCCGCCCCGACGGGGGTTTAGGCTTGCACAGGGCCCGCCCCGGTGGGCTACCATTCTGTTTTACAGCTCGTATCCCCGCCCCAGCGGGGGTTTTACTAAAGAAATACCCGCCCCGGCGGGCATCATTTTTCTATCACAGTGTCCTCTGGTAAAACAGCCATAACGTTTGATCCGGGAGGAGTTACGGGGCCTGCCACCTATCAAATCGAAGATATCGACGATATCTACAACTTTTATTCTTTTAGGATTGAGAAATTATAGCCGGAAGAAGGTTGAAATTGGGCTGGAAGTGACTGCTATGCAAATGACCACTCAAAACAACGAAGTTCGACGTCCGTTGGTACAACGATCATAACTCTTGCATCCGAACTCTGATTTGAATGATTAAAAATGTTTCAAAAAGCTAAGATGATGCTCTACAATGTAAGATATGTTCCAAACCAAGAACATAAAGTAAACATGAAAGCCCAAATGATGTCCGGTTTGCTTTTCTTTGTGTTTTCTTTGCTTTTTCTTACCAATAGTCGCTCACACCGCTCCCAAACGTATAACCTACAAAATAAATACAAAATGCATGAAAAGTAACTAAGACACATAAATATATAAGTAACTAATTTAAGTAAAAGATATCGGATAAGTGTATATAAAATCCACTTATCACCAAACAAGGCCTTGTGGCCTTTGGCTTATTGTAACTGATGCAGACGTAAAAGCCATATCAGTTTATTTCTATGCATATTATTTCTTTCTCTAAGGTTAGATATCAGTGAAAATATAGAGGGAAATAGAGAGTTGAGAGAGATTTAGAGAAGAAGGATGAAAAGTTAAGGAGAAGTGAGGAGGAGATTAAGCAATTGTTCTTCATCACCAAACTAAGATTAGGAAGAATCAAGAGGTAAGAATCAATTTTAAACCCTTAAGTTTTATTTCTTGAGTTCTTTATTGATAAATTAGATTTCTTAAGAAATTGGTTGTAGATGTTAATGTGTTTGTATAATCCATTCTATATCATCTAAAAGTGGTTTTAGAGTAATCAAACTCATGAGAACATGTTAAAGATGAATAATATGAGTTTTGTTTAATATATGTATTTTGGGTCTATTTTGAGGCTAAAATTGGTTAGGAGTTTATGTTATAATTGTAAAATTGGTGATTGATTGTGTTAATAAGATAAGAAATGAAAAGAAGGCAAGTTGAATGAATCAATTTGGTTAAGAAACGAAGTCGTGGAGATTGAATTCGCTAAATGTGTTTAAAACATGAAAATAGAGTAGTATGAACATGAGTTTTTAGTCAAATTTTAGGTTGGTTAATGTTTTTATAAATTATTAAAATTCTAGTATGTTGTAGTTTTATGAATTACGAATCCATAGAATCGAAAACCGACTAATTTGGATATGTATAACTCAAGTTATGAAGATTAGTACGAGAAAGGGTTAAAAAAATCGCGAGAACAGTAGCTTCTGGTCCCGTTTTTGCTAACGGGCGTAGCTGCGCTGTGCCCTAAGTCATTTGGGGTGCATCTGCGATGTGCCCAAGGCTTAATTGTGCGTAGCTACACACAAACTATGTCAGGTGTGACTGTTTTGATCTATTTTAGTAAAATAGGCATAACATTTTCATACGAACTCCGATTAAGGTGATTCAATATGATCTAGAACGAGGACGAATAGACCTACAACTTCTATTCTTTAAGGTTTTCAATTTGAGGTCGGTAATATATAGTAGTCAAAATGTTCATCTTTGTGATTGATGCGTATTCGGAGGCAATCAGAGGGCGTCGGACATGCACATACACAAGTATAGTGATGTCGTCGATAATAGATGTTGTTCTAAGTTATAGAACATGAATATTATGAAGTATAATGATGCTTAACATTAATAAATGATATATTAGATAAGTTGTATACGCATACTAAGCACACACAAGAGAGACAAATAGGGCGTGTGACGAATGAATGTCGAAACGCCGTATCAAATGTTAATGAACGTAAAAAGTGTTTTAAGTCAAATGAAATGAATATTATAAGAAATGAAATGGGTTTAATATAAAACTAATAATGATTCCTAGCAAGTCTTAAACATTTGAATGAACTTCGAATATGAAATATAGTGAGATATAAGTCAAAAGTTAACACAATCAAATTGAACATTGTGTATTATGATAGGAAGGGTTATGAGACGTAAAGTAAAGTTTACATTACAACTACTATGCATTACTATATGACTAATAGTTGATGTGTATGATTATATAATTGTGTAGGGCACGTGAAGTGCAGATAACTGTAAGCTGTTAAACTGTTATTGTTAAACAACGATCAAGGAAAGTCTTTCAGTTCCTATTTGCTATGTGAATTTGATTGTTTTAAATCTTTATTGCAAAGAGCATGATGTGTTATATATATATATATGTTTAATGTATGAAATGTTAAAGTCAATTTATGACTACGTTGATTGACTAAAGTATGCTGATTGAGTAAGGAACTCAATCTTTATTCTTGTTATATGAACTATAGCATGTATGTTATGTTAGTCTGATGTTTATAAGATATATGTTGAGCATGTTATTATGTGCTATGTGATGCATATAAACTGTTATATTTGTTGGGCTGTCGAGCTCAACCTTGCAAATAACCAATTTGCAGGTTAATGATTGAAGGTAACACTATGTGCTACTTGAATGACGTGGATCATAAATATTACACGTAGATTAATATTTTAGCTAAAGTCGTTATTTCTTTATACCATGATTAAGATTCATGAGATGTATTAATGTTTTATAATGTATAGTTTTATGTTGAGTTGTAAAGCTAAAGTTAGAGTTATTTGATATGTAAGGTTATCATGTTGAAATGTAAAATTTATATAATAATAGTGATAAAGTGAATCATAAAATAAGATTGATTCAAAGATATATAGATGATAAAGGTTTTGATTCAGGGAATTAAAGTAAAAAAAAAGACATAAAAGTTTAAATTATTCTGCATTTTATATAGTTTAACATCGAATAATGATATAAAATCAGAAGGTAGATGTGTTATTAACGACCGAGGTTGAGAATTATATTGTATGAATTTTGGGGTCATTACACTCTTCGGCACAGGTTGCCCACTAATGATAGGTTTTTTTAATTATTCTAGCTTCTGTCCTTTGAACTGCTCTCTATGTGAATCCCATGTTAAAACCTTTCCTCACTTGTTCTTCGAATGCCCCTATTCTTCTTCTATTCTCTCCACCACCCTAGCAGTTGGCAGTTGGACTAATGCTCCAATGAGTTGGGACAACCTTGTGGATTATATTATTCAATTTCGTGGGAGTAACTTAAGGTCGAATATTCTGAAGCTGGTTCTCTCCACTACAGTGTACAAAATTTGGGCAGTTAGGAACTCCATTGTCCATAATAAGGTCAAGATGCCTTTGGGAGTTCTGGCTAGGGAGATAATAGATACCATAAAGTCTAGGCTATCTTCCTCTTCATCTTTTCTTAAGGATGCTTAGACTAGGCCTAACCTCAGAGTGTTGCTCTAGGTTTGGGCATGCAACCTGCTCAAAACTGTCCTAACGTCAAGCTGTGTGGATGTCGGGCAGGGCTGAGGCTGGTTGGTCAAGTTGCTGGGTTCGGTTACTGTAGTTCGGTTAATAGGCTGATTGGGTAGAATGCTACAGTTCTGCTGCTCCTTATCCTCATAGTGTTGCTCGGTTCTGCTGTCGGGTTTGGTGAGTGTGCTGAGATGATGTTCGTGTTATGCCTTGTTGCAGCTGGGATGCTGGTTGGGTTGGTTTCTGGCGGATGGAACTAGAAATATTCTAGAGGTTCTGGTGAGGGTTGCCGGGAAAGATTGAGGCTGATGGGTCAAGTTACTGGGTTCGGTTTTTGCAGTTCGTTTGTTTGGCTGATTGGGCAGACTCCTATAGTCTGGTTGCTGGGTTCGGTCCAGATGTTCGGGAAGCTGGTTTTTTGGATGCTGGCAATTTTCTTTTGACTTACGTTCTTGTTCATTCTAGATGCTTTGTTTCTATTGTATGGTTGTTTAAGCTTTTTGATTGCTTCAATTTATTTGCTTGTTTTCTGTTAAGTACCTTGTGCTATTCGATTTTGGTCGATCGTCTTTTGTTGATCCTTATGGGGGTTGTCCCATGATGTTTCATGCTTTAGCTTTTGGGGTATGCCCCTTAGCGATTGTTTAATCTCCCTTTCTTTTCAATATACAAACAAACTTAACAAAAAAAAAAGCTTCGTGAAAACAAACTATACGCCAAGTTGAAGAAATGGGAGTTCTAGCTTGAGGAATTAGCATTCCTTGGGCACGTGATATCGAATCACAAAATATATGTTGATCCGGCGAAGATTGAAGCAATATAAAGCTGAGAGCAACCTAAGTCAATAATCGAAGTACGTAGCTTTCTAGGCTCGGCTGGTTATTATCGGAGATTCGTGGAAGGATTTTCTTGAATCAGTACTCCATTAACTCAGCTGACTCGAAAAGATACAAAATTCAATTGGAGCGAGGAATGTGAGAAGAGTTTTCTAGAACTCAAGAGGAGACTCATTTCAACATCTGTTTTGACAATACCATCTGGTTCGGAGGGATTTGTCATCTACATCGATGCTTCAAGCAAAAGGTTAGGATGTGTTCTCATGCAACATGGGAAAGTCATAGCCTATGCCTCACGATAACTCAAAGAATATGAGAGGAATTATCCTTCTCATGACTAGGGTTGGCAGCAGTCGTTTTTGCGCTAAAGAACTAGAGACATTACCTGTAAGGGGAGAAGGTGGAGATCTATACAGATCATAAAAGCCTCAAATATTTTTTCACCCAAAATGAACTCAACATGTGGAAACGACGTTGGCTCGATCTGTTGAAAGATTATGATCATACCATTCAATACCATCGTGGAAAACCGAACATAATAGCTGACACATTGAGTAGAAGATCATATGCGGGTAGGAGTGTGATATTGTCAACGCAAATGCCATTTGTATGACTTACAAAGGATGAAGATAGAGTTAAAGACTCTAGGGACCCATGCGATGATGTCAAATATACGAATAAAACTGACTTTAATTGATAAAGTTAAAGCTGCTCAAGCTACAGACCTGGAGCTGATGCGTATGAAGAAAAAAGTGTAAGAAGGTGTTATTCCAAAAGCAAGAATCAATGAAGAAGGAATACTTCGAGTCAACTCCAGACTTTGTGTTCCTAACAACTCTGATTTGAAGTATAAAATCATGATGGAGGTACATAACACACCGTTTGCAATCCATCCTAGGAGTACCAAAATGTATCATGATCTTCGACATACATTTTGGTGGAACAATATGAAGAGAGAGATAGCGGAGTTTATCTCAAGGTGTTTAACTTGTCAACGTGTCAAGGTGGAGCATTAAGTGCCAAAAGGACCATTGCAACCACTTGAAATTCCAGAATAGAAGTGGGAGCACATTATCATGGATTTCGTTACTAGTTTTCCCAAGGTTTCTCAAGGCATAGACGCAATTTGGGTCATTGTCGATAGATTAACCAAGTCTGCTCATTTCTTACCTATACGAGAAACTTATTCACTTGAACGTCTTGCTCGTATATACATAAATGAGATTATAAGACTGCATGGTATGCGAGTATCCATAGTTTCTAATTGAGACTCAAGATTCACTTCACAATTTTGGGTTAGTTTCTAAAAAGCTATGGACACGAATTTACGATTCAGTTTGGCATATCATCCTCAAACGGACGGGCAGTCAGAGAGGACTATTCAAACTCTTGAGGATCTATTAAGACTATGTATCCTTGACTTCAAAGGAATTTGGGACAAGTTCTTGCCATTGGTGGAATTCTTCTACAATAACAGTTATCAAGCAAGTATAGGCGTGACTCTATTCGAGGCGTTGTATGGAAGAAAATGTTGTTCTCTAGTATACTAGGATGAGGTGGGTGAAATAACATTGTTGGGACCGAAATTGGTACATATGACTACGGAGAAGATTCAAATGATCCGATAACGTATAAAAACCTCACAAGATCGACAAAAGAGTTATATTGATCTTCATCAAAGGGCCGTGGGGTTCAATGTTGGAGATCATGTGTTGTTACGTGTTACTCTATGGAAAGGATTTACGAGATTTAGAAAGAGAGAAAAGCTCAATTCTCGATTCATTGGCCCGTTTTGAAATCCTCAATCGAGTAGGAATTGTGGCCTATAGGCTCACCTTACTGCCAAGTATGTCTCGTGTTCATAACGTTTTTTATATATCTATGTTACGTAAATATGTGGAAGATCCGAATCAGATTATTGAATTAGAACCAGATGCGAAAGCGGAAGATTTAACGTATGAAGAGGTACCTGTTAAAATCTTGGATAAGAAGAAGCATATTCTACGCTCAAAGGTTATACCTCAAGTCAGTTTTGTGGAGAAACCACGATATTGAGAAAATGACATGGGAGTTAGAATCTAAAATGAAAATAAGGTATCCTCACCTCTTCGTCATACCAGGTACATACACCAATTTTGAGAATGAAATTTCATAAGAAGGGGAGGTTGTAAGAAACCAACTTTTATTAATAAAGATTTCTTTTCTCAAAATATTATTTTGAATAATAAGGTGTTGTTTTGATATAATATTATAGATGTGGGTAATATTTATAAATTTTGCAAAGTAAGCAAGTTGTCATAAAATATTCGTTTGGTTAAATAATATTCGTTTTATTAGGAAATATTCATCCTACAACACAATCATTAGTGGATCCCATAATGGAATTATTGTCAGAGTTAGAAAACGACAAAAATAACTTTTTATAAAATACCCGATAATAAAAGTACAGTAATACGCGTGGTTGCATAGTAGCACACAGTATTGTACAATATCTTTGATTATTAATGCTTACGTGAGAAGTCACTCAGTTTTATTCAATTATTGCCATGGTAATTGCTGCATAGTATCTCATATTATTGATATTATTGTCACAGTATCACCTGCACAATATTTTATATTATTAAATCAATATTTAAGACGACAAAGTTATTCATATTATTATTTGCATTATTGATGATGTCTAAAAAGTTCTGTCAAAGAAAGGGGTTTGGTCACCTAATTGCACGCCAATAAAGAGAAATCCTTATCGGAAAACCCCCTCTTTCCTGTGAATGATATGGTTGTTAATATTGTGAGCTATAATATTAATGATGAATGCTAGTAAAAATATGTTTTGTGAAGCCAAGTGAATTGAGATAAATAGAGGGAATTTTTATGAAGTATTTATTATAAATTTGGCTTATTGCATGGATCTCCACTTACCCATTTTTCAAAACTGTCGAAAGAAAGTTATCTCAGTTTTGTTTTATTACTTATATATATATATATATATATATATATATATATATATATATATATATAAGGGAGCCACGGGGTGGGGAGTAATCACGGGTGGGTTTTATTATATATATATATATATATATATATATATATATATTATAAGTTTTGTTTTTATATAAAATAGAATTATTATATTTTATTTGCATAGTACTGTATAGTGTGTGCATAGTGTTGTATAGTGCAACATAGTAAAATCAACTTTTTTTAAAAGTTTCAGCCGAACGTCGCCCGTGAATTCTTCCTACTATGTGTCTATAATTTTCTAAATTCAAATAGTATCCTACTATTCTCATATAAATAGGATGCTTAGTTTAGAAATGAAAATCACACCAGAATTAGAGAATTCTTCTTCTATAATATTGAGCGCATTTATTTAGAGTTTAAGGAAGCTTTTAGTATAGAAAACAGTGCAAGTTTTCTTCAAGAATATCTCCGCTATACCAATTAAAAATACTCTCCTTTTAAGGTAAGGGATATTATTTTTGTTCAATATTCGTAAGAAATAATATTTTCTTCCATACTCTGTAGTATGTAAGTAGTATTATTTCGTTTCAGATTCCGAATTCTACACTCATGTTGATAAGTATTGCTTCTATAGGGTTTGGTCACCTAATTGCGCAACAATAAGGAGAAATCCTTATCGAAAAGCTCTCTCTTTCTTGGGAATGATCTGGTTGCTAATATTGTGAGTTATAATATTAATGATGAATGTTATTAAAAATATGTTTTGTGAAGCCAAATGAATTAAGATAAATAGAGGGGATTTTTATGAAGTATTTGTTATAAATTTGGCTTATTGCATAGACCCCCACTTACCCTTTTTTCAAAACTGTCGGTAAAAAGTTATCTCAGTTTTGTTTTATTACTTATATATATATAAGGGAGTCACGGAGGGGGGGGGGGGAGTAATCACGGGTGGGTTTTATTATATATATATATATATTATAAGTTTTGTTTTTATATAAAATAGAATTATTATATTTTATTTGCATAGTACTGTATAGTGTGTGCATAGTGTTGTATAGTGCAACATAGTAAAATCAACTTTTTTTAAAAGTTTCAGCCGAACGTCGCCCGTGAATTCTTCCTACTATGTGTCTATAATTTTCTAAATTCAAATAGTATCCTACTATTCTCATATAAATAGGATGCTTAGTTTAGAAATGAAAATCACACCAGAATTAGAGAATTCTTCTTCTATAATATTGAGCGCATTTATTTAGAGTTTAAGGAAGCTTTTAGTATAGAAAACAGTGCAAGTTTTCTTCAAGAATATCTCCGCTATACCAATTAAAAATACTCTCCTTTTAAGGTAAGGGATATTATTTTTGTTCAATATTCGTAAGAAATAATATTTTCTTCCATACTCTGTAGTATGTAAGTAGTATTATTTCGTTTCAGATTCCGAATTCTACACTCATGTTGATAAGTATTGCTTCTATAGGGTTTGGTCACCTAATTGCGCAACAATAAGGAGAAATCCTTATCGAAAAGCTCTCTCTTTCTTGGGAATGATCTGGTTGCTAATATTGTGAGTTATAATATTAATGATGAATGTTATTAAAAATATGTTTTGTGAAGCCAAATGAATTAAGATAAATCGAGGGGATTTTTATGAAGTATTTGTTATAAATTTGGCTTATTGCATAGACCCCCACTTACCCTTTTTTCAAAACTGTCGGTAGAAAGTTATCTCAGTTTTGTTTTATTACTTATATATATATAAGGGAGTCACGGAGGGGGGGGGGGAGTAATCACGGGTGGGTTTTATTATATATATATATATTATAAGTTTTGTTTTTATATAAATATATTATATATTATATTTTATTTGCATAGTACTACATAGTGTGTGCATAATACTGGATAATGCATCATAGTAAAATCAATTTTTTTAAAGTTTCAGTCGAACGTCGCCCGTGAATTCTTCCTACTGTGCGTCCGTGATTTTTTAAATTCAAATAGTATCTTGCCATTCTCCTATAAATAGGATACTTAGTTTAGAAATGAAAATCACACCAGAATCAGAGAATTTTTTTCTATAATATTGAGCGTATTTCTTTAGAGTTTAAGGAAGCTTTGAGTGTAGAAAACAGTGCAAGTTTTCTTCAAGAATATCCCCGCTATACCAGTCAGAAATACTCTCCTTTTAAGGTAAGGGATATTATTTTTATTCAATATTCGTAAGAAATAATATTTTCTTCCATACTATGTAGTATGTAAGTAATATTATTTAATTTCAGATTCTGAATTCTACACTCATGTTGATAAGTATTGCTTTCTTTTCACGGAAAATATTATTTTAAACATTCTTGTTAATTTTTAATCTTTTCATGCTGGAGTACTATTCACAGGGTACTATTCCTGAAGTACTATTCACCAAGTACTATTCACCCGGGGCACTGTTCATGACAAAATTAATTTCTTTTCAGTCCAAATTATTTTTGATACGTGAATATGATTCTTGAATTTTACTCCACAAAGCAGTTATCATGTTTACAATTTGGGCATTCTTGAACTCTGGATAAATTGAATTATAAATCTTTAAAATTTATTCTTGCTCTCACTTAATTAAATTCTTATATCATTGTCATCATCCTCATGCTTATATTGTGATGAAAGTCATCTTTGACCTGTAGTGCATATATGTACTGTTGATTGGTATGAATATGACTATGTATCAGTATAATCATGACCTGTAATGTTACAAATGATGAGGTAAAAGTCCTCATTGGCCCGTAGTGTATTAATGTACAGTTGTTGGCATGATCCTGATCACTGGTGGTACTAACGAATATCCATGGCATGTAGTGCATGGATAATTCGTGGATGTGATAATAATGAATATCCTTAGTCCGTAGTGCATGGATAATTCATGGATGTGATACTAACTAATATCCTTGGCCCGTAGTACATAAATAATTCGATGATGTAGATTATTTATTGAGTTGTGTTACAGCGATAAAATATTGATGATGAACATTTAAATCATAGAAAATAGTAGATATTATGCTCTACTTGACTCTTATAATGGATTGCTTGTTCCGCTGCAGTTAGACTTGTTGTCTATTATATTCTACCAGTTTTACACTGTTGAAGACTAAAGATAATTTATTCTGCATTATCTTAGTCATAATCTTCTTTACTGGGCTAGTTGAGCTCACCCTTTTCTTTCATTGTTCTCTTTAGGAAATAAGAATATAGCCAGGACTAGTCGGGGAATGGAGTGACGGTCCGAGATGGTGGCTGTAGTAGTCCTCACTATTTTATAAAATAGTGTGATAATAATTGTAATGAGGATTGATTGGGGGCGAGCTGTAAACCCGGACAGTCTTCAGTTCGAACCCCGCTAGTAACAAGTGTTAATCCAGAAATGGTCATGGTGGCCACGGTACCCCCAACGTAAGTCGGGTAGCAAACCGCTCTGGTATCGGGCTCGGGGGATTAGTCGGCCTGCGGATCGGAAACCCACAGTTAACAAAAAAAAGAGGAAGACAGTCCAAGTAAGATAGCTTTGAAGAGATAAAAGGGACCCCGAGGAATTTTATAGGAAGGGTACCAACTTGAAACCCGAGCAGAGAAAGAATAGAAGTGGAGGTCCTCTGTTTAGTGTTTGCCAAAAAACATTGGCTTTTGTGGACATTAGTAATGAGGCTAGAGAAGAGAGAGAAAGATTGGATCCAAGAAATAATGATGCTAACAGATTTGATGCTAGTATGACAAAAGATAAGGATATCATCCGTAAAGAAGAGATGTGTGAGCTTGCACTCATTAGTTCGCCAGTGAAATTTAAAATTCGGGAGCATAGCACCCGCAGAGATCTTAGTTGACAGCATTTCCATGACAAGAACAAATAAATAAGGGGAACTTGCCTAATATCCCTATTACTCCCAAAATAAACCTGTAAGGGAACCGTTGACCTTGATGGAGATCATAGCAGTAGAAATGCATGCACGAATCCATCTAATGAAGATAGGAGGGAACCTAAAAAGTTGCATGGAGGAGAGGAGAAAATCCCAGCTTACAGTATCGAAAGCTTTTCGAAGGTCAATTTTAAGAGCACAACGAGGAGGGCCAGAAGATCTATGATAGTTGCTTAAAAGATCTTGAGCGAGAAGTATATTATCAATGATATTCCTTCCCTTAATAAAAGTATATTGAGAAATTGATAGTGGGCAGCACCGCTTTTAGCCTGCTTGCAAGGATCTTGGAGATGCATTTATAGATAGTGTTGCAGCATGAAATGGGTCGGAAATTAGACATTTCAAATGGATTTCCGCACTTGGGGATGAGAGAAATTATCGTAGAGTTAATACCCTTGGGCATATAACCTGTAGCGAAAAAATATTTGACCAGATTTGAGAAGTCTTTCCCAACAATATCTTAGCACCATCTGGACCCATACTTTTGTTGTTCTTCATAGATTTAAGGGTGGAGAAAATTTCCCCATCCGTGATTGGAACAATGAGGAGAACGGCATGCCCAGGGCTAATGAATGTAGCGGGAGAGAAATCCATAGTCAGTAGCACAAGAGGGCCAGGATCAGGATTGAAAAGTTGTTGGAAATACTTAGTAGCAACTAATTCCACATCTCGTTGGCCATGTACAAGCACTCCATCTTCATTTTTGATCGAGAGGATCTTATTAGAATTCCATCTACTTTTTACCATATTGGAGAATAACTTTATATTACGGTCCCCATTAGCGAGCCAAGTAACTCGAGACTTTTGGTGCATCAATGCGTCCTCCATTTTAAGAGCCTGCCAGAGAGACTTGAGATAGATTCTTTTTGAATCAATAAGAGCCATATCCTGAGGATTAACTTGAAGAATAATTTGAGAATGGTGGAGGGCATCAGTAGCAAGTTTGATAGAAGATGTAACATTTCTTAAGAGTCTATTCAAGGAGATCAAGGCCTTCTTAGTTAACTTTAATTTCTCAGAGAAAATAAAGAATGGGTTACCATGCACATGCCGGTTCCAGATAGCAACAACACAATCCAAAAACCCATCAAGCTTGGAAAGATGATTAAAAAATTCAAAGGGCTTCCTGGGGTTGACAAAAGGGGATCTGGTATTGAGAATAACTGGAGAGTGGTTAGAAATACCCTAGGCCCAAAGGTAACCATAACATTAGGAAATGAAGAGAACCATTATGCATTGCCTAAGGCCCTATTCAATTTCCTATGAATAAGGTGTTCAACTTGATTATTCCACCAAGTGAAGAGAGGGCCAACCCCTCTAATGTCCTCAACCCCAATTTGTTCCATACAATCCCTTAGGTCCTCTATACCGCAGTTCCAAGAATCATCCAGCCTGTCAGATTCGGCAAGGTCTCTTATGGCATTAAAGTCACCCAAAATACACCAACATTGATTTCTGTTAAGAGAAGATAAAGAATTCCATAGTTCCCTCCTCTCAACAATAGAGTTCAGCCCATACAAAATAGAGACAAAAAACTACTAGAATTACTATTGAGTTACTTGACTTTGCAATGAATTAATTGGGAGGAAACAAAAAGGACATCCACATTCCAAAAGTTAGGATTCCAACCTACCCAAATGCGACCATTAACACGGTGGTCATGGTTACAAACCCAGTTCCAGTTCCTACAGACATAATTAGAAATTCTAGGAGTAGTTCTGCTTCTTGACTCTAGTTTTAAGCAACCCGACAAAAGAGATATTATTGTCAGAAATCATTTGACGAACATAAGCCTGTTTCGACTTTTTATTTAGACCTCTAACATTATATGTAGTTAACATAATTTAGGTTAGAGCTGAAGAAACTCCCTAGCCTTTGAGTTTCTTTTTGGCCGACTTTGAGAGTTCTTTCCCAGCTCTGGCTTTCTGTCTCATTTCCTTACAGTCCTTTTCATCAACCAATTTAAGCTTGTCAATAATAGGGTTGTGGGCAATAGGGGATTCATTGTCAGATTGGGCCTGAAGCACGTCGGGCCTGCTAGAGGGGAGAAGGAATTTCCAGTTGTCTTACATCCAGTAGGAGAAATACTGCCAGCCAAAACAGAGGGCTTGCCCCCTTTAGAGACTGTAACCCACTCTGAACCATCAGGAGCCAGCTCGCCCGAAGGCCCGTTAACAGTAGGATTAGAAGACTTAGCCTGCAAAGGGTTTTGAATAGAGGGAGGCAGGGGACCAGAGATAATATTACCAGGAGGGGAAGCCTTGGGGATCCACTGGAAGTTAGATTTTGGGCATTTCAAGGAGGAGTGACCAAAAACCTTGGAAGCTTGGCATGCTGAAGGTCTGCTTTGATAATCAACAACAATAGGGAGTACCACTTCCTCGTTTAGGTCCTCATTAAACACAACAACATTGATGGAGCTTGGGAAAGAGTAGCTAACATCCACCTCAATGCAGATTCTAGAAAACTCATAGGGTCTAGTTTAGCAGTCATCTCATCGGCAAAAAGAGGCTTTCCAATGTTACAGGCAATGTAGCTTATACCTTCAGCAGACCAGTAAGGATAAGGTACCTGACTTAACTTTACCCAGGATGGGAATTTTAGAACACTCAATTTTTGAAACTTCAATTCCAGCCTTCCAAGGCTGAAGAATAAGGACCTTGGAAGCAAAAAGCCAAGGGCCCGAAGCCAGAACATTGTTCCTATCTGAGACTGATTTGAACTTGAATATGTAGTATCCTTTATCATGAAGGAAAACTTTGAGAAGCCCAAGGTTAACCTAGAGACGGTTAGCTATAGGCTCCACCACCTTGTACGGGAGCTTAAAGTGTAGGAAGTACCCTACTAGACTGGAGGACCACATTTTGTTGACTCTAAGAAGAACTTAACTAAGGGTTTGACCAGGATGCTGCCATCATTCGAGATGGGCGATGGGTTGAAAAAGGATAAGTCCAGGGAGGACTTAGGAGTATTAGCAGTAACAATGTCACACCATTTTTTTATGTACCTTTGTCAGGGCATGGGACCTCTCCCTCCTCCAAGAAAGTAGCAAGGTTGGGCTTGCCTAAACCAGTGTCCAAAGGCGGGCTAGACCGTACAATGGGAGAAGTAGGCAAGGACTAACCACAATGGTCGAGGCAGAGCTGGGGTTTTGAAGTCTCATCAACACAAAAGAGGGCAGACTCCAGCAACAAGAGCAACAAGGGATGCAGATGAGCCCTTCTTTAAAGAGCCTTGTCCAAATATAGGACATTCATCAAGTACCTTGCGTGCATTGACTAAAGCAGCAAAGGTCCCTATGATAGATAGGTTATTAACATCTTCAAGAGGAAGACCCAAAGCAGAGATGTAATCTATAAGCTTAGAATTCTTCTTTCGTTTTAGCAATTGCTGTTTCACGATCGTTCCTTGAGAAGTAGCCCGACTTTAAAGATCTCTTGAGCGGCCATGGGGGATGCCAGGACCAAATGACTAACCCAAAGGAACGTCAAAAGCTATAGAGTCAGCAGAGCTCATAGACACGTTTGAGGGGATAGCCTCATATTCCACCATGTCAACAGAAAGTAGGGGAGAGTTTGGGTTAGAGACCCCATATTCAACAAATAAATCACGTGATTGGCTTCTCTCTGAGTTCCCAGCAGACAAATGATGATGGTCCACCATGGCTCCAAAAATAAAAAATAGGAAGAAAGTGGAGGATCAAACCAGAACGGAGGAACTGAGAAGAGGGCCAAAGAATAAAGAGAGAAGAAGGAGGAGGGAGAGAGGGAAAGAGAATGGGAAAATTAGGTGGGAGACGGAGAAATTAGGTGGGTGGGCAGGGGACAGGATAGAAAAGTAGGAGAGATGGCAGAGCAAAAAATTTAGAGAGAGAAACATTGCTCCATTCTATGGTATGCGGGTTTGAATTCTCTGAGTTATTATCACTGTCGTTGTCCCTCTTTCTCTTATTGCTTTCTTTCTTCTTCTTGACTGTTCCCTCAAACGATCCCCCACCTTCAGCCTTCATTCTTTCCACCTGTGCTTTCAAATCATTTCATTTTTTGGTCATCTTGCGTAACGCTCTCTCTGTCTTCCACAACTACTCCAAGAGAAATACTGTACTCCGGAGGTCCTGAACTTTTGCAGATACTTGATCTCTTTCTCCCACTTTGGTCTTATTCTCTAGCTCCACATTATCTTCTTCAGAATCTGCCTCCTCATCTTTGTTTAGATACATCTCGGGATACTCATCATGATCACTTCCCAGATTCACCATGGGTTCATCTTTTCCCACTTCTTTCACTGACTCGCTCTGCGTTGGCACCTCGGCTACAGGCACTGGTGTAACAGTGGCTAGCATCTCCGTACTCATTTCATCTTCTCCTGACATCCTACAGTCAGTTTAAACAACTTGATTAGTACTTCAACAGTACAAACTTAATACACACTGATGTGTCCACACATCTCACTATCGATTCACTTCATCAATCTCTCACTTAATACTCTAAATGAGTATTCTCTATCTTGCTTGTGGTTATAATCCTAAGGTTCCCCCTCCCTCACTTAAGGTTTATTGTGACGCCCCCAAAATAGGTATACATTACCCATCTTGAGTCACTAAATACATGATACAAAATTCAAATACAACTTAATTATACAACAGTAGTGTGAAATATGACAAAACATAATTTAAGAGTTTTAATAAGAATATTGTCATCTAGACAATATCCACACTCAATGGTGTCCTCATTATATTTATTGTCACACTATTTAACATAATAGTGAGGACTACTAATGCTATCATCTGGACCGTCACTCCGTTCCCCGACTAGTCTTGGCTACGTTCTCATTTCCTGAAGATAATAGTGAAAGAAAGGGTGAGCTCAACTAGCCTAGTAAGAAATATTATGACTAAGATAATGCAGAATAAATTATCATTAGTCTTCAACAATGTTAAACTGATAAAATACAATAGACATCAAGTTTAACTGCAGCAGAATAAGCAATCCATTAGAATAGTCAAGTAGAGCATGATATCTACTATCTTCTATGATTTAAAAAGTTTTCATCAATTTTTATCGCCGACACTCAGCTTAATAAATAAACCACGTCATCGAGTCATCCCTGCACTACGGGCCAAGGTTATTCATTAAATCATCAATGGTCATGACTATACCGAATAATCCCTGGTCATAATCATACCAAAAACTGTCCATCAATGTGTTACAGGCTACTGAGGACTTTTACCACATCATTTATGTTAGAGTTTATGCCCTAGAGGCCAATTATTTGATATAATTGCTTAACGTTTTGATATTATATTTGATTGAATAAATATATGATTTTATTATGGTTTTATTTACTGCATAATATAATTGTTAACATAATAAAATTCCTTAGAATAGTGATACAAATTATATAGTTTCAAGTATGTGATTTGAACATAAGATTATATATTACCATTAGAATCAGTGTTCTTAAATGTCCCTAGTCGAGTATCATTGTTGATGGGACAACAATGATGCATTGAGACTAGTATGTGGATTGACTGATGACCAAATCTCATTGGTCATAAATATATGAGATATTAAGTTAATGCATAGGTACATGTTAGAAAACAATGTACTGGACAGACCCACCATGGGAATTCTATATGGAGCATTATGCGAAGTGTCATTAGCAATTCTCATAGTGACAATGATGTAATGGTCCTCCGACCTGAAATCGCTATATTACTACACGAGAATTTTTGTACTTTGATATCATCAAATGTCACCTTTAATAAGGTGGACTATAAAGGTGATTATTGGGTTCATCATTAATCGTGTGAGAAATATGAGTGATCTAGATGGAATTTAACCATCCTATATATTATGGGTGATATCCATAGGCCTCTTGATTGAGTAGGACTATGAAATGCATGGCCATGCTCAAATAGTGATTTGTTTCATATAGTCTACTCATTGATCAAGAAAACTCAGATTAAATTATGAAGAGTATGACACATTCCATGACTCGAGTTTAATCTAGGATATTAAGGTTAAAAGGATTAAATTACATTGAAACATTGATCACGAAAAGGTTGCATCGAATCATCGATCTTATTATTACTTGGGTAGCAGTGATACATTACTAGATGCCGCTCACTGTTTATAATTTTATAATATGATTTTAAAATTATTGCCAACGTAATAATAACCTATAGGGTCACACACATAGAACGTTATTTAAAAGGGAATTAATTTAAATTTTGAGGATTTAAATATATTAATATGATTAATAGTATTTAAATCACGAATTTAAATTAAAAGGATAATTTGTATATATATGTATATTAATTAAGTAAGACTTAATTAAGATATATATATATATATATATATATATATATATATATAAATTCGAATTTTATGAAATTAGGTTTTGATTTGATTAATTCCTTTTAACTACCATATATATGATATATAGCAGCTACTTAGGGATATATCATAATTGAAAAACCCTAGCCGCTCTTAGAGAGAGACTAGAGAGAAAACAGTTTCAGAAAATCCATTCCTTTTGGTGGCTAGTACCGCAAGTCCTTCTTATTGCAAAATCGTTCGACGGTTCGTGCGGCGTTCGTGTGGATACCGTAGAGGCACAATCGATTTGTATTGCGTTGGAGATTCGAGGTGCAGTCGGTTTCAGATTCTCATTTTTTTCATATCTGGTATAATCTCTAAACCTCTGAATTAATTGATTTTTCGCATGGGTCCTGTTTTAGGGTTTCGAAAATTGCTTTAAAATTTTAATTTTCGCTGTGCGTTTCTGTGCTGAAGTCCAACAATTTATAACATTACAGGTCATGATTATACCGAATAATCCCTGGTCATAATCATAACAATTCCATCTATGCACGTAAGCTAAAGATGACTTTCACTACAATATAAGAATGAGGATGATGATAATGACATAATAATTAAATAAAACAAGTTCAAGAATAAATTTTAAAGATTTATAAGTTAATTTATCTTGAAATCAATTACGTCCAAATTGTCAACATAATACTACTTTGTGGAGTAAAATTCAGGAATGCTCAAAAGAATATTTCCATGAAAAGATACCGGATGAAGCGCAAATATCCAGGATATTCTACTAATTTCATGGAGTATAGTAGCCAAAACTTTAACTAAATGAGTATCATAGAATATATGAAACTGCAAATGGATTTTTCACCCGCCATGCGGTAATCCACGTAGACATATCATTTCCACAATTTAATAAGGAATGAATATGAAGGATCATTCACCATGAATGTGATAATCCACATAGACATTTTATTCCAACAGAATAATAAAGAATGGAACCAGGTCATGTGTAATCCGCACAGACAGGATATTCCAACAGAATAATAAAGAATGGAATAACAGAAGAATTCACCATGCATGCGATAGACCGCACAGACAGGTTATTATAACAGAATAATAAAGAATGGAACCAGGTCTAGCGTAATCCGCACAGACATGATATTCCAACAGAATAATAAAGAATGGAATAACAGAAGAATTTCACCATGTATGCGGTACTTCGCATAGACAGGTTATTCCAACTTAATAATAAAGAATTGAATAATAGAAGAATTTCACCATGTATGCGGTACTTCACATAGACAGGTTTTTCCAACATAATAATAAAGAATGGAATAACAGAAGCTCTTTTCATGAATACGAAAGAAATAATACTCCTTACCATAGAAAGAAACTGGATATTATAGTAGAGAGGTAGCAGACTTCTCTGCTTCTTTCTCTCTATAATAATTGCTCTATAGCTTTAGTGAATTGGTGAGAAATGAAGGAAGAATGAGCTTCTATTTATAGGAAATATAGTTTTGATAATTGTACAGTTTTGTGGCTCGAAATATTACAGTACAATACCTCCAACTTTTCTTTCATTTTTAATTTAGTCCTGCAAGTATTATCAAACTTGCACCACCTCCCCTAATAATAATAATGTGAATCAATAGTTCAATCATGTAAATCAATAGCTATAATCATGTGAAAATATGAATTACAATATAGTACCTCCATCTATACCTCCATTTTTAACTTAGTCATGCAAGTATTAACAATCCTGCACCAACTCCCCTAATAGTACATGAATGTGATTCAATAGTACACACATGTGAACAAATAGTTATATAAGCATGTGAATTAGTAGCAATTAATTGCTTATTTATCCGATTAATTACCCGATTTATCAATATAACCCCCAGACATCAATTATCATCAGAATAGATGTCGATTTCCACCAACACTAATAATCCAAACACAATGGAACTATCAAATTCATCTTTAATCAACACAAACTTATTCATCATTAGTATTATAACTCACAATATTTAACAACCAGGTATTTCCCAGGAAAGAGGGGGCTTTTCGATAAGGATTTCTCCTTATTGGCGCGCAATTAGATGACCAAACCTCTCCTTGACAAAACTTCTAGACATTGTAAATATTGCAATTTAATAATATAAATAACTTTGTCATCTCAATTATTATTTAATAATATAACATATTATGCAGATGATACTGTGACAATAATTGAATCAATAATATGAGAGATATAATGCAGCAATTACTGTAGCAATAATTGAGTATAATTGAGTGACTTCTCAAGTAAGCATCGTTAACGAATACCGTGTGCTATTATGCAACCACGCGTATTACTATACTTTTACTATCGGGTAGTTCAACAGTTTTAACGGTAACACTTCCGCCGTTATTTTTATAAAAAGATAATTCTGTCGTTTTCTTATTATGACAATACTTTCGTTGTGGGGTCCACCAATGATTGTACCGTCGTACGAATATTCCTTATTAAAATGAATATTCCCTGACCAACAGAATATTATATAACCACTTGCTTACTTTGCAAAATTTGTAAATATTACCCACAATTATAACATTATATTATATCCACACCATAATATTCAAAAATATATTTCGAGAGAAATTAATCTTTATTCATAAAAGTTGGGGTCTTACAACCTCCCCTTTTTATGAAATTTTGTCCTTGAAATTAGGGTACGTACCTGGTATATCGAAGAGGTGAGGATATCTTGATTTCATCTCAGATTCTAACTCCCAGGTCATTTCTTCCACATCGTGGTTTCTTCACAAAACTTTGACGAGGTATAACCTTGGAGCGTAGAATATGATCCTTCTTATTCAAGATTTTAACAGGTAACTCTTCATACGTTAGATCTTCCTCTATCTCGTTTGGTTCTAATTCAATAATGTGGTTTGAGTCTTTCACATATTTACGTAACATAGATATGTGAAAAATGTTATGAACACGAGACATACTTGGCGGTAAGGTGAGTCTATAGGTCATAGTTCCTACTCGTTCGAGGATTATAAATGGGCCAATGAATCGAGGATTGAGCTTTCCTCTCTTTCGAATCTCGTAACTCCTTTCCATGGAGCAACACGTAACAACACATGATCTCCAATATTGAATTCCACGTCTTTTCGATGAAGATCAGCATAACTCTTTTATCGATCTTGTGAGGTTTTTATACATTGTCGAATCGTTCGAATCTTTTTTGTAGTCATACGTACCAACTCTGGTCCCGACAACGTTGCTTCACCCACCTCATCCCAACATACTGGAGAACGACACTTTCTTCCATACAACGCCTCAAATGGAGCCATACAAATACTTGCTTGATAACTGTTGTTGTAGGAAAACTCCACCAATGGTAAGAACTTGTCCCAACTTCCCATGAAGTCAAGGACATAGAGTCTTAATAAATCTTCAGGAGTTTGAATTGTCCTTTCCGACTGCCCATCCATTTGAGGATGATATGCCGAACTAAATCATAAATCCGTGCCCATAGCTTTTTGTAAACTAAACCAAAATCTTGAAGTGAATCTTGGGTCTCGATCAGAAACTATGGATACTAGCATACCATGAAATCTTACAATCTCGTTTATATACATACTAGCAAGACGTTCAAGTGTATAAGTTTTTCGTATCGGTAAGAAATGAGCAGACTTGTTCAATCTATCAACAATGACCCAAATCTATCTCTCCTCTTCTGTTTTTAGATCTGAAATTTGTTATTGGATCTATTTCTAATCTTTGATTAGTGATTTTCTGATCTTTGCTTTCTTCGGTTAGTGATTATAATATCCTTGTAAGGATATCTTTCTATGTTCAAATATGAACTCCGTGTTCCTATTTGATTCTCATAGCTATTTTGGGTATTGAGTGGGTCATTCCATGGGTAAGCAAATGAAGAGTTCGAAATATAAATCGGCTTCTAAGAAACCTCGACCAAAGCTGGTGCACGGTTCCTTTGGGAATTCTAGTGTGGATGATAAATCCTTTGGCTCCTCAAGAACTTGTTTCAAATCAGCCATATCAAGTTTAAAAGATATTGGTTTTGATCTTCCTGATCAATTCAGCTCCTCCGATGGCGAAGATGGTGAGGTGCTGAGTCCTATTTCTCACTCTGTTGCACCTGAAAATCTGTTGAATATGTTGAGTGGATCTTACTCTTTTGAATCTGCAAGTGTGCCTCATGGCCTTGGGTACCTCGCTCCTGCTGAAAGCACCCTCAAGGAGCTTATGGACTGCAATGGTCTTCAGTTGGGTGAGAATGGGGTTGACCGTGGGTCCCCTATTTTAGACCAACCTAGTTGCTTTTTGAATTCAAAATGTGGCAATGTTTTTCCAGCTAATGGGAGTTTTTCACGTGGTACTGGTGGTGTCCCAACCCTCTATTCACCAATTCAATTTGGTGACCTTGAATTAGGGACAGATTCTCGGCCTTTACCCCACCAATCTGCTCCTAATATATTTAAGCAGCCTCATGATATTTCGAACCTCATAAACCATAACGTCATTCTTCTAAATAATCATGATATTGTTGCTATACCTCATGAAATCTCTCGACCCGAGATCACTTCTTGGTCTCTTTCTCTTGTGGGCTATTTTATTGGGAGGAAACAGTCTATCCACTATGTTACCTTTTGGGCAAAACAGATTTGGGGTGACAAGGTAGCAAAGGTGTATTTTAAAGGAAATGGCCTTTATTTCTTCTGTTTCAGGACAGAGGAAGACCTTATTCCAATTGCTGCTCGTGGGTATACTTACTTTGGTCAATCTCTTTTGATCCTCCAAAGATGGCAAGCGGGTATGGATTTTCTTAAACGTGATCCTATAATTGTTCCTATCTAGGTCAATTTTCATAATGTTCCACTCCCTCTTCGGCATGCTGATGGGTTTGCCTATCTTGCTAGTCATTTTGGCAAACCTCTGTTTATTGATGATGCTACTAAATTTGTCAATAAACTCTCTTTTGCTAGAGTTTGTATTGATATTACAGTCACAACTCAGTTACCTAAGTCTTTTAAAGTTCAAATTGAGAATTGTGCTCCTCATGAAATTCATATTGATATTCCTTGGCAGCCCCGAAAATGTATGCTTTGAAAAACCTATGGTCATTCTGATTCCACTTGCTCCCTACAGCCTCGTGAGGGGAAAAAGGAGGAAATGTAATCTAAGCCCAGATTTGAATGGAGGGAATTGCCAAAAAGGAAGGATTGTCCATCTTCTGCTCCTTGCTATTCGGAGAGTAATCCATCACCTATTACAGGGAAAGGAAAGGAAAAGGTCTCTAAATTTTCTAGTACTTTGGTTGTATTTAAGGGTTCTACCCCTGGTTCAAGTGCTACGAAAAAAGTTCATTTTGACAAGACCGAGCACTTGCTTAAAAAGGTTCAACATACTCAAATAGATGTCTTGTCTACTATTCCTGTTCTCAAGTCGTGCTTAAAAGTAACTACTCTTAGAACAACCTCGAGGATTCTGGAACCAAAACCACCTGAAATTTGTTAGATGTTCATATTATTCCCATTCCAGTAGTTTGCTACCTGCGTGGACTATGTTTTATACTGCATATGCTTTTGCTCACGTGGGATGGTTTTTGCTCAACTGGTGGGCTCTCTTGGTTCACCTGCTCGGGCTGCTTTCTCGGAAGGCTGTTGGGCCAATTCCGTAGTGTTTTGTTTCTTATTATCATTTTAAGTGTTCAATTTACCTAACCTCGGGATGTGAGGAATATACTATTAGGATAGGTAAAATGTTTCCTAGGCTCTCTAGGTGTTTTAGTTCTCTCGGGAGAAGATGACTATGCTATGATCTTCATTGTAATATTTAAAATTTTTGCAAATTAATATACAAACAAATTTAGTAAAAATAAAATTCATGGTAATGTGCTCCCACTTCCATTCTGGAATTTCAAGTGGTTGCAATGGACCTTTTGGCACTTGATGCTCCGCCTTGACTCGTTGACAAGTTAGACACCTTGAGATAAACCTTGCTATCTCTCTCTTCATATTGCACCACCAAAATGTATGTCGAAGATCACGATACATTTTGGTACTCCCAGGATGGATTGCAAACGGTGTGTTGTGCGCCTCCATCATGATTTTATACTTCAAGTCAGAGTCGTTAGGAACACAAAGTCTGGAGTTGACTCAAAGTATTCCTTCTTCATCGATTCTTGCTTCCGGAATAGCACCTTCTTGCACTTTCTTCCTCATACGCATCAGCTCCAGGTCTGTAGCTTGAGCAGCTTTAACTTTATCAATTAAAGTCGGTTCTACTCATATATTCGCCATCATCATATGGGTCCCTGGAGTCTTTAACTCTATCTCCATCCTTTGTAAGTCATACAAAATGGGCCTTTATGTTGACAATATCGCACCAGTACCCGCATATGATCTTCTACTCAATACGTCAGCTACTACGTTCGCTTTTCCAAGATGGTATTGGATGGTATGATCATAATCTTTAAACAGCTCAGGCTATGACTTTCCCATGTTGCATGAGAACACATCCTAACCCTTTGCCTGAAGCATCACTGTAGATGACAAATCCCTCCGAGCCAGATGGTATTGTCAGAAGAGGTGCTGAAATGAGTCTCCTCTTGAGTTCTTGAAAACTCTTTTCACATTCCTCGCTCCAATCGAATTTTGTATCTTTTCGAGTCAGCTGAGTTAATGGAGTAGCGATTTGAGAAAACCCTTCTACGAATCTCCGATAATAACCAGCTAAGCCAAGAAAGCTACGTACTTCGGTCACTGACTTAGGTTGTTCCCAGCTTTGAATTGCTTCAATCTTTGCCGGGTCAACAGATATTCCATGATTTGATATTACGTGCCCAAGGAATGCAACTTCCTCAATCCAGAACTCACATTTCTTCAACTTTACATAAAGCTTGTTTTCACGAGGCTTTTGAAGTATCAGCCTCAAGTGTTGCTCATGGTCTTCACGGGTTTTGGAGTATATGAGGATGTCATCAATAAAGACGACCACAAAGTGATCCAAATATTCCTTGAATACTCGGTTCATCATGTCCATGAAGGAAACAGGAGCATTAGTCAATCCAAAAGACATGACTAGGAATTCATAAAGCCAGTACCGAGTTCTGAAAGTAGTCTTTGGAATGTCATCAGTTTTAATATTCAACTGATGATATTTGAAACGAAGATCAATCTTTGAAAAGAATTTGGCTCCTTGCAACTGGTCAAATAGGTCATCAATGCGAGGCAACGGGTACCTATTTTTGATGGTGACATGATCAACTCTTGATAATCAATACAAAGTCGCATACTTCCATCTTTCTTCTTCACGAATAGAACAGGAGCACCCCAAGGAGACGTACTAGGACTAATGAAACCGATGTCTAACAATTCCTGTAGTTGGGTTTTTAACTCTTGAAGTTCAATAGGAGCCATTCGATATGGGGCTTTGGAAATGGGTTTTGTATCAGATTCAAGGTCGATACAAAATTCAATTTCACGCTCTGGGGGTAGGCCAAGAAGTTCTCCAGGAAATATGTCAGGAAATTTATTAACAATAGAAATATCATTCAAATCTGACGTATCTTTATTTAAATCCGTGACATGGGCTAAGAAAGTTTGACATCCGTTTTTCAATAAACGAATAGCTTTATGACTTGATATGACAGTGATTGATTTTAGTGGTTTGGTTGCTTGAATTCGCATAATAGGTTGGTTAGGAATATGAAAGCTAACAACCTTACGAAAACAATCGATTTTAGCATGATGAGTAGTTAACCAATCAATCCTTAAAATCACATCAAATGCAAGTATTTTCAAGGAAATGAGATCGACAGGTAACGTGCGGTTACCGATTTGAATCAAATAAGACTTATAAACCGTGGATGTAATGAAGGTTTCTCCCAACGGAGTTTCAACAGATAAGTCAAAGTCTAATTTCACTGGAGTTAAATTTAAACGTTGAGCGCAAGTAGGAGAAATAAAGGAATGGGTATAACCGGTATCAAATAAAGTATAAACTTCGCCAGAGTTTATGATTAGCTTACCAGTGATCACCTCGTTCGGATTCCTCACTTTTTGTGAGGTTACGACAAACTCTCTCCCTTGAACTACCGGTTTTGTCTTGTCTGGGACACCCTTTGATGCCTCCATCTCAGCTAGACTTAACTTTGGTGTATGACAAAATCAGGCTAGGTGACCTTCTTTTCCATAATTGTAACATGCTTTAGACTACATCGTATAGTTTGGACTTATGTGTCCTTCCCCTCCACATTTGTAACATACGATCGGTGGTCGTTCTCCTTCCTTAACAACAGGTACTGGTTTTGACGTCTTTCCATCCTTGTTGAATCTCCTCTTCTTGAAATGTCCACTCTTATTGTCATGGCCATGATTACCACAAAAGTGATTATCATTTCTGCCATGTTGATTCCCTCCACGTTTGTTGTAATCACTTCGATGACTGCTACCACTGGTATTATCGACTTGTCGGTTGCTCTCTCTTGGTTGGGTTGACTCATTATCGCGCTCCAATAACTGATCCTTATTCACAACATCTGAATACAAACACAGTTTATGAGAAATTAGGTATTGACGTATCTCAGGTTTCAAACCTCTTAGAAACATCCACGTCATTCTCTCCTTATTATCAACTAAGTGGGACGCAAACAGAGACAACTTGGCAAACTTAGCTTCGTACTGAGCCACTGTCATATTGTTTTGCTCAAGCTTGATGAACTCTACCTCCTTCAAGTGACGAATACTTTCAGGAAAGTACTTGTCATTGAACAGCTCTTGGAACTTCTCCCAAGACATTTTGAGTCCGGCAGGTTGAGTACACTTTATAGATTCCCACCAGTAATCTGCCTCTACTCTCAACATAAAGGTGGAAAAGGGAACCTTTTGCTCCTCGAAGCATCCCAAGACATCAAATATCTTGTTGATCTGCTTTATCCACGTCTCCGCCTTAAGTGGTTTTGGCTCTCTAAAAAACTCCAGTGGTCCCAGTTCCTTGAACTGCTTAGCGGTGACCGTCCGAGAGTTGTCAGTGTTTCCACCTGCATTTTGGACAGGATCCGCTTTCGCCTGATGTTTTATGAATTGCATAAAGCCTCTGAAAATCCCATCGTTCACCATTTCATCAGTGTTATTATTTACATGAGGATTATTGTCTTCCTGGTGCACATTATCCTGGGCATTAATCTGTGGTGACTCAACGGTCTCATGTGCTTCATTGTTTATCTCAACATTTTTAAATGCCATTTTAAAATACTGCCACAAAATAAGGGTTAAATAACATATCACATATTATCCCTATAGTCTGACCGACCAATTAAATACTAAATAAACTTAGGTAGGTCATACTAGCGAAGGAATTTCTCGTCTCTCCCCTCCTAGTTATTGTCTCACATCTCAGCCAGGGATCATATCCCTAAGCTTTGATACCAACTGTGACGCCCCCCAAATAGGTATACATCACCCATCTTTAGTCGCCAAATACATGGTACAAAATTCAAATACAACTTAATTATACAATAGTCGTGTGAAATACGACAAAACATAATTTAAGAGTTTTAATAAGAATATTGTCATCTAGACAATATCCACACTCAATGGAGTCCTCATTACATTTATTGTCACACTGTTTAATAGAATAGTCAGGACTACTAATGCTATCATCTGGACTATCACTCCGTTCCCTGACTAGTCCCGGCTACGTTCTCATTTCCTGTAGAGAACAATGAAAGAAAGGGTGAGCTCAACTAGCCCAAGTAAGAAATATTATGAATAAGATAATGCAAAATAAATTATCATTAGTCTTCAACAATGTTAAACTGATAAAAAACAATAGACATCAAGTTTAACTACAACGGAATAAGCAATCCATTAGAAGAGTCAAGTAGAGCATGATATCTACTATCTTCTATGATTTAAAATGTTTTTATCAATTTTTATCGCTAAGACTCAGCTTAATAAATAAATCACATCATCGAGTCATCCCTGCACTACGAGCCAAGGATATTCTTTAAATCATCAATGGTCATGACTATACCGAATAATCCCTGGTCATAATCATTCTAAAAACTGACCATCAATGCACTAAAGGCTACTGAGGACTTTTACCACATCATTTATAACATTACAGGTCATGATTATACCGAATAATCCCTGGTCATAATCATACCAAGTCCATCTATGCACGTAAGCCAAAGATGACCTTCATCACAATATAAGCATGAGGATGACGACAATGACATAATAATTCCATAAAACAAGTTCAAGAATAAATTTTAAAGATTTATAAGTTAATTTATCTTGAAATCAATTACGTCCAAATTGTCAACATGATACTGCTTTGTGGAGTAAAATTCAAGAATGCTCATCATGAAAAGATACCGGATGAAGTGCAAATATCCAGGATATTCTACTAATTTCATGGAGTATAGAAGCCAAAACTTTAACCAAATGAGTATCATAGAATATATGAAACTGTAAATGGATTTTCACCCGCCATGCGGTAATCTACTTAGACAGATCATTTCCATAATTTAATAAGGAATGAATACGAAGGATCATTCAGCATACATGTGATAATCCACATAGACATGTTATTCCAACAGAATAATAAAGAATGGAACCAGGTCATGCGTAATCTGCACAGACATGTTATTCTAACAGAATAATAAAGAATGGAACCAGGTCTAGCGTAATTCCGCACAGACATGATATTCCAACAAAATAATAAAGAATGGAATAACAAAGAATTCACCATGCATGCGATAGACCGCATAGACAGATTACTCCAGCAGAATAATAAGGAATGGAACCAGGTCTAGCGTAATCTGCACGGACATGATATTCCAACATAATAATAAAAAATGTAATAACAGAAGAATTTCACCATGTATGTGGTACTTCTCATAGACAGGTTATTCCAATATAATAATAAAGAATGGAATAACAAAAGAATTTCACCATGTATGCGGTACTTCGCATAATCAGGTTATTCCAACATAAAATAAAGAATGGAATAACAGAAGCACTTTTCATGAATACGAAAGAAATAATACCCCTTACCTTAGAAAGAAACTAGATACTGGAGTAGAGAGGTAGCAGACTTCTCTTCTTCTTCCTCTCTATAATTTCTCTCTATAATAATTACTCTATAGCTTTAGTGAATTGGTGAGAAATGAAGGAAGAATGAGCTTCTATTTATAGAAAAATATAGTTTCGATAATTGTACGTTTTGGGGCTCGAAATATTACAATAAAATACCTCTAACTTTTCTTTCATTTTTAATTTAGTCCTGCAAGTATTATCAAACTTGCACCACCTCCCCTAATAGTAAATAATGTGAATCAATAGTTATAATCATGTGAAAATACGAATTACAGTATAGTACCTCCATCTATACCTCCATTTTTAACTTAGTCATGCAAGTATTATCAATCTTGCACCAACTCCCCTAATAGTACATGAATGTGATTCAATAGTAGTTACATGTGAACAAATAGTTATATAAGCATGTAATTGCTCATTTATCTAATTAATTACCCGATTTATCAATATAACCCCAGACATCAATTATCATCGGAATACATGTCGATTTCCACCAACACTAATAATTCCAACACAATAGAACTATCAAATTCATCTTTAATCAACACGAACTTATTCATCATTAATATTATAACTCATAATATTTAACAATCAGGTCATTCCCAGGAAAGAGGGGGCTTTCCGATAGGGATTTCTCCTTATTGGCGCGCAATTAGATGACCAAACCTCTCCTTGACAGAACTTCTAGACATTGTAAATATTGCAATTTAATAATATAAATAACTTTGTCGTCACAATTATTGATTTAATAATATAACATATTATGCAGATGATACTGTGACAATAATTGAATCAATAATATGATAGATATGATGCAAGCAATTATAGTAGCAATAATTGAGTATAACTGAGTGACTTCTCACGTAAACGTCAATAACCAATACCGTAGTGCTACTATGCAACCACGCGTATTATTGTACTTTTACTACCGGGTAGTTCAACAATTTTAACAGTAACACTTCTGCTGTTATTTTTATAAAAAGATAATTCTGTCATTTTTTATTACGATAATACTTCCGTTGTGGGGTCCACCAATTATTGTGTCGTCGTACGAATATTCTCTGTTAAAATGAATATTCCCCGACCAATCGAATATTATATAACCACTTGCTTACTTTGAAAAATTTATAAATATTACCCACAACTATAATATTATATTATATCCACACCATAATATTCAAAAATATATTTCGAGAGAAATTAATCTTTATTCATAAAAGTTGGGGTCTTATATTTATAACCTATAGCTTTGATACCAACCTGTGACGCCCCCAAATTCGGGTTACCTGACCCTCGAGTTTGGTGCTCACGATCCAACATATAAATGACATCTAACTACCCATTTATTTATGAATAGAAATACACCTCATTAACTTATATTGTTAATACATCGTCCCAGGTTATCTAACCTTAAAATTACAAACATACCCTTTAGATATACAAAAAGGGTTTACAAATATAACATAATAATAATGTTCATTTTAACTATTCCAGCAAAACACCTTTGCCTTTGTCCTTGTCAGCCCCTCCAGCTAACCTAGCTGAAATGTTTTATTTAGAAAGGGTGAGCAACAAGTTTGCCCCACAAGTTAAAACATGCAATGAATGTATAAGAATTAAGAATAACAGCTTATCTATTTGATAGAATGACACCAAAGTTCGAAGAACTTTGAAATAGCTGAACAATTCGTTAATCAATAACAAGTCTTCTCGCATCCTATGCAAAATAATAACCCAATAATGAAAGAGTACAACGCTTTCAAAGTTTCTACGATATTCAATTGAATAACAAGATGGAAATATTTTCCAGAGTTTATACTGAGCGATCACACAAGATCTTTGAACTTTTCTTCTCGAGTAACTATTAAAGGCTTACCTTGATATACCCAGGTGTATTAGATAACCATAAAGATTAAATCATACCCCTCAGCAAGTATATAAAGTAACCAACTTTATTATACCCTATATTATGCATAATACTTACATGCGTGAAACGACCGAATACGACCACAAAGCCCCTTTTATATAAAAAAGTTGATCTTCTCAGTCTTGTAAACAGAATTTGAATCATAACAACGAAATACTATGATTTCAATATTTAATCGATTTCTCGATCTAGCCAAATCAATTGGCATCGAGCTGTCACTAATAATTGAGTTCTCTTCTCCAACCTATCAAGTTTGCTTTCTCGATCTAGCTAAAATAATTTGCATTGACCTGTCAATAATAATTGAGTTCTCTTCTCGAACTTATCAAGTTCCAACAAAAGTTTGTCTAGCTAGAACAATTAGCTAAGACATATCTCAACAAGATTCAACAATAGACAAGAATTATCTGTACTATTTGCTATCAATAATAGCTTCTACGAATGTGAATATCCAACAACAGTTATTCTCCGAGAATATTCTCAGAATAACTAATTCAATTTGAATTAATAAACATGCACTAACTGCAAATAATCAACACTAATTCTCGGACGTGGTCTAATCAGCAATAATTAATCACCATAATATTAGAAAAGATATAACTCAAGGTTGAGTTAAGGAAACTTGCCTTCTGCGTTGATTACTGCTACACAATATACTTATTCGCGTTCAAAAGACCTATAATCACAATATTGGTCTCACAATTAGCACAATAATTGTGATTTACACATAACACTGTAATTTACAGTCAATATTTCTTCTAGACATATCTTTACTTAGTCACATCAGTGTTTATAACCTATATAAACATTTCTCAAGTCTACCTAGTTTGGTCTGGTTGGACTTCGGTCTTTTCTTAGGTATCATAGTCACCCCTATCCGACAATTACACATTTATTGTCAATTAAACTCGGTCTCAAAGCTTCAATTTTATTTTAGATAAGTTAAATATCGTTCATAATATTTTTCGAAGCTTTTAATAATTTTCAAACAATTATTATATTTTATAATAATTTTTCAAACACCTGAATCATTTTTAAATGATTTAAATACAGAATAATCTCATCATTATTAATATTTAATAATATTAAAATATTAATGACATACTTGTCAAAATATTAAAGTTATTTATAATAACTTAAAATATTTTTAAATCACCAATATTTTCCTTAAATGATTTTTAAAACAGTTAAAATCATTTTTAAACCATCACCATTAAAATTTAAATATTAATGAATTTCTTATCAAAATACTAAAAGTCATTAATTATAACTTAAATATTTTTAAATCACTTTTCTCATTTTTAAATAATTTTAAAGTCAATAAAACTATTTTTAACTCATTTATTTTATATAATAATTAAATAAATCTAATATCATTAATATTAAATTATTAATAAAATTTCTCCAAAAATATTAAAAGTTACATTTTATAACTCAAAATATTTTTCTAACACTTTATTCTCATTTAAAATGAATTTTTATAATATTAAAATGATTTTTCTCTAATTTATTTAATATACTAATTAAATAAATTAATATTCAAATAAATATAAATATTATTGAAAAATATTTCAAATTATCAAAAGTTATTTTTCATAACTTAAAATAATTTTTAAAACTATTTTTGTAATTTTTAGAAATTTATTTCTATTTTTCATCATTTTTTAGAAATTAGAAAAACTAAAATAATTAAATTCGTCGCTAAACTAAAGCATTTAGCGATGCTTTCTATCGTTGTTGGTGTTCTTGAGCTCAAGAACACTGACAAGCAGTGCTCAAGGGGTCATGTTTGACCACTTGTAATTCTCTTCTCAATGTGTTTCTGGGCTTGCTTGAACATTGATCTTGTAGTTTTTATGTAACACTACAACTATCAACAATAATCTAGGTCATAACCTATCATACCAGCAAGATCTGGCCCTTTAAAGTTGTTGTCAGAACATTTCTGGGTTTTCTGGGTTACCCAGAAACCCAAGCAGTTCTAAGGTACCACTTTGTTCAATTTTCTCCAAGTTCTGGTCATTAACTTGTTGTTCTTATGGTCCAAGCATGTATTACACATGTTAAGGAACACATATGCATCAATAGATCAGTCCAAGTACAACACAATCTCCAGATTTAATCCGATCAAACCCTGTCAGAGGGCTTGTTCATCCGATTTCTGGAATTTCCAGAAACTCAAGGTCATGGCCGAATAGGCTACTTTGACCATTCACTACATTCAACCTGTTGATTGTTTGAGTGATATAAAGGCATGGATCTAGAGCCCATCTAACATGCTACAAACTAGATACAATAACATCAACAAATCTCGTAACTTCTGATAAATTCAAGCCTTGAGAAACCTTGTTAGACACTGTTTAAGGATTTCTGGGTTACCCAGAAATCACTTGGTCATGGTCGGTCAACTGACTTTAACCATTAATAACTTGTAATCTGGACATGGTATAGCCATGATTCCACTTCCCGATTACAGTCCTCGTGTCATACTACAGATCTAAAACATAAAAAACTACAAATCATTAACAAGGAAGGATCTGTGGCCTCTAACTTTAGCTTGTCAGATAACTTTTTAGGGTACATAGACAGTTTTCAAAACTTGGGTTTTAAAGCATTTTGATGCTATAGATCTATGATATAACATCATAGATCACCATAAAACATCTTCTTACACTTAAATAAACACATAAACAACATCTTTAACTAAGCATACAAGATCAAAATATTAATTAGGTTTTATACCTCCTCTTGAATATGCTTTAATCTTGCCTTCTCCTACTGATTTTGGTTAGTTAGAGGCTTGGTAAGTGACTAAATCACTTAAAGTTTTCGTGGGTTTGGGTGAGAGAAAGAGTTGGTTGGTGTTAGATAGCTAATGAGCTTATTTTGTGAACTTTCTCTCTCCTAAATCACTTATATCTTACATGCAATGAATCCAAGTGTGCAAGGTGGCAAGTTATGGATCAGATATGGCTAAGATTTCCAGCACATGTGATATATCCAACATGGGTGAGTCATAGATTTACCATATCTCTTTACTTAATTTATAAGTAAAGGGGTATTTTGGTCTTTTTGCCCCTAAAGGGTATTTTCATAATTTCCCTCACAAATTTAAGGGTATTCTAGTCAATTAACATCATTCTCCTTAATTCTCACCCTTAGGGTTTGGTAATCTCAATTAGGGTTTCCTAATTAGGGTTTAGGGTTCTCAAATTTAAAATTAGGGTTTCTCAACATTCGATTAGGGTTCCTAAATGTGCTTTAGGGTTTATCAATCAGAAATTAGGGTTTTAAATCCCTTATTAGGGTTTTTAATCCCTTATTAGGGTTTAATAAATTTGTACCCTATCCGATCAATAAATGATGACAAATTCTATACAATACAATTACGTATTCATCAATATAATTATAATAACTGTATTTTCTACTGAATCCCTATCCGTATCTAGGGTTAGGGTTTCCTTTCTTTGTTAGCACAACTCTACTCTTATTTCTCAGTCAATAAACAAATTGACCACTTGTCCTAGACTCGTATCACAGATACACAACACAATATTGATAGTCAATATCAATATTAAATAATAAAAAATTATTCGTGAAATTCGAATTATTTGAAATCCTGGGTTATCACAATTATTTATCAAAATAACTTTAAAATCATTAATATTAATTAATAATCAATCAAAATGATTTTTAAACCATCAATATGATTTTCAAATAATTATTACTGTGACGCCCCCAAAATAGGCATATATCACCTATTCTGAGTCGTCCAAACACATGGTACAGAATACAAATACAATCTTTAATATACAATAAGAAAGCTGTGAGTTTTAATACAAATATTGTCTTCTAGACAATATCCACTCTCAGAATAGGTCCTCATTACATTTATTGTCACACTATTTAACAGAATACTGAGGACTACTAATATTGTCATCTGGATCGCCACTCCGTTCCTCGACTAGTTCCGGCTACGTTCTCATTTCTTGAGGAGTACAGTGAAGGAAAGGGTGAGCTCAACTAGCCCAGCAAGAAATATTATGACTAAGATAATGCAGAATAAATTATCATTAGTCTTCAACAATGTTAAACTGATAAAATACAATAGACATCAAGTTTAACTGCAGCGGAACAGGCAGTCCATTAAAAGAGTCAAGTAGAGAATAAAATCTACTCTCTTTTATGATTTAAAAAGGTTTTCATCACTTTTATCGCTGAGACTCAGCTTAATAAATAATCCACATCATCCCTGCACTACGGCCAATAATATTCATTAGTATCACGACCACAAATTATCCATGCACTACGGGCCAAGGATATTCATGTATTCATCAACGGTCCTGATAATGCCATAAAATAATTCATCTTTGCTCCCTTGGCCGAAGAGAATCCATAGCCATAATCAGACCAAAAACTATCCCTCAATGCACTACGGGTCAATGATAACTTTTTCCACATCATTTATAACATTACGGTCATGATTATACCGAATAATCCCTGGTCATAATCATACCAAGTCCATCTATGCACTACAGGCCACAGATGACTTTCAACATAATATAAACATGAGGATGATGACAATGATATAAGAATTCAATAAAACAAGTTCAAGAATTAATTTATCCAGGAACTAATAATGTCCAAATTGTCAACATGATACTTCTTTGTAGAGTAAAATTCAAGAATGCTCAGAAGAATATTTCCATGAGAAGATACTGAATGAAGCGCAAATATCAAGGATATTCCACTAATTTCATGGAGTATAGAAGTTAAAACTTTTATCAACTGAGTATAATAAAGAATGGAATAACAAAAGAAATCACCATGCATGCGGTACTTCGCATAGATAGGTTATTCCAACAGAATAATAAATAACAGAACCTAGTCAGACGTAATACGCACCGACATGATATTCCAACAGAATAATAAAGAATGGAATAACAACAGAAATCACCATGCATGCGGTACTTCGCATAGACAGGTTATTCCAACAGAATAATAAATAACGGAATCAGGTCCGGCGTAAAACGCACATACAGGATATTCTAACAGAATAATAATGACGGAACCAGGTCCGACATAAAACGCACAGACAATATATTCCAACAGAATATAAAGACGGAACCAGGTCCGGCGTAAAACACACAGACATGATGTTCCAACAGAATAATAACGAATGGAATAACAACAGAAATCACCAAGTATAGGGTAGACCGCGTATACAGGTTATTCCAACAGAATAATAAAGGATGGAATAACAGAAGTTCTCTTCATGAATATGAAAAAAAATAATACCCCTTACCTTATAAAGAAGAGTACTCCGATGATAGGGCGGGGATATACTTGAAGAAACTTGCACTACGCTCAAAGCTTTCTTAAACGCTAAAGAAATACGCTCAAGATATGTAGAAGAATAATTCTCTCTACAGTTTCTCTCTCTAGAGTTTCAGTGAATTCGTAAGAAATAATGAAGGAATGAGCTTCTATTTATAGAAGAATGGACTGAATAGTAACCAATCCATGAACGGTCCAGATCGATTTACTTTAAACGGACGGTCCAGATTGGTTTACAATAAAATATAATATATTTTATTTATAATCTAATAAAACGAATAACTTTTAAAAAGATTTTACTATACAAATACTATGCAGGCACTATGCAAACACTATGCATAATAAAATATAATATAATCTAATTATTGTCTAATAAAACAGATAACTTTATAAAAGTATTCTGTTTTATATAAAAATATTTTACTATTAGCCTAATAAAACGAATAACTTTATAAAAGTATTCTGTTTTATATAAAAAGTTTTTCTATTTTATTACATTAATAATACTAATAAAACAAAACTTATATATATATATATATATATATATATATATATATATATAATATATATATATATATATATATAACAATCAATAATAATTGAATCAAATAACATGAGATACTATGCAGCAACTACTGTAGCGATAATTGAACAAAACTGAGTGACTTCTCACATAAGCATCAATAATCAATACCGTGTGCTACTATGCAACCACACGTATTACTGTACTTTTACTACCGAGTAGTTCAACAGTATTAACGGTAAAACTTCCGTCGTTACTTTCATAAAAATATTTATGTCATTTTCTCAATCCGACAATAATTCTATTGTGGGGTCCACCAATGATTGTGTCGTCGTACGAATATTTCCCGACACAAAGAATATTTCCCGACCAATCGAATAATATAACAACTTGCATACTTTGCAAAATTTATAAATATTACCCACAACTATAACATTATATTAAATCCACACCATAATATTCAAAAAAAATTGAGAAATTTAAATCTTTATTCATAAAATTTGGGATTTTACAATCTCCCCTCCTTATGAAATCTTACCCTTGAAATTTACGTACGTACCTGGTATGCCGAACAGATGAGGACACTTTGTCCGATTCTAACTCTTAAGGTATAACCTTTGAGTGTTGAATACATTCCTAGGATTTTAACAGGTACATCTTCATACATTAAATTATCCGCTATCTCGTCCAGTTCTAAATCAATAATGTGGTTTGGGTCGTTCCACATATTTACGTAACATCGATACGTGAAAAAATGTTATGAACACGCGACATACTTGGCGGTAAAACGAGTCTATAAGCCACAGTTCCTACTTGATCGAGGATTTCAAATGGGCCAATTAAATCGAGGGTTAAGATAACGCCTTCTTGAACCTTCTTCTTCACATTCATCAGCTCTGAGTATGTAGCTTGAGCGGCTTTAACTTTATTGATTAAAGTCGATTCTAATCGTATATTCGTTATCTTCACGTGGATTCGTATATTCGCACTCGTAAATGCATACAATCTTCTACTCAACGTGTCAGCTACCATGTTCGCTTTTCCACGATGGTATTGAATGGTACGATCGTAATCTTCAACAGCTCGAGTCAACGTCTTTGGCGCATGTTACGTTCGTTTTAGTTGAAGATATATTTAAGGGTTTTAGAAATGGGGTTTTGTACTGGGGTCAGTACAAAATTAGATTTCACGCTCTAGGAATAGGCTAAGAAGTCTTCATGAATACGTCAGGAAATTTATTAACGATTAGAAATATCATTCAAAATTGTGACCCTCATCCAAGACTTGGATAGTACGTCACATTGATACCTATCAACTTGTCATCTTTATTCATGATGTCGCCTATAGAAAGTCTGGCATCGGTGCATTCCACACAAGGAAGTCAATAATGAAAGGATTGGGCTCTTTACTTATGGCTTGATATGACAATGATTGACTTTAGTGGTTTGGTTACTTTGAATTCGCATAACAGGTTGGTTAGAAATATGAAAGCTAACAACCTTACTAAAAGCATGATGAGAACTTAACCAATCGATTCCAAAAATCACATCAAAGGCAAGTATTTTCAAAGAGATAAGATCGACAGGTAACGTGAAAGTGTTGATTTGAACAAGATTTATAAATAGTGGAGGTAACGAAGGTTTCTCCCAACTGAGTTTAAACAGATATATCAAAGTCTAACTTCTTCGAAGTTAACTTCAAACATTGAACACAACTAGGTGAAATAAAAGAGTGAGTGGAACTGGTATCTAACATGGTATAGACTTCGTAAGAGTTTATGACTAACATACCCATGATAATTTTATCCAGGTTCCTCGTCATGAAAAAAAAAACGATGTCTCTTAAACTACTGATTTTGGCTTGTCTGGGACATCCTTTGGCATCACTATCCCAGATGGACTTGACTTCACCATATGACAAAATTGAGCTAGGTGATCTTCTCTTCAGCAATTAAAACAAACTTTGGATTGCTGTGTACAGTTTGGACGGATGTGTCCCTCATGTCCGCATTTGAAACATACGACTGGTGGTCATTCTTCTTCCTTTGAAACGGGAGCTGGTGCCGACGTCTTCACGTCATTGTTGAACCTTCTCTTCTTGAAATGTCCATTCTTATTGTTTTGACCATGATTACCATCGAAGTGGTTACCATTTCTGGCATGTTGATTCCCTTCCATGCTTATTGTCACCGCTTTGATGACTGTTATCACCGGTATTATCATTTTTTCGGTTGCTATCTTTTGGTTGGGTTGACTCATTATCGCGCTCCAATAACTGAACCCTATTAACAACATCTGAATACAAACACAGTTTATGAGAGATAAGATATTGACGTATCTCAGGTTTCAAACCTCTTAGAAACATTCGCGTCATTCTCTCCTTCATTATCAACCAAATGAGACGTAAATCGGGACAACTCGGCAAACTTGGCTTCGTACTGCGACACGGTCATGTTGTTTTGCTCCAACTTGATAAATTCCACCTCCTTCATGTGAAGAATACTTTCAAGAAAGTACTTGTCATTGAACAGCTCTTGGAAATTCTCCTAAGACATCTTGAGTGCTTCAGGCTGGGTACATTTTACAGATTCTCACTAGTAATCTGCCTCTTCACGCAACATAAAGGTGGCAAATGGAACCTTTTGCTCCTCAGGAGCATCCCAAGACATCAAATATCTTGGTGATCTGCTTTAACCACATCACCGCCTTAATTGGTTCTGGCTTTCCCAAAAACTCTGGTGGTCCCAGCTCCTTAAACTGCTTAGCGGTGACCAATCGTGGGTTGACATTGTTTCCACCTGCATTATGAACAGGAATCTCTCTCGTTTGGTGTTGCATGAATTCTAAAAAGATTCTAAACGTACAACCATTCGTCATTTGATCAGTGTTATTATTTACAAGAGGATTATCGCCTTCCTGATGCACATTATCCTAATTATTGATCTGTGGAGACTCAATGGTCTCCTGTGCTCCATTGATGTTCTCAACATTCTCGGATGCCATTTTCAAACACTGCCACAAAACAAGGGTTAATTAACATATCACATATTATCCCTATACTTTGACCGACCAATTAAATATCAAATAGACTTAGGTAGGTCATACTAGCGAAGGAATTTCCCGTCTCTCCCCTCCTAGTTCTTGTCTCACATCTCAGCCAGGGATCATATCCCTAAGCTTTGATACCAACTGTGATGCCCCCAAAATAGGCATACATCACCTATTCTGAGTCGCCAAATACATGGTACAGAATACAAATATTGTCTTCTAGACAATATCCACTCTCAGAATAAGTCCTCATTACATTTATTGTCACACTATTTAACAGAATAGTGAGGACTACTAATACTATCATCTGGACCGTCACTCCGTTCCCTGACTAGTCCCGGCTACGTTCTCATTTCCTGAAGAGAAAAGTGAAAGAAAGGGTGAGCTCAACTAGCCCAGTAAGAAATATTATGACTAAGATAATGCAGAATAAATTATCATTAGTCTTCAACAATGTTAAACTGATAAAATACAATAGACATCAAGTTTAACTGCATCGGAACAAGCAGTCCATTAAAAGAGTCAAGTAGAGAATAAAATCTACTATCTTTTATGATTTAAAAAGGTTTTTCATCACTTTTATTGCTGAGACTCAGCTTAATAAATAATCCACATCATCCCTGCACTACGGCCAAGAATATTCATTAGTATCACGACCACAAATTATCTATGCACTATGGGCCAAGGATATTCGTGTATTCATCAACGGTCCTGATCATGCCATAAAACAATCCATCTTTGCTACCTTGGTCGAAGAGAATCCATAGCCATAATCATACCAAAAACTGTCCATCAATGCACTACGGGCCAATGAAGACTTTTTTAAACTGTCCATCAATGAGCACTAGGGTGGGGATATACTTGAAGAAACTTGCACTATGCTCAAAGCTTTCTTAAACGCTAAAGAAATACGCTCAAGATTATAGAAGAATAATTCTCTCTACAGTTTCTCTCTCTAGAGTTTCAGTGAATTCGTAAGAAATAATGAAGGAATGAGCTTCTATTTATAGAAAAATGGACTGAATAGTAACCAGATCGATTTACTTTAAACGGACGGTCCAGATTAGTTTACAATAAAATATAATATATTTTATTTATAATCTAATAAAACGAATAACTTTTAAAAAGATTTTACTATACAAATACTATGCAGACACTATGCAAACACTATATATAATAAAATATAATCTAATCTAATTATTATCTAATAAAACAGATAACTTTATAAAAGTATTTTGTTTTATATAAAAAAAATTTACTATTAGCCTAATAAAACGAATAACTTTATAAAAGTATTCTGTTTTATATAAAAAGTTTTTCTATTTTATTACATTAATAATACTAATAAAACAAAACTTATATAATATATATATATATATATAACAATCAACAATAATTGAATCAAATAACGTGAGATACTATGCAGCAACTACTGTAGCAATAATCGAACAAAACTTAGTGACTTCTCACATAAGCATCAATAATCAATACCGTGTGCTACTATGCAACCACGCATATTACTGTACTTTTAATACTGAGTAGTTCAACAGTATTAATGGTAAAACTTACGCTGTTATTTTCATAAAAATATTTTTATCGTTTTCTCAATCCGACAATATTTTTGTTGTGGGTTCCACCTATGATTGTGATCTCGTACGAATATTTCCCGACACAAAGAATATTCCCCGACCAATCGAATAATATAACAACTTGCATACTTTGTAAAATTTATAAATTTTACCCACAACTATAATATTATATTAAATCCACACCATAATATTCAAAAAAATCGAAAAATTTAAATCTTTATTCATAAAATTTGAGATTTTACAATTACCATTTATCATGATTTTTTAATCATTAATATCGTATTTATATGATTAATATTTAATTAATTTCAAATATTAATGAAATACAAAACATAATATTATAATTCATTTATAATATCTCAAAGTATTTTTTAAATACCTTCATATTGCATTTAAATAATTTTAAAATATTTAAAACCTTTATTAAATAATTGCAATTAATATTAAAATATTAATTTTTTTTATGAAAAAATATTAAAAGTTATGTTTTATAACTTAAATCAATTTTTTTATAATTTATAAACTTTTAAAATTAATTTTCCATAATTTATTCAATACATTTATTAAATAAATTAATTATTATTAATATTAATTTATTAATAAAATTCATCACAAAATATTAAAAGTCATTCAAAATAACGTAAAATATTTTCTAACAGTTTAATATAATTTTAAATAATTTTTAAAGTATTAAAATCATTTTTAAGTAATTTATTTAATTTAATAAATAAATAAATTAAATACTACTAATATTTGAAAATAATAATAAAATATATTCCAAATTATTAAAACCCATTTTTAGGCTTTAAAACAATTTTTACAAATTTATTATAAATTTTTCATAATTAAAAAACATTTTTCTCTAATTATTTAATAAAATAATTCATTTTATAAATAAATTGTCACTAAAGGGGTGTATAGCGACAAAACTGTCGCTATAGGTGTTATTGAACAACGAAGAATATGCTATGTTAGTGTGCAGGGTTCTATGTTTGACCATCAGTAGATCTTTGATCATTATGTTTCTGGGCTGGCTATAGTTTTAGTATTGAAGTATTGATGTAATACTACAATCCCAATCAAGTTTCCTAGCTAAACAACATCACAACTAGAAGTTATAAGCCATTAAAGTGGCTATCAGACGTGTTCTTGAGTTTCTAGGTTGCCCAGAAACTCATGCAGTGTTAAGGGTCATACTTTGCAGCTTTATATCTTAGATTCCTAGGTATTAGATAAGTGTTATAATGTAACAATTATATAGTATACATGTTATACTATAATATTACAACATCTAAAGGTTCATAACAACATCAGAGGATCGAAATTTAAGTTGGTCAAACTGCTTGCCAGGTACAGTTTAAGAACTTTCTGGGTTACCCAAAACACTGGGTTTCCAGTTTCAAGAACCTACTTTTGATCCACAATATTTCTCATCATATTGATGTAATGAATGATCTGTTGTCATAGGCTTGTAGTCCACATGACAGGGTTCAATGGTATTACACTTACATGATCTATACACCTGTCAGAGTGAAGATCAAGGTCTTTAAAAAAATTTGTCAGAGGTTTGATGAAGTTTCTAGGTTTTCCAGAAATTGAAAGCATGATCGGTCAACGATTTTTGACCATTAATATCTTGCAATCTATACATCCTATGATCATGTTTCCACTTCTAGATCACTAAGATCATAACATACTACAACTTGAATACATCAAACAACTCAAACAACTAACAGATTCGGATCTAAGAGGCCTGACATTTGACTGTCAGACATAATTTTAGGGTTCTTGATTGTTTGTGCAAATCTTCATTTTGAAGCTTTTAACTGTTACAGATTCATATTTTAGCAACCCAAATCACTTATTAACATGTTATTTAACATCTCTAAATAACAACTAACATTATCTAACATAATTCACAAAGATTTACAAAATTAGGGTTTATACCTCTTTGATCTTTGATTCTGATCCTTGGAGTCTGATCTTGACAAGCTAAGTAGTGATATTAGTTTATCTTGATGATTTAGTTCCTCTCAACTTTCGAAAATGTAGAGAGAGAAAAGGTTTGGCTAACTTGTTAAGTAAAGTAAGTTATTTACTTTACTTGTACACTGTTAATCTTTGATCCATTGTATCTAATGTTACTAGGTGGCATACTTGGCTGATTTTTATCCATTTAGAGCACATGGGATAAGTTAGAGTGGTGACTCACAAGATTTACAGAATCTTTTACTTAAAGTTTAAGTAAAAGGGTATTTTGGTCATTTTTCACTCACTAAGGGTATTTTGGTAATTTCCCCTATAATTTGAAGGGTATTTTGGACATTTCACATATGCCCCATAAATATTACCCCTTAGGATTCTAAACTTAGCATTTGAGCTTCCAAATTAGGGTTTTAAAATTCTCGGTTAGGGTTTTGAATTTCGGAACTGAAATTAAGGTTTACCGATTAGGGTTTACTATTGCATGTTAGGGTTTCCTAATCCTCACTTGATTTCCCTGATAATTTTTATACTTAATCTTACATCAACATACCTAGTATGATATTCAGTATTACAACTTCTTATTGATACCCCTAATTTGGGTCAGGGTTTGTTTATTAGGGGTTAGGGTTATCAGATCAAAACTTAGAATTTCCTAAATAATATTAGGGTTAGCAGCTGTAGGTTTCCAATCTGCTGACGCATGGAGGCTGGTATGGGTCTGTGTAGTTTCATGTCATTCAGGTGTGGGTCTGTCATGCTGCAGATTTGCCCTTTTTGCTTTGATTGGGGTTGTTGCTTATTCCAACTACTTGGGGGTGTTGGTGTTCTCATGCTCTCCTGGTGCTATTTTGGTCTGGTTTCTCTAATTGGGTAGGATATGCTATTCTGATTACTTAGGGGGTATTGATGCTTTATATTGGGTTTTCTGTTATCCTTGTGAGCGGATTAGCTATGGGTTTATTTCTTTTAAGGACAATTTTGGTTTTCTATGTAATAGTATGTAATATCTTTTTGTAGTGTTGTTAGGCTTCGGGCCTACAGTCCTTTATAGTCATGACATCATAGGTTATGCTATATTCTGATTGGGGTCTTCCCATAAGGTTTGTAATTCTCTTCTTTTTTAATACAGTTTAAATTTAACCAAAAAAACATTCCATAATATAATTATAATAATAACTGTATTATTAATCAAAGCCGCAATAGGATTTTTTTTTTGCTAAATTTAAACTGTATTAAAATAAGGGAATGTACAAAAGATTAGAAAACCTCAATCGGAATATAGCATAGACATTATAAAATTGCAGGCCCATAGCCAAACAATATAAAACCTGACATTATAGTCTAGTACTAACATAGAGTGCTCAATCAAATATCCATTACAGAATAGCCCAGCTAAAAGGTTACATGGAAGGATACCACCTGCTAAAGCCATATGACATGTCCACCAGCTAAGGAAAATAAGAAAACTAAGTAGCTAACATACCATTACAGCACAACCAAAGCACATGCAGCAGCAACTCGAACAGTCCCAAAGAAATGCAGCCGAGTGCAATTAGAGCATAGCAGTTCTCACATTAGTAGCAGCAGACCAAGACCATCTGTGACACCCCCAAAACAGGTATACATCACCCATCTTGAGTTTCCAAATACATGGTACATAAATTCAAATACAACTTAATTATACAGCAGTCGTGTAAAAATACGACAAAACATAGCTGAGAGTTTAAACAAGAATATTGTCATCTAGACAATATCCACACTCAATGTTGTCTTCATTACAATTATTATCACATTATTCTGTAGAATAGTGAGGACTACTAAAGCCATTTATCCTGGACCATCACTCCATTCCCCGACTCGTCCCAGCTATATTCTCATTTCCTGAAGAGAATAATGAAAGAAAGGGTGAGCTCAACTAGCCCAGAAAGAAATATTATGACTAAGATAATGCAAAATAAATTATCATTAGTCTTCAATAATGTTAAACTGATAAAATACAATAGACATCAAGTTTAACTACAGCGGAATAAGCAATTCATTAGAAGAGTCAAGTAGAGCATGACATCTACTATCTTCTATGATTTAAAATGTTTTCATCAATTTTTATCGCTGAGACTCAGCTTAATAAATAAACCACATCATCGAGTCATCCCTGCACTACGGGCCAAGGATATTCATTAAATCATCAATGGTCATGACTATACCGAATAATCCCTGGTCATAATCATACCAAAAATTGTCCATCAATGCACTACAGGCCACTGAGGACTTTTACCACATCATTTATAACATTACAGGTCATGATTATACCGAATGATCCATGGTCATAATCATACCAAGTCTATCAATGCACGTAAGCCAAAGATAACTTTCATCACAATATAAGCATGAAGATGATGACAATGATATAAGCAATAATCAAATGAAATCAAATCAAACGAAATCAAAGATAAATATTAAAGACTTTAAATTTATCCAAATATTATCAATCACTTAATAAACTCATAATATAATATTATTAATATTATAATAATATTTTAATCACTTCTTAAACTTTTAAACAATTTATTTCACTTGTTTACACTTTACCAAATAATATATTTTAATCATTCAAAAATGTCATACTCATAAGATTTCATCACCAATGATCAAATCCCTCATCAAAAATTTGCATATACCCTATATAGGATTCCCAAGCCATAAAATTCTATTTTCTAATTTTGTTATTTCACATAACATATTTAATTTATTTACTCATAACTTAGTTTATTTTCATGAAAAATATAAAATCATTCCCAAAAATATTTCTTTTCTGGGATTTAACAGAATATAGTCCCATATTGAACATATATTTTTCTCGGAATTTTTAATATTCATTTACTATTTTTCATATGGCCAAAATTACCGAATAATTAGACATTTATCATAAATTGTACTTTTGTCCAAAAATTCTGAAATTTACAGGGTATACTCCTGTTATATACATGTACTTCCAATAAAAATTTCACCAATTTTAGAGTTAACCACAAGGAGTTATAAGGGTTTACTTTTAAAATAGTCTTTTCCCATAACATCCATAACTCTTAATCTATACATCCAAAAATCGCCATTTTTGGATAATATCTAGAAAACTCATCAAATTATCATTTTAAATTTTTCCAGAATTTTTGAGGCTCAGAAAAATTATGAAACTGTCCCTGGCAGAAACCCCTTTTGAATGAAAATACTATTCATATGAATACAAAGGATCATTCACCATGCATACGATAATCCACATAGACAGGTTATTCCAACAAAATAATAAAGAATGAAATAACAGAAGAATTCACCATGCATGCGATAGACCGCATAGACAGGTTATTCTCAATAGAATAATAAAGAATTGAACCAGGTCATGTGTAAACCGCGCAGACAGGATATTCTAACAGAATAATAAAGAGTGGAACCAGGTCATGCGTAAACCGCACATACAGGATATTCCAACAAAATAATAAAAAATGGAACCAGGTCATGCGTAAACCGCACAGACTGGATATTCCAACAGAATAATAAAGAATGGAACCAGGTCATGCGTAAACAGCACATACAGGATATTTCAACAAAATAATAAGAATAGGATAACAACAAAATTCACAAGGCATGCGATAGACCGCACAGACAGGTTATTCCAACAGAATAATAAATAATAGAATAACAGAAGAATTTCACCATGTATGCGGTACTTCGCATAGACAGGTTAGTCTAACATAATAATAAGGAATGGAATAACAATAGCTATCTTCATGAATACGAAAGAAATAATACCCCCTACCTTAGAATAAAGCTGGATACTGGAATAGAGATGTTGTAGACTTCACTTCTTCTTTCTCTCTATAATTTCTCTCTATGATAATTGCTCTAAAGCTTTAGTGAATTGGTGACAAATGAAGGAAGAATGAGCTTATATTTATAGGAAAATATAGTTTTGATAATTGCACGTTTTGGGGCTCGAAATATTACAGTACAATACCTCCAACTTTTTTTGCATTTTTAATTTAGTCCTGTAAGTATTATCAAACTTGCACCACCTCCCCTAAAAGTAAATAATGTGAATTAATAGTTCAATCATGTAAATTAATAGTTATTATCATATGAAAATATGAATTACAGTATAGTACCTCCATCTATACCTCCATTTTTAACTTAGTCATGGAAGTATTATCAATCTTGCACCAATTCCCTAATAGTACAAGAATGTGATTCAATAGTACACACATGTGAACAAATAGTTATATAAGCATGTAAATTAGTAGAAATTAATTGCTCATTTATCCGATTAATTACCCGATTTATCAATATAACCCCCAGACATCAATTATCATCGGAATAAATGTCGATTTTCAGTAACACTAATAATTCCAACACAATGGAACTATCAATTTCATCTTTAATCAACACAATATTATTCATCATTAATATTATAATTCACAATATTTAACAACCAGGTCGTTCCCAAGAAAGAGGGGGCTTTTCGATAAGGATTTGTCCTTATTGGCGCGCAATTAGATGACCAAACCTCTCCTTGACAGAACTTCTAGACATTATAAATATTATAATTTAATAATATGAATAACTTTGTCGTCTCAATTATTGATTTAATAATATATAAAATATTATGCAGATGATACTGTGACAATAATCGAATCAATAATATGAGAGATATGATGCAGCAATTACTGTAGTAATAATTGAGTATAACTGAGTGAATTCTTACGTAAGCATCAATAATCAATACCGTGTGCTACTATGCAACCACGCGTATTACTGTACTTTTACTACCAGGTAGTTCAACAGTTTTAACGGTAACACTTTCGCCGTTATGATAATTCTGTCGTTTTCTAACTACGACAATACTTCCGTTGTGGAGTCCACCAATGATTGTTCCATAGTACGAATATTTCCTGACAAAAAGAATATTCTCTGACCAATCGAACATTGTATAACAATTTGCATACTTTGTAAAATTTATAAATATTACCCACAACTATAACATTATATCAAACCAACACCATAATATTCAAAAAATATTTCGAGAAATTTAAATCTTTATTCATAAAATTTGGGGTCTTACACCATCCCCTTCGTATAAACCCTCTCCCAAGCATAGCAGATTGCACATATCAGTAGCATATAGCGTGCAGCAGCAAGGCACATCTCCAACAGCATTAGAATACCGGAGTACCAGAAACCTAGAAACGCAGTAGCAAAGGCAGTAGCAGACCCTCAACCCACTAGCAACAATGCAGCAAAACCAAACTGCAATAGCAGACCCATAAAATGCAGTAACAAGAGTAGAAGCTCCGTTAGAAACCCAGAAAAACCAAGGGTCGAGTGCAAGACCATCCCCTATGAAAGACAGAACCTACCCAAGCATAGCATCTTGCATCATGACAGACTCCCAAGCCAGTAAGACGTAGACTGCATCAACAGTATAGTCCATCAGCAGCAGTAGTAGAAATAGAGAATAGCTTTCACCAAGCCACTGTAGCAGAAAAGGCAGTAGCACAGCACCAAGGCACATCTCCAACAGTAGTACTATAGACCCAGCAAGAATAAGAGCATACCCTTCTCAAGTTGAAGGGAGAGATCAAGCCCGCAGCATTACAAGATCCAATTACAGTAAAAAGTATCAGAATGGGATGCATTCAAAAAGGAAGTGGAGGATGACAGTCTAGACTTAATGATTAGAACAACAACCTTAGCAATACAGGACGGGAATACAAGTTTGTCATTGTGGATTTTCAAGTTCCTCGACTCCCAAATTTTGTAAAATGTAACAGCAAGGGTAAGATAGAGAATGTGTTTAGTGAGTCGTAAACCTTTGAAGGAAATGATGAAATCAGTAACACCAATCCAGTCCATATTGGTAATAACCCAATCCCCCAATTCCAAGGTATGTTGTAGGATGGCAGTGGAGTAAGTGCATTCGAAAAATAAGTGAGCAAAGCTTTCATCATGGAGATGACAAAGAGGTCAAGGAGAGACTCTTCCCAAAGAGTATTGTCTAGCGATATCATTTGTTGGGAGTTTTTTTACGAACCCTAGCCACAAAATAAAGGAGTACCTAGGGACATAAAGTTTGTACCAAACAACCATATGCCAGACTGGCTTTGGTTGTTTAAGTCTAATACAATCCCAAATGTACCTTGCTTTGGTAGAAGCTATCTGAAGTCCATTCCACACAATTTGATCATCCAAAAGAGTTCTAATAGCCGGGGAGGTGAAGGTGTGATTAGCTGGGAGAGGTTCAAGGAGATGTTTTTTGAGATGTATTTTCTGACCAGTTCGCAGAACCAAATGGAGGTCCAGTTTCTGGAGTTGAAACAAGGGAATATGTCCGTACCAGACTATGCGGCAAAATTCAACGAGTTGGCTAGGTTTGCCACGTATCAAGTGCATACTAACGAGAGAAAGGCTAGGCGATTCGAGCAGGGACTGAAGCCCTAATTATATAGCAAAGTGTCAATGTTTGAATTAAACACTTTTGTTGGGGTGCAGGAGAAGGCCATACTTGCCGAAGGTGAAAGCGATGCAGTAACCAAGTATAACCAAGATCAGAAAAAGAGTGAAAGTGAAGGAAATAAGAATGCTAGTGGCAGTAACACGGGAGGAAGTAACAATTAGAAGAGGAGGTGGACTGACAACTCATCAACTAGAAATCAGCATGGAGGTCATAAGAAGATAATCAAAGCATGCCCGACCTACGGGAAAGCTCACCTAGGGGTTTGTATGAAGGGAAAACGGGTGTACTACAATTGTGGTCAGGAATACCACATAGCTCCTGCAAGACCCCAACTTTTATGAATAAAGATTAATTTCTCTCGAAATATATTTTTGAATATTATGGTGTGGATATAATATAATGTTATAGTTATGGGTAATATTTACAAATTTTACAAAGTAAGCAAATGATTATATAATATTCGATTAGTCAGGGAATATTCATTTTAACAAGGAATATTCGTACGACGGCACAATCATTGGTGGACCCCGCAAAGGAAGTATTGTCGTAATATAAAAATGACAGAACTATCTTTTTATAAAAATAACGGCGGAAGTGTTACCGTTAAAACAGTTGAACTACCCGGTAGTAAAAGTACAGTAATACGCGTGGTTGCATAGTAGCACACGGTATTGGTTATTGATACTTACGTGAGAAGTCACTCAGTTATACTCAATTATTGCTACAGTAATTGCTGCATCATATCTCTCATATTATTGATTCAATTATTGTCACAGTATCATCTGCATAATATGTTATATTATTAAATCAATAATTGAGACTACAAAGTTATTTATATTATTAAATTACAATTTTACAATGTCTAGAAGTTTTTTCAAGGAGAGGTTTGGTCATCTAATTGTGCACCAATAAGGAGAAATATTTATCGGAAAGCCCCCTCTTTCCTGCGAACGACCTGGTTGTTAAATATTGTGAGTTATAATATTAATTATGAATAAGTTCGTGTTGATTAAAGATGAATTTGATAGTTCCATTGAGTTGGGATTATTAGTGTTGGTGGAAATCGACATCTATTCTGATGATAATTGATGTCTGGGGTTATATTGATAAATCGGATAATTAATCAGATAAATGAGCAATTAATTGCTACTAATTCACATTCTTATATACCTATTTGTTCACATGTGTGTACTATTGAATCACATTCATGTACTATTAGGAGAGTTGGTGCAAGATTGATAATACTTGTATGACTAAGTTAAAATAGAGGTATAGATGGAGTTACTATACTGTAATTCGTATTTTCAAATGATTATAACTATTGATTCACATGATTGAACTATTGATTCACATTATTTACTATTAGGGGAGGTGGTGCAAGTTTGATAATACTTGCAGGACTAAATTAAAAATGAAAGAAAAGTTGGAGGTATTGTATTGTAATATTTTGAGCCCCAAAACGTGCAATTATCGAAACTATATTTTTATATAAATAGAAGCTCATTCTTCCTTCATTTCTCAGTAATTCACTAAAGCTATAGAGAAATTATTATAGAGAGAAATTATAGAGAGAAAGAAGAAGAGAAGTCTTCTACCTCTCTACTCCAATATCCAGTTTCTTTCTAAGGTAAGGGGTATTATTTCTTTCGTATTCATGAAAAGAGCTTTTGTTATTCCATTTTTATTATTATGTTGGAATAACCTGTCTATACGAAGTACCGCATATATGGTGAAATTCTTCTGTTATTCCATTCTTTATTATTATGTTGGAATAACATGTCTATGCGAAGTACCGCATACATGGGGAAATTCTTCTGTTATTCTATTCTTTATTATTCTGTTAGAATATCATGTCTGTGTGGATTACGCTAGACCGAGTTCCATTCTTTATTATTCTGTTAGAATAACATGTCTGTGCGGTCTATCCCATGCATGGTGAATTCTTTGTTATTCCATTCTTTATTATTCTGTTGGAATATCTTGTCTGTGCAGATTACGCTAGACCTGGTTCCATTCTTTATTATTCTATTAGAATAACATGTCTGTGCGGTCTATCGCATACGTGGTGAATTCTTCTGTTATTCCATTCTTTATTATTCTGTTGGAATATCCTGTCTGTGCGGAGTACGCATGACCTGGTTCCATTCTTTATTATTCTATTGGAATAACATATCTGTGTGGATTATCACATACATGGTGAATGATCCTTCATATTCATTCCTTATTAAATTGTGGAAATGAACTGTCTACGTGGATTATCACATGGCGGGTGAAAATCCATTTGCAGTTTCATATATTTTATGATACTCATTTGGTTAAAGTTTTGGCTTCTATACTCCATGAAATTAGTATAATATCCTGGATATTTGCGCTTCATCCGGTATCTTTTCATGGAAATATTCTTCTGAGCATTCTTGAATTTTACTCCACAAAGCAGTATCATGTTGACAATTTGGACGTAATTGATTTCAAGATAAATTAACTTATAAATCTTTAAAATTTATTCTTGAACTTATTTTATTGAATTATTATGTCATTGTCATCATCCTCATGCTTATATTATGATGAAAGTCATCTTTGGCTTACGTGCATAGATGGACTTGGTATAATTATGACCAGGAATTATTCGGTATAATCATGACCTATAATGTTATAAATGATGTGGTAAAAGTCCTCAGTAGCGTGTAGTGCATTGATGGTCAGTTTTTAGAATGATTATGACCAGGGATTATTCGGTATAGTCATGACCATTGATGATTTAATGAATATCTTTGGCCCGTAGTGTAGGGATGACTCGATGATGTGGTTTATTTATTAAGCTGAGTCTCAGCGATAAAAATTGATGAAAATATTTTAAATCATAGAAGATAGTAGATATCATGCTCTACTTGACTCTTCTAATGGATTGCTTGTTCCGCTGCAGTTAAACTTGATGTCTATTGTTTTTTATCAGTTTAACATTGTTGAAGACTAATGATAATTTATTTTGCATTATCTTATTCATAATATTTCTTATTGGGCTAGTTGAGCTCACCCTTTCTTTCATTGTTCTCTTCAGGAAATGAGAACGTAGCCGGGACTAGTCGGGGAACGGAGTGACAGTCCAGATGATAGCATTAGTAGTCCTGACTATTCTATTAAACAGTGTGACAATAAATGTAATGAGGACTCCATTGAGTGTGGATATTGTCTAGATGACAATATTCTTATTAAAACTCTTAAATTATGTTTTGTCATTTTTTACATGACTGTTGTATAATTAAGTTGTATTTGAATTTTTTACCATGTATTTGGCGACTCAAGATGGGTGATGTATACCTATTTTGGGAGCGTCACAACACCTAACTGTCCTAACCCAAAGAAGGGCGCCTGCTTCACTTGCGGCTCAAAGGACCATCCGGCAAAGGACTGTCCCAAGAATTTGTCTAGAGGGGTAGGATCAGAAGGGAACAAGGGAAACAGCGGTGGAAGTGCTTTAACTATCACTAGACCAATAGCAACCAGCCAACCGACCGCTTGAACCTTGAACACGACAGTGTAGGATGCTGTGCAGTCTCGCGATGTGGTGTCGGGTATCATTCTGATCAATAAAGTTAATATTTATGTACTACTTGATTCGGGTGCTACTTGTTCATTTATATATGATGACTTTGCTAAGAACTTAGAATTGCCTAGGGATGAGTTATAATACCCCATGAACATAGAAATTAAGAATAGAGAAGTGATCCCTATTAAATACGTACACAAGAATTGTAGGGTGGATATTAAGTGTAACATTATAAACGTAGATCTTATCCAGATTAGACTTGGGAAATTTGACGTCATTCTGGGAATGGATTGGTTATTCAATTATGGGGCTGTAATGATTGCTAGTTAAAGGTTGTGTTTTATGGCAGCAAGTCGCCTAGACAAGCAAGTTGTCTGACAATGATGCAGGCTAGGAAGCTGTTAAGACAAGGCTATGTAGGATATCTCGCCTACATAGTCGACAGTCGTAAAGAGAACCCGAAGATAGAAGAGATACCAGTAGTGAGGGACTTCACAGACGTATTTCTAGATGATTGTTGCCTAATTTTTTAATAGCACTTTACCACGCAAGTATACACGTTCAATTGTAATATTCAGCAAGCAAGGATATCTTTCCTACGAGGAAATAGACTAATATTTATCAATTACTAACTCTAATGCAATTAATCCTATTTTAAACTAAGAAAATTTTGTTTAAGATTTGAAATTTAAACTTAACAAAACTAATGATTAAAATCAGAATTTCACAAGAATAACTGCAGATTTAACAGGTTAAGATTACAACTTCCCTTGGTATTTTATTTAAACTAACTTACTTCCCATTTAAAATAAATCAATTAATATGAATCATTATCCAAGAATGCTTTATGAATATTCACGCACTTCTTCCAAAGACACGTGAACAAATCCTCCTAAATCCAATCTTTAAGATGTGGAATTATAAGGAACACCCCAGTTAATCAACTCACTATATTCCTATGTGAATCAAGTTAATTAGGGTTTACGCACAAATTCTTTCAATGGATACAAAAGACACATAGGTATATTCCTATCCTACACGCTAATCATATTAACCCTATTCAGATTATTTGAACAGATGTTATCATATCCAGATCTCAATCTATACTCCATCTTCCAATTTTATATAGATTATCACAGTAATTGTTGGCCAAACAATTAATCAATAAACATAAGATATAATAAATAATTCAATAAAAACTAACTTTCATTCAATGGGAAGCTTGCAATTTAAACTACATACCAAGTTCTGTTGCAATCTTAATTAAAATTTAGTTCATGATAATAATAATGAAAAACATCATCCAGATTAATAATTCAAACATCCCAGATAGTTACAAAAGATAAAACTAGAGAAGAGAAGAAAAAACTCTGAATTTTCTCCAATACTCTCTCTTAGATTTTTAGCCTTTGCAATTCTCCTTCGTGTTTTTCTTCCTTGTTCTCTCTGCAAATCTCTTGAAAAATTAGTTCACCCGTCTTTTCTAAAGTCTTCTCCTATTTGTATTGGTCTCAGCCCTCATTCAGACTCCTATTTGGCTTCAAAAACCCACTTAGCAGTAGAAAAACGCATCTTTTTCCGCACTGGAGCGCCTAGGCGCTTGACCAGGACCACATAATTACAAAAATGCCACTCAGCTTTAATTTTCATGATTTTTGACCTTTTGCTTCTCCGAAATGACCAATTTGTCCCTCCAGCTCCAACCTACAACAAATAAACACAAAACACATAAAAAGATACTAAAAACAATAAAAGATAACAATAATTAAGTTTAATAATATCGGATTCATAGGTATAAAATCTACTCATAAAATACCCCCAAACTTAACCAATTGCTTGTCCCCAAGCAACACAACACAATGCAATAACTAAATATGCAATGCAAATGCAGCTATCTAAATGCCTACATTCCAGCAGTCAAACAGAACAAAATCTATTCATCAAGCCTCAGAGAAATCACAATAAACATGCTAGTACATCATATCAAGACAGATTAATAATTTCCTCGTCAATCATCAAATCTTAACCTGTTATTATTGATATTGTGTGTGTGCTTAACATCCATGCTAACTGATATGATGCTAAATACAACACATAATAAATCTCTTTAAAGGAATCATACAGTGTAAACTCACAAAATTCATGAACAAGCTAAAACCAACTAAAGACAAATATCCACCAAAATTTAAGAGTCCAATCCGGGATACTTATGCTTTATTGTGCTTTACGGGGGCTTTTTATTCTTTTCCCGTTTTCGTGTTTTTTTTTCATATATATATATTTTTTAACCCTGAATGTGCAATGTCTCATTCCATTAGGCTAATAGTGTTACCCCTTAGCGAGCTTTCGACCAACGACTCCCAGACCATATAAGACCTTAGGGCGCTAGGTTTTAAGATATACCTTCGGGCGTACTTGCTCAAGTAACAAAGGCCCCGAAACAAAACTAGCCACAGTATTTTTTTTATTTTTTTTTCAAGCTTATATATCCCAAATTTTCCCCCAAACTTAAGTTTTTGTATAAATTCAGTCATCTTCGCCTATTCATGTCTTTCATTCATTCAAACTAGCATTATCCTCTAAAAGTCCATTATGTGTTTAAACTCAATCAGTCAACATAGTTGTTTTTACTGTGCTATCCTTATTATATCAGTTTCAAACAGGTAAAGATTCAAATCATGACAAGAAATCACATCAAAGTCTTAACAGACAATACTATACTTGTCTACTCAATTCCAATCTCATCACTGGCCAAAACAGACTTAAACTATCTAACGGCTAAAAACATGCAAATACTAAATTTTTTTTTTAGGAAATTAAAATGAAAACTACATGAATGCAAACTACATGAAAAACTATTAACTAAATACTATATGTAGTAGCCCCGAATCCAGGTCCCAAATCACCTCAGATCCGGTATATTATTTCTATAACTATTTGCGGAATATATAAACATAAATTGTTTATACATTACATTACACACTATTTTCCCCAAGGTCGATTAACCTTAACTTAATACACATTTCACAAAATTTTCTAACATATAACACATTTATTAAACTATACTATTACATACTAGCCGCACTTTATATCCCAAGTTGAACTTGACTTTAACCTTTTCCTGTATCCAAACGCATTCGCCTTATCTGCAATGTTTTATCATGATATAGCAAGGGTGAGCATGAAAGTTGCCCAGCAAGTTTTTATACAATAATCTAACGATATATCATGATTGAAGAGTATGAATAATGGCTTGCTATAATTCATCAATATAATTGAGAACTAGCACGAACAAATTTTTGACTGAACAAGTATTATACATGAACAAACATTTTTGAACCAACTGGTAATGAAGGTGATCAGCCTTTCATACCTGACTTATACATACAAGATGTACAGAATACAATTTTCTTGGCAATCAGCAATGATTAACCATAAGCTTGAAGAAACTACTCTTATTAGAGTTAAGTACAAGAAAACTTGCCTGAACCGTTGATTACCGCACGCAATTTAATAACGCTTTATCCGAAGACCTAATATTAATAATATAGATCTCCAATATTAGAATAATATCATCACAGTATAATACTGTTATATTTATACACACAGAATAACTTAAACACATTACCACATAAGCCTATCAGTCTATACAGCACATAAGACATAGCATCAAGTCAAGCTATTGCAATCTGACTTGAAACCGACACAATTCTATCATCCCGACGGTCTAGTCGAACAAAAATCAAGTTTAAGTTCAATTAAACTCTGACTTAATACTTAACAATATCACAGATAATTTCTAACCAGACAAAACATTTTTCCTAGGCTCGTAATAATATTCGGATAATTATTACCATAAATCACCATTTTTCAATCCTTAAAACCGTATTTAAATAAATTAAATACCACTTAATACCTTGATCATTAATATTTATTTAATATAAAATATTAATAAAAATCATAACATAATATTATAATATAATTATAATATCTCAAAGTATTTTTAATACCTTAAAATCATATTTATATGATTTTTAAACACTTAAATCCATTATCCGATAATTGCTATTAATATTAAAATATTAATATTTTCATGACTAAATATCAAAAGTTATATTTTATAAATTAAAATATTTTTATAACACTTAAATCATTTTTATATGATTTTTAAAACATTAATACTAATTTTCATAATTTATTTAATATATCTATTAAATAAACTAATTATCATTAACATTGATTAATTAATGAATTTCATCACAAAATATTAAAAGTCATCAAAAATAACTTAAAATATTTTCTAACACCATAATATTATTTTTCATGATTTTTCATGAATTAAAAACTATTTTTAAATAATTTATTTAATATAATAATTAAATAAATAAATACCATTTATATTCCAAAAATATTAAATATTTTCAAAATAAACTCAAAATAGTTAAAAACTATTTTTCAGACTTTAAAATAATTTTTCATAATTTATTTTGTATTTTTAATAATTAAAAACCATTTTTTTCTAATTTTAAATCAATTTCCGAAAATTAATATATAAACCGTCGCTAAAGGGTCTTTAGGTGACAGAAGTGTCGCTAAATGTGTTCTTCAGGTGTTCTTGAGCATTCATGTCAGTCGCGAGGGTACCTAGTTTGACCGCGATTTAATCCAGGTTCCTTATGATTTCTGGGTCTTCTAAAGTGCTAATGTTGTAGTATAAATGTAATACTACAATTATGAACAAATTTTATAACCATAACATCACTAACCGGCAAGATCCAAGCCTTCAAAAATACTGTCAGAGGCCTACTGGGTTTTCTGGGTTACCCAGAAACCCAGACAGGTTCGAGTGGTCAGTTTGTGACTCGATTAGCTACATGATCCGATAATGTTTCATGTGATATTAAGGTTCAGATTGAAAGTAATATGCACACAAGCCAATCATGTTTGATGATAAAGCATATACTTTGTAACAATCTTATTCATTTATTAATAAAATGTATTAATTTATTAAAGGCTTTTAATTATCTACATGTTGCTGTTTTATAATATGTGATAAACCCATAGTTTTAAGCAATGCTTTTAGAATAATGATGATGATCATTCTAATGAGATCTAAATTCTTAGAAAGCTTAAAACTAAAATAGTTCCCAATCGTTGGATTACTAAATTGGGGATTAGTGAATCCGGATAGATTGGTACATACGTTGCTTGCTCATTGGATGAGGATGATTGATCTCATGATCATTTGTGTGGAGACACTAAAGCAAGTATGTAGGTGCTTATTAGAGAATAAGTTCACTGAACGTGACTCGCTAAGGAATACCTAATGGAGTTTTACTTGCATGTCAATAGGAATTCCTGTAGTGATAGTAGTACAAGTGATCCTTGGACTTGAGATCATCATAGTATCTTGTGTATGATGAGTTATACTTTGACTTATTCCTTAAGACCCTTAGGGTATATCAAAGGGTATGCTTGGGTATAATAAGTTGTACATGGAGATAATGTATGATCAATAAAGAATCTACCACTTCTAGTAAAAGAAGAGAAATGTCCTATGTGATTCGATAAATGACAACCCAGTAGTCCTTGGCTAAGGCAGAATGAAATTAGAAAGGAGTTTCTAATTTGTATTATTTGGAGTTGTGCATTTAAGAGTCGAAATACATATAATTAAATAAAATAAGACTTGACAGAAATTCCATGTCTTATATTTAATTGGGACATTGTATGGTGGAAGGATTGAATTGTACGGTAACTATTTACTCAAAGGTTCTTTTATGATTAATGTTGAAATCTATATTATCTGAAAAGTCGTTGATCGCTAGGGAGGCTTATCCCTATTGTAGAATAAATATTATTTATTTAAATAAATTATTAGTTTAATTTATTTATTTAAATAAGATTAGAATTGTTCTAATTGATTTATTCACAACCGGTTTAATATGGAGAACCTAAAGGGTCACACCATAAAAGGAAGAATAATTATTTAAGAAGTTAATGGCATAATCGTAATAATAAGTTAAGTATATTTAATTTAATCTATGGTGATAGAATTAATTAAATAGCTTAATATTTATTATTTAATATTTTAGAAATATTAAATATAAATTAATAAGAGGAGTCTTATTATTATTATTACTATTATTATTATTATTTAATTCCTAAAGGAGTTTGAGAATTAATTAATAAAAGTACTCTCATTTATTCCTAATAGGATTAGGAGGGAAAATTAGTTAAAGGAGTTTAATTAATTATCCCTAATAAGATTAGGGAGCCCATTTAATTAAAAGAGTTTAATTAAATAAATAATACCTTATTTTTAATAGGGTTACTTGATATCTTTATAAGAGGAGTCTTATATCAGATATCAAATATACGTGATTCCAATTGTTGGAGAATACGTAATTCCAATAGTTGGAGAGTACGCACCTTTTCTATGGAGATAGAAAAACTAGGGTTTAGCCAACCACCCATCTTCTTGAATCCTTCTTCTTCCTTGGTGGATCACCTCTAGAGGCCAAACACTTGGGTGGCTAACGTTGATCAAAGGAAGGAACCAAACCCGGTGGATCCAAGTTGAACGCGAAAGGATTTGGAGGTGAACTTGTACCTGAGGAAGCTCGATCTTCAAGGGTATGATTTTATTCTTTATCTTTTCGTTTAATTAATAATTGTGCATAAAGGGTGATCCGGGTTTATGGTTTGTAAAATTTTAAAAACTCTGATTTTTCACGCTTCCGCTAATTTTGTGCAATTTGATTGCGTTCTTGAATGTTACAAACCTAACAGTGGCATCAGAGCCAAACCTTTATGTGAATTATTAATTATTCAGATTTGATATGTATATTGATATGTGTTTAGAACAATTTAATTGGGCATAATTTTGTTGTATAAAATTAAAAAAAAAGGGGAAAAACCGTAATCATTCGCAAGGCGAATTCCTTCGGTTATATATAATAACCAAGTAAATCATTCGCAAGGCGAATTTTATTATATATTACTTCGGTTATATACAATAACCAAGTAAATCATGTGATTGCTTCACATGAGATCCTGAATACTTGTGTTGCTTAATAAAAATATATATATATATATATATATGTATATATGTATTATTTAACATGCGGCGATTTTCAAAGGCGAATTCCTTAACAGGATACAACAGGATTCTGAACTATATATATATATTAATCTTGTTATTTTATAATTGAAATAAAATGTTTATTTTAATTTTAAAATATAAGGTTTATTTTAATATTAAAATAAAAGAGTTTATTTTAATTTTAAAATTGAATTTCATGCTAACTAATTAGAGTTGGAATTGGATTCCATGATAACTAATTGGAGTTGAAATTGGATTTCATGTTTCCTAAAATAAAGGAGTTTATTTGTGAATAGGAAAGTGAATCCATCTTTCCTTAAATAAAGGAGTTTATTTAAATATGAAATAAGATTTTATATTATTCAAAATAAAGGAGTTTATTTGTGAATAGGAAAGAGAATCCTAATTATCTTAAATAAAGGAGTTTATTTAGATATGAAATTAGATTTCATATTATTCAAAATAAAAGAGTTTATTTGTGAATAGGAAAGAGAATCCTAATTTCCTTAAATAAAGGAGTTTATTTAAATATGAAATAAGATTTCATATTATTCAAAATAAAGGAGTTTATTTGTGAATAGGAAAGAAAATCCGTGTTTTCCTAAATAAAAGAGTTTATTTAAGATATGAAATAAGATTTCATATTACCCAAAATAAAGGAGTTTATTTTGACTTGGAATTGGATTCCATAATTAATTAAAATAAAGGAGTTTATTTTGATTAAAGATTTTGATTAAAATAAAATAGTTTATTTTATTCAAAATTGGATAAATTAAAATAAAATAGTTTTATTTTGATTTAAATTTGGATTAAAATAAAGGAGTTTATTTTGATTCAATATTAGATTTTATACTAACTAAATTTGCCCATTAAATGATATCAATATATATATTAAATGTTTATTATTCATAAGATGAATATTATTTATTGATGCATATGGTGATGTGTATGATAATAAATGAGGTTGATTATGGACTATTGACCAATGTGATTGGATTTTATTTTAGTTGGATGCATGAATGTATGAGTTTTATTAAATGGGGTCTGCGTACCTCGTCTTCTCTAATTTTTTCTTAATGTAAATTCTATCTCCCTCCTATGTACTTCCCCTTGACTGCTGATCAAGGTTTCTATTTATTTTAAATAGTTTTGTAATAGGAATAGTTAGAATTATTTTGAAGAATTAGAGATCAAGGAGCAAGGAGCGCGTGAAGACCCGTTTGTAATGGAGCCCGGGTTTAAATGTAATAGTTATATTTAAATATTAATTTTTGCACCCCTAGGGTTTGACCTTTTGGTTCACTTGGTGGCTCTAGTGAACCAAACTAGAATAAAAGTCCATAATCAATCCAGGTAGAATATAGTATTCTATATGTGCATGCTTATAATATATATATTATATATTATGCAAACATGCTTCGCATGTTCATTAATATGACGCGTATTTTATATATATATGTGCATGCGCGCTAAACAAGATGAGACAAATTAATAACAAACCCCTCAAATATTTTATATTAAGTTGTAACGTTCAAAGATATTTAGAATATCGAACGTCGCCTTCTAGCATGATAGAAACAATAGAGTATTGAATATTTAATATGAGTTTGTTGTGCACACACAAGGCGAGTATTAAATATTTAAGATGTTGTTTTTATTACATATGATGTTTATAAGGAATTGAACATTACTGCTTTGTTGTGCACACACAAGGGCTGTAGTTTTCTCTTTACTTATATAGAAATGCTGGGTCTGACTTAACTTAAATCGTTTTTGTTCGGATGTGCACACACTTGACCATTATGATTTAAGAGGCAAAATACAAGGAGTTACATAGTTGATGTAATTGACAAGAGTTGTCTACCTATTTATTTATATATAGTTTGTTGTGCACACACAAGGCTATATACATTTGAAATGGGATCCTTATTCTCACTAGCATATCTTTAATTAGATATTGTCGAACTATATATATTGAGGGTAATATAGTTTGAAGAAAATAGTGGGAGATACCAATTTAAAACAAGACCTAAATTATTTTGGTAATTAATAAAAGAATGTATGATAAAATGTTGTTAATTACAAATTCATTTACAGAATTTTACAATGTCTAAATTACTATCACTGCATAGCATATTAGATGCTTATTTAACCGGACCAAATTAAATGGATTGATTAAGGAAATTGAGAATAGTTCTCATGGCTGAAAAGTTATCTTATGTCCTTAATACGCCTATCCCTGCAATGGTTGCAGACAATGCCTCCGAGGAAGAGATTGTTACTTTTAGAAAGTGGCAAGATGATGCACAGTTGGCTCAATGCATCATGCTCGTATCCATGAGTAACGAGCTTCAGCGTCAGCATGAAACTATGGATGCTTCTACTATATTCCTGCACATCAAGTAGTTGATGGTGAGGAAAGTAGGACTGATAGATATCAGATATCTAAGGAGCTCTTCCGATCTAGAATGACCGATGGCACTATAGTACAGATAAAAGTCTTTAACATTATCAATTTGATTGATTAATTAGGACAACAGATTTTGTATGGATGGAGAGTTGAGCCAAGATTTGATCTTGCACTCACTCCCGGACTCATTTCACAATTGTTGTGAATTTTTCATATGAACAAGCTAGATATCAGCCTCGCTGATTTGCTTAAAATGTTGAAAAATGTTGAGAGTTACTTTCCAACCAAGAAAGACTATGTCTTACTGGTAGGGGCCATAGGATCTTCTGAAAAGAAGAATGATTCAAAGAAGGTAAATATAAAGGCAAAAACAAAGGATAATAAGAACAAAACTGATATGGATAGCAAAGGAGTTTGCTTCCACTGCAATAATCCTGGACACTGGAAGGAAACTGCAAGAAGCATCTTGCAGAGGCTAACCAAAGAAGCTTAGTGAAGTTTCGGTTACAAATACAAATTTGTTCATGATTTAAATAAATTTTTCTTTAAGTCAAGGTTCTACTTGGGTATTGGATACCGGCTTTGGTTATCATAAATATAGATTTATGAAGGGACCAAGTAGAAGTAGAAAGCTAAACAAAAATAAGTAAACCTATGTGTGGGAAATGAAGCAAAGGTTGCTGCATTAGCCATAGGAACTTATAGTTTAGCAATGCCTACGGGCAAGTCTATTAAGTCAATAAGTTGTTATTGTATTCAAGTTCTTGTTAGAAACATTATTTCCATTTTATTGTTGGACAATGAAATCTTTGGTATTATAATTAAGAACAATTGTTGTTCTATTTATAATAATAATATTTTGTATAGAACTGGAATATTACTTAATGAATTTTGTATACTTGACTTACGTGAAAAATATATTTTACAAATTGAACAAACTAGTATAAGAAAAGGAGATGATCATTCAAAGAGTTGAATGTATGTATTTGTTGAAATACAAGTGTGAATTATTTGAAAGGTTCAAAGAATTCAGAAATGAAACAAATTGACAAAGTATTAAGATTCTTTGATTAGATCAAGGAATAAATACTTATGCAATAAGTTTCTAGATCATCTCAAATGGTTTTTTCATAATGGACACATCCTGATACGCAATAATTGATTGATGTATCTGAATGGAAAAATTGTACCTTGTTGGACATGGTGCGGTCCATAATGATTTTACCGACATTCCAGTATCCTTCTGGGGTAATGTCCTAGAAATGGTTGCATATCTACGAAAAAGGTAACCTCAAAATCCGGCCCCAAGACTCCATAAAAGTTATGGACAGGGAGGATTCCTAATCTTAAGTATGTTAAGATAAGGGGTTGTCCAACTTATATGAAAAGGTTTCAAAGGATAAGCTTGGGACAAAATTTGACAAGTACAGATTTGTGGGACATCCTAAAGTAAGTTTAAGGCATATGTTCTATAATCCTACTTAGCAAAAGGTGTTTGTTACGAAACATGCTGCCTTCTAAGATAAAGGTGTTTATCATTGAAGGGGCTAGTGGGAGGATAATACATCTTGAAAAGTTCAAGAACCACAAAACGCTACAAGTCAAATAAGAGGAACCTATAGATAGACCTATTGTACCACAACCGAATCGTAAATCTGGAATAGTACCGAAGATACCTAGAAGGTATGGATTCATCATGGATGATGATGATGAGGTACGTATCATAGAAATTGATGATCCAGTTACATACGATGAGGTAAGAGTTGTAGACACTCAGAGAAATAGATTGAAGCAATCTTCTCAAAAATGGAACATTCATTTTGATATGATAATCAAAAGAGTTTGATTTTATCAAAAACAAGAATGAACCTAGTGTGTACAAAAGGGTCAGTGGGAGCGTCGTGAAATTTCTAGTATTATATGTTGATATACTACGGATGAGGAATAACATACCAATGCTACAATCAGTAAAGGTAAAGTTGTCTAAACATTCCTCCATGAATGATTTGGGAAGAGTATCTTAATTGGGGATACAAATCTATATAGATAGATTTAAAAGGATGCTCGGCTTAACCCAAGGAATGTATATTCATTTGATGCTAAAGTCGTTTAGCATGACAAACTCCAATAGATGTCTCATATTGATGAGCCATGGAGTGTATCTCTCTTAATAGTCCCCACAGACTCCTAAAAAGAGAGATCACATGAGTGACAATCATGTATGCAATGAAATATACGCGACCTGATGTTGATCAGTCATATTCTGGAGAAGTTCACTGTGAGACAGTAAAAACATCTTAAAGTACTTAACCAACACTAAGGATGTGATTAAAATTTATGGTGAGTCTGAATTAAAACTAGAGGTCTTAATAGACTCAAGTTTTTCAGACAGACCAAGACGACAGAAAATCCACTTTAAGGTAAAGGGTTACCTAGAACGGTGGTGCAGTGAATTGAAAAGGTTCCAAATAGCAAAGAGTTGCTGGTTTAGTGATAAAGACAAAGTATATAGTTGTAAATGAAGCTGCAAGTTGATTGATTGGATTAAAAGTTCATTACAGAACTAGGAATTGTTCCTAAGTCTCATCTTGGATCCAAACATGTGTTGTGGCACTTTCATTTGATTATAGGAATCATTGAAAGATGGGAAATCACTATAGAGATAGTGGACTCTCAAGAACAACATTACATATCCATTAACTAAAGCTTATCCAACAGCAGGATAATCGTCACTTAGAGAAGAAGAGTATGAGATACCATGACGATTGGCTTTAGTGCAAGTGGGAGATTGAAAGTAATATGCACACAAGCCAATCATGTTTGATGATAAAGCATATACTTTGTAACAATCTTATTCATTTATTAATAAAATGTATTAATTTATTAAAGGCTTTTAATTATCTACATGTTGCTGTTTTATAATATGTGATAAACCCATAGTTTTAAGCAATGCTTTTAGAATAATGATGATGATCATTCTAATGAGATCTAAATTCTTAGAAAGCTTAAAACTAAAATAGTTCCCAATCGTTGGATTACTAAATTGGGGATTAGTGAATCCGGATAGATTGGTACATACGTTGCTTGCTCATTGGATGAGGATGATTGATCTCATGATCATTTGTGTGGAGACACTAAAGCAAGTATGTAGGTGCTTATTAGAGAATAAGTTCACTGAACGTGACTCGCTAAGGAATACCTAATGGAGTTTTACTTGCATGTCAATAGGAATTCCTGTAGTGATAGTAGTACAAGTGATCCTTGGACTTGAGATCATCATAGTATCTTGTGTATGATGAGTTATACTTTGACTTATTCCTTAAGACCCTTAGGGTATATCAAAGGGTATGCTTGGGTATAATAAGTTGTACATGGAGATAATGTATGATCAATAAAGAATCTACCACTTCTAGTAAAAGAAGAGAAATGTCCTATGTGATTCGATAAATGACAACCCAGTAGTCCTTGGCTAAGGCAGAATGAAATTAGAAAGGAGTTTCTAATTTGTATTATTTGGAGTTGTGCATTTAAGAGTCGAAATACATATAATTAAATAAAATAAGACTTGACAGAAATTCCATGTCTTATATTTAATTGGGACATTGTATGGTGGAAGGATTGAATTGTACGGTAACTATTTACTCAAAGGTTCTTTTATGATTAATGTTGAAATCTATATTATCTGAAAAGTCGTTGATCGCTAGGGAGGCTTATCCCTATTGTAGAATAAATATTATTTATTTAAATAAATTATTAGTTTAATTTATTTATTTAAATAAGATTAGAATTGTTCTAATTGATTTATTCACAACCGGTTTAATATGGAGAACCTAAAGGGTCACACCATAAAAGGAAGAATAATTATTTAAGAAGTTAATGGCATAATCGTAATAATAAGTTAAGTATATTTAATTTAATCTATGGTGATAGAATTAATTAAATAGCTTAATATTTATTATTTAATATTTTAGAAATATTAAATATAAATTAATAAGAGGAGTCTTATTATTATTATTACTATTATTATTATTATTTAATTCCTAAAGGAGTTTGAGAATTAATTAATAAAAGTACTCTCATTTATTCCTAATAGGATTAGGAGGGAAAATTAGTTAAAGGAGTTTAATTAATTATCCCTAATAAGATTAGGGAGCCCATTTAATTAAAAGAGTTTAATTAAATAAATAATACCTTATTTTTAATAGGGTTACTTGATATCTTTATAAGAGGAGTCTTATATCAGATATCAAATATACGTGATTCCAATTGTTGGAGAATACGTAATTCCAATAGTTGGAGAGTACGCACCTTTTCTATGGAGATAGAAAAACTAGGGTTTAGCCAACCACCCATCTTCTTGAATCCTTCTTCTTCCTTGGTGGATCACCTCTAGAGGCCAAACACTTGGGTGGCTAACGTTGATCAAAGGAAGGAACCAAACCCGGTGGATCCAAGTTGAACGCGAAAGGATTTGGAGGTGAACTTGTACCTGAGGAAGCTCGATCTTCAAGGGTATGATTTTATTCTTTATCTTTTCGTTTAATTAATAATTGTGCATAAAGGGTGATCCGGGTTTATGGTTTGTAAAATTTTAAAAACTCTGATTTTTCACGCTTCCGCTAATTTTGTGCAATTTGATTGCGTTCTTGAATGTTACAAACCTAACACAGATTTATAGTCATTCTGTTAAGGTACATTAATATAGCAAAACATAAGTCTAACAACAATTTATACACCCGATCCAAGCCGGTCAAAGTACGGGTCAAGCACTGTTCTTCACGATTTCTGGGTTTTCCAGATTTCGTCAAGAACAGTCGGTCAACGGTGGTTTGACCTCGATTTCCTGCTATTTCAGTTATGATCTAAGTGATCTAAAGGCTTTAACATGTAGTATATATACCAGACTACAACATAACAACAACATCTTAGTCAAACCAACAAGATAAAGCAAGATCTAGACGTTCAAACATGCTGTCAGACCACTGAAAATTTTCTGGGTTACCCAGAATTTAACTTTTCGTGAACGGTCAACGGTCTTTGACCGCTTGTATCTTTCAATCTAGACATGATATAACCTTGATTCCTGTTCCAGAATAAAGCCTTCATGGCATACTACACATCTATAACATCAAACACAAGATATCATTAACACAGAAAGATCTATGGACCCTGACATTCGACTGTCATGCCACTTTTTCAAACTTTTCCAGATTTTCTAAATTGCTAGATTCGAGCATCTAGGTGTTATGGATCCATGATCCAACAACCCAGATCTCTAATTGACACCTTAATACACATGTTTAACCAACAACTAACAACATTCAACATCAAAATTATAAATTTTGAAATTTAGGGTTTATACCTCCTTTGAGCTTTGATTTTGATTCTGATCTTTAGATCTGATTTTGGCTTGATAGAAATCATGCTAGGGACTGAAATACTTGCTAAATTTCGAAACTTTGAGAGAGAACAAAGGTTGATGAGAGCTTTCAAAATAATGAGGCTAATTTATTAACTTTCTCTCTCTCCAATCTTTTATATCAACCAATTCCATGCATGTGGCTGCTGATTTGCTGGATTTGCTGGACAATTTGTCAAATGCTAGGGCTAGGGTAGGGTTAGGGTTGTTCACCAACCAAGATTTTGCCAAGATTGCAAGTTTGCTTAAATAATACACAAAAAGGGGCATTTTTGTATTTTCCAATTTTTTTTCTAGGATTTTACATTTGATGAAACCCTTAGGGTTTATGGTTTGGACAATTTAGGGTTTAGGTTTTAACCCTTAACCTTGCAAAAAATTAATTTCTAACATTTCCGAATTTCGGTTATAAAAATTTAGAAAATTAACAATTTTAACTTATAATTAGAATTTACTAATTATATTAAAATACCTTAATCATAAATTCATTCTTGCTAATTAGGATTAGCATTTCATAATTACAATCTCTAATTACGCAATTAGGGTCAAAATCACAGATTAGGGTTTGTAACCCACAAATTAGGGTTTTCTAATAGAAAATAATTTTCTAATTTTAGAAATTAAATATTCGTAATTATATTAGGGTTTTCTAATTACTCATAATTTAAAATAATTAGGATTAGGGTTTCCTAATTAACATTGCTAATTTTAACAATTAAATTCACAATTGAGCATTAGGGTTTCTGACGGAACAATTAGGGTTCCAAAAATTGGAAATTAGGGTTTGTTAATTAATTAACCATTACCCTAATTAATACTTAATTAATAGCACTTAAGCATTAAAATTCTCCGTTATATTCCCAGATTAGGGCTTCATTTTATCAGCATCTGAATTTAGGGTTTTCGGATCTGGTATTAGGGTTTCCAAATAATCAATTAAGATTTTAGATAATTCATTAGGGTTTTCCCCAATTAATTCTAATTATTGGCGTTTAACCTTGTTCATAACATTGCATTCTCAATCTAGGGTTCCATTCACCGAATTAGGGTTTCGAATTTCCCGGAACTGAAACTAGGGTTTCCAAAACCGATTTCTAGGGTTTCTTGTTAGACGTTAGGGTTTTCTAACTGAACGTTGTCGTTCTTAATATATACTTAGGGTTTATCACAGATGTAATTTATCTGATCAACCCATGACCCTTAACCACATTCTGAACACATCGTTAACCATAAACATAGAACATAATCACATAAATCCTTAATCCTGAATAATTCACCTATATCCTTTACAAAATTTTGAAATTCTCAAAATTCAATCCCAATAACATTAAACGCATACACTTATTTTCTGTCTAGGTCTATTATTTGACCTTAAATCAATCATTAAAGATTTTACTAAATTGTCTAAATTCTCGGGTTGTCACATTCACCCCTCCTTATAAGAATTTCGTCCCCGAAATTCGCCTTACACCTTACACCGTGAACCTTACACCATTCACACATATTTCACATGCTACCCAATACACCACTCACAAGGGTAAAGATTTTTAAAACTGTGCTGAGAAATCATATAGACTGGTTATTTTTCATTTTCGCAAAGGTTTTATAGAAATTCATCCGCAAACCGTCATAACTTACGGACACAAGGGTGATCAGCCCGATATGCCCTGTACTGGCCAAGTACTGCTGGTCGGAACAATTTGTTATTCTTATCCGCCTTAGGCGCACAAAATTTTTTACCTCAGTCTTATTTGATTCCGCAGCAAAACAATTTTGTTTGAGAAATTTCTTTCAATAAAACATTTTTTAGAATGACGTCATGATGCCGCACTGTATATAACAGTCCGTTGAGGATTTCGTCATTTTGTGATTTTATCATGCTACATCATACCATAGTGGAATAGTGACTTTAAGTCAAATTCACACTAAGTAATACTGCATTGATGACTCCATCATTTTTATCATCTCTGCACCAGGTCACATGGTACATAAGTGATAAATAAAAACAATTTTTTATTTTAAAAGGCACATAGTGAATATTTAGCTGATGTCAAAATTTTGAAATCTAGCATAGATAGGGGTTTAGAAAAACCTAATTCTCCACTAATGATCATTTGCTTAAACATTCTATCTGTTCCTATTATCCTCAATACTCCATTCACACATAACTATACCCAGTTCATAAAACCACACTTATGATTTCATAACTTGGCCACAATTATATGAGTTTACAAACTTACCCTGACCTTTTAGCGACCGTTCGCTGAGGGGCTCATAAACATTTCATATAAATATGCGTCAAGAATGTCACATAAGTATGAGTTCTAAGAACTCGTATTTAATCCTATATTCTCTACTACCAAATGTAGCAACCCCGAATCCGGGCCCCGAATCGCCTCGGACTCGGTACGCTATTAGTATCACTAATTGCGGAAGATATAAACATAAGTTGTTTATACAATACATTACACACTATTACCCAAAATCGAGTAACCTTAACTTATTACACATTTCATAAAATATCTATTACACAACCATATTTATCTATATATAATAACTAGCGTGACACAACATTTCAACTATTACCAATGCCACCAACTAAGTAGTTTTTACACCAAGTACAATTCCCCGCCCATACAAGGAATCATACAACTCTGTTGTTGGCACGAGTCCTCATTGAAATTCTCACCTAATCTTAACCCCCTTTTTTCGATACGAATTCAATTCGTATTCATGATCCATAACCCTTTTACGAGTTTTCATAGTACCATTTCATAGTACAACTTTCACACAGCATCTTGCTGTAAACTTTTCAATCATAGGATTGATTCTTTCTGACTGTCATAACCTTATCAGATCACGGGGTGATCTTATCGTGTATATTACGATTCAATTCCATTCACTATGATCGTTTTGTTTTACGATCTCTTATCCCTGCACTTCTGTTCACCACTACTGTTCACCACTATAACCAGAGTTAGGGAACTCTGTGTCTTTACACTTACCGAAATTCATCTTTGAATCTTACTGACCAACTAACTCTTTTTGAGTTAGTCTTATCCTAATCACTGCGGTTATTGGTCTCAGGTATTCCTACCTAAGCTTCATAACCAACAGCTCTGATACCAACTGTAGTAGCCCTGAATCCAGGTCCCAAATCACCTCGGATCCGGTATACTATTTTTATAACTATTTGCGAAATATATAAACATAAATTGTTTATACATTACATTACACACTATTTTCCCCAGGTCGATTAACCTTAACTTAATACACATTTCACAAAATTTTCTAACATATAACACATTTATTAAACTATACTGTTACATACTAGCCGCACTTTATATCCCAAGCTGAACTTGACTTTAACCTTTTCCTGTATCCAAACGCATTCGCCTTATCTGCAATGTTTTATCATGATATAGCAAGGGTGAGCATGAAAGTTGCCCAGCAAGTTTTTATACAATAATCTAACGATATATCATGATTGAAGAGTATGAATAATGGCTTGCTATAATTCATCAATATAATTGAGAACTAGCACGAAGAAATTTTTGACTGAACAAAAATTATACATGAACAAACATTTCTGAACCAACTAGTAATGAAGGTGATCAGCCTTTCATACCTGACTTATACATGCAAGATGTACAGAATACAATTTTTTTGGCAATCAGCAATGATTAACCATAAGCTTGAAGAAACTACTCTTATTAGAGTTAAGTACAAGAAAACTTGCCTGAACCGTTGATTACCGCACGCAATTTAATAACGCTTTATCCGAAGACCTAATATTAATAATATAGATCTCCAATATTAGAATAATATCATCACAGTATAATACTGTTATATTTATACACACAGAATAACTTAAACACATTACCACATAAGCCTATCAGTCTATACAGCACATAAGACATAGCATCAAGTCAAACTATTGCAGTCTGACTTGAAACCAACACAATTCTATCATCCCGACGGTCTAGTCGGACAAAAATCAAGTTTAAGTTCAATTAAACTCTGACTTAATACTTAACAATATCACAGATAATTTCTAACCAGACAAAACATTTTTTCTAGGCTCGTAATAATATTCGGATAATTATTACCATAAATCACCATTTTTTTAATCCTTAAAACCGTATTTAAATAAATTAAATACCACTTAATACCTTGATCATTAATATTTATTTAATATAAAATATTAATGAAAATCATAACATAATATTATAATATAATTATAATATCTCAAAGTATTTTTAATACCTTAAAATCATATTTATATGATTTTTAAACACTTAAATCCATTATCCGATAATTGCTATTAATATTAAAATATTAATATTTTCATGACTAAATATCAAAAGTTATATTTTATAAATTAAAATATTTTTATAACACTTAAACCATTTTTATATGATTTTTAAAACATTAATACTAATTTTCCATAATTTATTTAATATATCTATTAAATAAACTAATTATCATTAACATTGATTAATTAATGAATTTCATCACAAAATATTAAAATTCATCAAAAATAACTTAAAATATTTTCTAACACCATAATATTATTTTTCAAGATTTTTCATGAATTAAAAACTATTTTTAAATAATTTATTTAATATAATAATTAAATAAATAAATACCATTTATATTCCAAAAATATTAAATATTTTCAAAATAAACTCAAAATAGTTAAAAACTATTTTTCAGACTTTAAAATAATTTTTCATAATTTATTTTGTATTTTTAATAATTAAAAACTATTTTTTTCTAATTTTAAATCAATTTCCGAAAATTAATATATAAATCGTCGCTAAAGGGTCTTTAGGTGACAGAAGTGTCACTAAATGTGTTCTTCAGGTGTTCTTGAGCATTCATGTCAGTCGCGAGGGTACCTAGTTTGACCACGATTTAATCCAGGTTCCTTATGATTTCTGGGTCTTCTAAAGTGCTAATGTTGTAGTATAAATGTAATACTACAATTATGAACAAGTTTTATAACCATAACATCACTAACCGGCAAGATCCAAGCCTTCAAAAATACTGTCAGAGGCCTGCTGGGTTTTCTGGGTTACCCAGAAACCCAGACAGGTTCGAGTGGTCAGTTTGTGACTCGATTAGCTACATGATCCGATAATGTTTCATGTGATATTAAGGTTCAGATTTATAGTCATTCTGTTAAGGTACATTAATATAGCAAAACATAAGTCTAACAACAATTTATACACCCGATCCAAGCCGGTCAAAGTACGGGTCAAGCACTGTTCTTCACGATTTCTGGGTTTTCCAAATTTCGTCAAGAACAGTCGGTCAACGGTGGTTTGACCTCGATTTCCTGTTATTTCAGTTATGATCTAAGTGATCTAAAGGCTTTAACATGTAGTATATATACCAGACTACAACATAACAACAACATCTTAGTCAAACTAACAAGATAAAGCAAGATCTAGACGTTCAAACATGCTGTCAGACCACTGAAAATTTTCTGGGTTACCCAGAATTTAACTTTTCGTGAACGGTCAACGGTCTTTGACCGCTTGTATCTTTCAATCTAGACATGATATAACCTTGATTCCTGTTCCAGAATAAAGCCTTCATGGCATACTACACATATATAACATCAAACACAAGATATCATTAACACAGAAAGATCTATGGACCCTGACATTCGACTGTCATGCCACTTTTTCAAACTTTTCCAGATTTTCTAAATTGCTAGATTCGAGCATCTAGGTGTTATAGATCCATGATCCAACAACCCAGATCTCTAATTGACACCTTAATACACATGTTTAACCAACAACTAACAACATTCAACATCAAAATTATAAATTTTGAAATTTAGGGTTTATACCTCCTTTGAGCTTTGATTTTGATTCTGATCTTTAGATCTGATTTTGGCTTGATAGAAATCATGCTAGGGACTGAAATACTTGCTAAATTTCGAAACTTTGAGAGAGAACAAAGGTTGATGAGAGCTTTCAAAATAATGAGGCTAATTTATTAACTTTCTCTCTCTCCAATCTTTTATATCAACCAATTCCATGCATGTGGCTGCTGATTTGCTGGATTTGCTGGACAATTTGTCAAATGCTAGGGCTAGGGTAGGGTTAGGGTTGTTCACCAACCAAGATTTTGCCAAGATTGCAAGTTTGCTTAAATAATACACAAAAAGGGGCATTTTTGTATTTTCCAATTTTTTTTCTAGGATTTTACATTTGATGAAACCCTTAGGGTTTAGGGTTTGGACAATTTAGGGTTTAGGTTTTAACCCTTAACCTTGCAAAAATTTAATTTCTAACATTTTCGAATTTCGGTTATAAAAATTTAGAAAATTAACAATTTTAACTTATAATTAGAATTTACTAATTATATTAAAATACCTTAATCATAAATTCATTCTTGCTAATTAGGATTAGCATTTCATAATTACAATCTCTAATTACGCAATTAGGGTCAAAATCACAGATTAGGGTTTGTAACCCACAAATTAGGGTTTTCTAATAGAAAATAATTTTCTAATTTTAGAAATTAAATATTCGTAATTAGATTAGGGTTTTCTAATTACTCATAATTTAAAATAATTAGGATTAGGGTTTCCTAATTAACATTGCTAATTTTAACAATTAAATTCACAATTGAGCATTAGGGTTTCTGACAGAACAATTAGGGTTCCAAAAATTAGAAATTAGGGTTTGTTAATTAATTAACCATTATCCTAATTAATACTTAATTAATATCACTTAAGCATTAAAATTCTCCGTTATATTCCCAGATTAGGGCTTCATTTTATCAGCATCTGAATTTAGGGTTTTCGGATCTGGTATTAGGGTTTCCAAATAATCAATTAAGATTTTAGATAATTCATTAGGGTTTTCCCCAATTAATTCTAATTATTGGCGTTTAACCTTGTTCATAACATTGCATTCTCAATCTAGGGTTCCATTCACCGAATTAGGGTTTCGGATTTCCCGGAACTGAAACTAGGGTTTCCAAAACCGATTTTTAGGGTTTCTTGTTAGACGTTAGGGTTTTCTAACTGAACGTTGTCGTTCTTAATATATACTTAGGGTTTATCACAGATGTAATTTATTTGATCAACCCATGACCCTTAACCACATTCTGAACACATCGTTAACCATAAACACAGAACATAATCACATAAATCCTTAATCCTGAATAATTCACCTATATCCTTCACAAAATTTTGAAATTCTCAAAATTCAATCCCAATAACATTAAACGCATACACTTATTTTCTGTCTAGGTCTATTATTTGACCTTAAATTAATCATTAAAGATTTTACTAAATTGTCTAAATTCTCGGGTTGTCACACTATATGAATGCACTAGATGAATACTACATGCATGAACTGGAGCTGGAAAATTACACCCCCAAACTTAACCGATGCAATGTCCTCATTGTATATAAGAAACAAAAATTAAGAAATTAAGCACTGAGGACTTCCCTGAAAGATAGAAGCTTTATTCCTCGTCAGTATTCTCCTCCTCTTCTTTTTCTTCTTCTTCATCTGGGGGGTACGCAGACAATGGTGGAAATTGGTATGGAGCGGCACCTGGATTCATGCGGGCAAACATTTCGAGGAATGCTGCACTAAAATTCTGATACACCTCCATTTGTCGCTGAGCTAAACTATCCTGATTCCTTTCCATTCGGTCAAAACCCTGCTGAACTCGAGTGGCCACCATGTCGATCCTTCTAGTTTGATTTCTTTAATCTCGACGAATATCTTCAAAAAAAATTGGTGGTGGCCCAGAACTTCCAGCTACAGAAGGATTGTCGTGGAACTGTTGAGTAGGCTCGTCTGCAAGCTCGGGAGGAACAATAATGAATCCTAATCCTCTCGGGTGTGGTATACCCCCACCCCATACCTTGTACTTCTTAATAAGCGAGTGGTCAATTGCGGCTAAAGGAGGTTGTGTAGCTTCCTCGGCATCCCATTTTACCCCAGCTTGTTAACATAGTCCAGTGATCAAAGATGGGTGTGGTAATCCACCTGAGGTCCCTCCTTGAATTGCTCTATTAATAGAATCATGTATAACTTGACCCACATCTATAGTTTTTCCTGATGCAATGCAGAAAAGCAACGCTGCCCTTTGATTTATAACATCACTCATATGCCTACACGGCATCAACTTGGCACAAATAAAGGCATGCCATGCTTTCCCATAACTGCTTAGTTTGGATGCAGGGAACAAAACAGCTTCTTGTTGATCTGTTAATTTCCATGTTGTTCCAGGTACACACAAGGCTTGAATGATCTCACTGTAGTCTAGCTCGTGCTCTAAATATTGCATGTAGCCATTATTGGGTATCGTGTTCAAGCCGTAGTAAGCATTTATTGACCTAAAACTGACCTCCACTGATTTTCCGCGAACCCAAATTATGTTACCAACATGATCTTTTGCATTGGCATAGAATTCCTTAACAATTTTAACAACTGATGCGTCTGGTTGGGCTGTAAAGTTCACCCATCTTCTACTCCCAATCATTTGTAATAATTCCCCATCTTCTATCTCTGGCAATAATCCACGCTCGGGAATTAGTGCTTTACTAGAAAGTACATTGTAATATCTTTCGGACGCTTTAGCACTTGTAAATCTCTTTTTGTCATACTTTTGCGAAGTGCCCGAAGTCTCTCCTCTTTGTCTCTTAGTAGCCATAGTCTTATGTACTAAGTTCTTGCCAAACAAAATGATATTCAGTGACTTAGGATAGCCAAATTCTCTTTGTGACAAATTATCGAACACTTGGTGTGCACAGATTTGGAACACTATTGGTAGGCACTCCCCCAAACTTAATTTTCACCAATTTTTCTAATTACTAAGCACACTATAATTCCAAGGCAATACAAGCAACAATTAAGAGTACCCACACCCACTTGAGCCAACACAATGATAGAAACTAGCTTCAAAGTACTAACATAGCTATTATCCAAGTGAATCCAAATAATTTGCAATAAAATCTTGTGTACTTACTTGGGTATAGCCAAATATGATGTTTCAATCAAAGTTGGATGAGCAATTTGAGCTTTGAACCCTTACTTTAGATAGATGTGGCTTGAATGTAAGTTGATTCCCGAATTGGTGAAGAAGGATGACAAGATGGAGCTTGAGTGACTTAGTTTGGGTAGGAGATTTAGTGTTTGATTAGGATTTGGAAGAGAAAGATGGTTGTTGTGGCTAGATTAGATGAGGGTTGAGAGTTGAGTGAGTTAGAGTTGGAGTAAGAGAGCGAGAATGGGTTTGATTTGGGATTGGAAGAGTTTAGCCCGAATTGGGGCTTTTATTTTTTTTTTTCTGTTGGAGCGCCTAGGCGCTTGAGATAGACTTGTTTGGACCGCCTAGGCGGTTGGCTGCAGAATGCCAAAATAAGTTGGAGCGCCTAGGCGCTTGGTTTGGCTTGAAGATGAGCGCCTAGGCGCTTGTGCTGCATTTTTGGTACTGACTTGGAGCGCCTAGGTGCTTGTGCTTGGCTTGTCTGGAGCGCCTAGGCGCTTGGCCAGTGTACATTGCTTGTTTTGGTGTTTTACGCTTCTTGTATGACATACCTCCAATAACTTGTTTCCTTCCACTCCAAAATTTGCGGAATTGATTAGAAATTTGAGATTTTGACGAGTGGACATTCAACTTATTAAGATCATAAATGATTGGCCTCCTTTCCTGCAATAAATTGAATATCTGTTAGAAAACGTCAGGGGTGTAACAAATCCTAAACTAGCAAAGTTTAACCACTAAATAAACTAACAGTAAAGTAAATTAATAAAAGTAAAAATAGAAAATAACAATAAAAATTCCTGGGTTGCCTCCCAGTTAGCGCTTGGTTTATAGTCTTCAGCCTGACTTTCTCCTCTGTTCTAATCAGCAAGGTTGACTGATGTCTTTTCACGATCAACACAACCCCCATAGTAGTGCTTCAATCTTTGACCGTTGACTTTAAAATTATGTTTGGAATTCGGGTCTTCCACCTCCACAGCTCCATGAGGATAAACTTTTGTAATAATAAATGGCCTTGACCAACGAGATTTCAACTTTCCAGGAAACAGTTTAAGCCTTGAATTGTATAATAACACTGTTTGCCCTGCTTCAAACTTTCTTTCCAGAATTTTCTCATCATGCCACCTCTTAATCTTTTCTTTATATAACTTTGCGTTCTCGTACGATTGGAGTCTGAATTCATCCATTTGATTCAATTATAAGAGGCGCTTCTCCCCCGCCGCAGACATATCAAAGTTTAACTTCCGAATTGCCCAATAAGCACTGTGTTCGAGTTTAACTGGAAGATGGCATGCCTTCCCATAAACTAACCTATACAGAGACATCCCTATTGGAGTTTTGTAAGCTGTACAGTATGCCCATAAAGCATCGTCCAACTTGCTAGACCAATCTTTCCGACTAGGATTCACTATTTTCTCGAGGATTCGTTTCACTTCTCGGTTAGATACCTCTGCTTGACCACTTGTTTGTGGATGGTAAGCAGTAGCTATCTTATGAGTGACTCCGTACTTAGCGAGGATAGCTGAGAACTGCTTATTACAGAAGTGCGTGCCTTCATCACTAATGATTGCGCGAGGAGTGCCGAATCTAGAGAAAATGTTCTTCCGAATGAACTTAATCACAACCTTCGCATCATTGGTGGGCGATGCTATAGCTTCTACCCACTTCGAAACGTAGTCCACCGCTAGAAGTATATAGGAGTTACAGAAAGATGGTGGAAATGGTCCCATGAAGTCAATTCCCCAAACATCAAACAATTCGACTTCCAGGATCATATTAAGTGGCATCTCGTGTCACTTTGATATATTACCAACTCTTTGGCATCTGTCACATTTTAATGAAAACACACGGTCATCTTTGAAGAGTGTTGGCCAGAAAAATCCACATTGAAGCACTTTAGCTGTCGTTCTTTCTCCCCCCAAAATGTCCACCATAGTCAGATGCATGACATTGGTATAGAATATTCTCCATTTCAACTTCCGGGACACACCTTCTTATTACTTGATCGCCACATTGTTTAAATAAAAATGCCTCATCCCATAAATATTGTTTCACATCATGAAGAAATTTCTTCTTCTGTTGGCTTGTCAAATCTGGCGGAAACACCTTACTGACAATGAAATTTACATAATCTGCATACCATGGTGTATCCATCCTTACCACAAATAGTCGTTCATCCGGAAAAAATTCATTGATCACTGTTGTGTCATTTTTCTTTAGTTCTGAATTCTCTAATCGTGATAAATGATCAGCAACCTGATTTTCTGTTCCTTTTCGGTCCCGGATCTCCAAGTCAAACTCTTGTAGCAATAATACTCATCTAATTAATCTCGGCTTTGCGTCTTTCTTTGCTATTAAGTACTTAATTTCCGAATGATCTGTAAACACAATCACCTTTGTCCCAATCAAATATGAGCGAAATTTATCAAATGCATAAACAACTGCTAATAGCTCCTTCTCGGTAGTGGTATAATTCAGTTGAGCATCCGTCAATGTATTACTAGCATAGAATATAGCGTAAAAAATTTTATCCTTTCGTTGGCCAAGAACTGCGCCAATCGCAAAGTCGCTAGCATCACACATTAATTCGAATGGGATATTCCAATCTGGCGCTATGATTACAGGTGCGGTAACAAATTTCTTCTTCAACACATCAAAAGCTTCCAGGCATGCTTGATCAAAGTTGAATGGGACATCCTTCTCCAAAAGATTGCAAATTGGTTTTGTGATTTTGGAGAAGTCTTTTATAAATCGTCTATAGAAACCAGCGTGTCCCAAAAAACTTCGAATACCCTTTACAGAAATAGGTGGTGGCAGGTTCTCAATGGTTTCGATCTTAGCTCTATCAACCTCAATTCCTTTTGATGACACTCGATGACCCAAAATTATCCCCTCTTGCACCATAAAATGACATTTCTCCCAGTTTAAAACCAAATTCATTTCCATACACCGTTTGAGCACGAGTGTGAGATTTTCCAAACAATAATCAAATGAATCCCCAAAAACTGAAAAATCATCCATAAATGCCTCAAGATTTTGTTCTACCATATCGGAAAAAATAGCCATCATACACCGTTGAAATGTCGTTGGCGCATTACATAACCCAAAAGACATTCTGCGAAAAGCAAAGGTGTCATATGGGTATGTGAATGTTGTTTTCTCCTGATCCTCGGGTGCAATGGCAATCTGGTTATAGCCCGAGTATCCATCCAAGAGACAATAATACTCGTGCCCCGCAAGCCTATCCAACATCTGATCTATGAATGGTAGAGGAAAATGGTCCTTACGAGTGGCGTTATTCAACTTTCTATAATCCATACACACCCGCCAACCCGTAACTGTTCGAGTTGGGATCAATTCATTATGCTCATTCGTAACTACTGTCATTCCCCCTTTCTTTGGCACGCATTGAACCGGACTTACCCATGAGCTATCTGAGATAGGGTAGATAATTCCCGCATCCAACCATTTAATGATTTCCTTTTTGACAACTTCCTTCATGATGGGATTGAGTCTTCGTTGTTGTTCAATAGTTGGTTTTGCTTCATCTTCCAACAAAATCTTATGCATACAAATTGATGGGCTTATCCCCTTGATATCTGCAATAGTCCATCCAAGAGCAGTCTTGTATTGTCAAAGTACCCTTAGTAGCTTTTCTTCTTGAACCTTATCAAGTGATGCAGAAATAATGACTGGCAAGGAGGAAGAAGAACCAAGGTAGGCGTACCGGAGGTGGTTAGGCAATGGCTTAAGTTCCAAGGTAGGCGGTTCTTCTAAGGATGATGTCACCTTTTCATCTAGCTTTCCACGATAATCCAGAGGTTCAAATTTTTGTAAACATCGTGTGAACTTCGGAGTTGAATCTAACATTTGAACCCATTCTAACACAGTTGAATCATCAAATAAATTTTTACTAACCAATGCGGTTTCAAGAGGGTCTTCAATCACAGATTCACTAAATACCTCTTCAGTTGCTTCTTCAATTAGATCAACTCTTAAGCGCACTCTTCCTCTCCCTTCGGAAATTTCATAGCCTTGAAAACATTAAAAGTTATTTCTTCATCTTGAACTCTCATTGTTAACTCTCCCTTTTGTACATCAATTAATGTCCTTCCAGTGGCTAAAAACGGTCTTCCAAGGATAATGGGTATGTCTTTATCCTCTTCGTAGTCCAACACAATGAAGTCAGCTGGAAATATGAATTTGTCCACCTTCACTAATATGTCTTCCACAATACCCCTAGGGTATGTCACTAATCTATCTGCGAGCTGTAAAGAGATATTTGTTGGCTTTGGTACTGGTAATCCCAATTGAGTGTAGATCAAAAGCGGCATCAAGTTAATACTTACACCCAAATCACACAAACATCTGTTAAAGAACTGGGGCCCAATTGTGCACAGTATTGTGAAGCTACCCGGATCCTTCAACTTCGGTGGTAACTTTCTTTGCAGAATTGCGCTACATTCTTCTGTCAATGCTACAGTTTCGAACTCCCCTAGCTTCCTCTTTCTTTCTAAAATATCTTTCATGAATTTTGCATAACTAGGCATTTGTTCTAAAGCATCTGCGAATGGAATGTTGATTTGCAGCTTTTTGAACACTTCTAAAAATTTTGAAAATTGTCTATCTAATTTCTACTTTTGAAATCTTTGAGGAAACGACACAGGTGGTACGACTGTTGTTTGCTTATCTTCTTGTTGTTTTTTCACAACTTTTTCCCCAGATTTACTTTCCGAATTTCCACTCTCTTGTTCACCATCCTCAGCAGAAATTATTTTCTTGTGTCCGTCCAAATCTGTAGTCAACTCCTTCCCACTTCTGAGTGTAACTGCCTTACAGTGCTCATTTCCATCATTCCTTGGATTTTTCTCCGTATCACTAGGTAAAGAACCTGGAGTTCTAGTATTCAAAGCATTAGCTATCTGCCCCATTTGGTTCTCAAGATTCTTTATTGCAGCTGATTGGTTTTTCGTTGTAGCTTCAAACTGAGTTGCCAATCTTGCCAACAATTCTTCCATTTGTGATAACTTATCAGGTTGATGAGGTTGTGGGTGTTGTTGAGATTGTTGATGTGGCTGAAATCCAGGTGGATATGATTGCCTTGGAGCTTGGGCTTGAGCATGTGACTGATTATTACTCCAAGAAAAATTCGGGTGGTTTCTCACTCCTGAATTGTAGTTGTTTGAATAACTGCCCTGCTGCCTGTTATAATTGGAAACAAACTGGACTGACTCAGGATTTATTGCACATTGATCACTTGAGTGATTACCCGCACATATTTCACAAATCGTTTCCATTTTCTGACCTGGTTGTACCCCAAGTGCATCTATCTTTTTTGTAAGAGCAAAAATCTGAGCTGTCACTTGAGCTGACAATGCTGTCATCGCATCCACTTCATAAACCCCTACTGTCCTTGGCTGAGTCGTTCTTGCTGTTGGCCACTGATAATTATCAGCTGCCATGGTTTCAAGCAACTGATACCCCTCATCACAATTCTTGGCCATAATAGCTCCTCCTGCTGCAGCATCTATACTCGATCTCACTGTGCTGAATAAACCGTTATAAAAAGTTTGCACCTGAAGCCATTTAGGAATCCCATGGTGTGGACATTTTCGCAATGAGTCTTTGAATCTCTCCCAAGCTTCATATAGTGATTCTGAATCGTGCTGAACGAAAGAGAAGATATCGTTCCGCAACTTTGTTGTTTTTGCAGGCGGGAAAAACTTTGCAAGAAATTTCAGGGCGAGATCATTCCATGTAGTAATCGAGCCTGGTGGTAGTGAATGGAGCCAACTCTTAGCCTTATCTCTGAGAGTAAATGGAAATAGCCTTAGCCTTATTGCATCCTCTGACACATTATTGTACTTGAAAGTATCGCAGATTTCTATAAAGCTGACTATGTGATCGTTCGGATCATCGTTTGGTAACCCTCCAAACTGACATGAATTTTGAATCATCTATATTGTCCCCAGTTTTATCTCAAAACTTGTAACAGTAATGGCAGGCCTCATAATACTCGACTGAATTTCAGTAACCCGCGGTGTAGCATAATCTCGCAGTGCTTTTTGCTCTTCTTCAGCCATAGTATCTTTCTTATCAAGTGCTTCTTTGGTTTCTTTAACCCACTTACGCAACCGCTGAAATTTTTTCTCGATGTCGTCCTCGTGAGGCAATAAATCTGGCTTCTTCGATCGCGTTTACATACACTAGTCAAGAACACCTGAATAGAACAGAACAGAAAAAGTTTAAATTAAGATTAATGCTATAAAAATTAATAATGACAAAATATTAAACTAATTTCCCCGGCAACGGAGCCAAAAACTTGTTGCCTAATTTTTTAATAGCACTTTACCACGCAAGTATACGCGTTCAATTGTAATATTCAGCAAGCAAGGATATCGTTCCCACGAGGAAATAGACTAATATTTATCAATTACTAACTCTAATGCAATTAATCCTATTTTAAACTAAGAAAATTTTGTTTAAGATTTGAAATTTAAACTTAACAAAACTAATGATTAAAATCAGAATTTCACAAGAATAACTGCAGATTTAACAGGTTAAGATTACAACTTCCCTTGGTATTTCATTTAAACTAACTTACTTCCCATTTAAAATAAATCAATTAATATGAATCATTATCCAAGAATGCTTTATGAATATTCACGCACTTCTTCCAAAGACACGTGAACAAATCCTCCTAAATCCAATCTTTAAGATGCGGAATTACAAGGAACACCCCAGTTAATCAACTCACTATATTCCTATGTGAATCAAGTTAATTAGGGTTTACGCACAAATTCTTTCAATGGATACAAAAGACACATAGGTATATTCCTATCCTACACGCTAATCATATTAACCCTATTCAGATTATATGAACAGATGTTATCATATCCAGATCTCAATCTATACTCCATCTTCCAATTTTATATAGATTTTCACAGTAATTGTTGGCCAAACAATTAATCAATAAACATAAGATATAATAAACAATTCAATAAAAACTAACTTTCATTCAATGGGAAGCTTGCAATTTAAACTACATACCAAGTTCTGTTGCAATCTTAATTAAAATTTAGTTCATGATAATAATAATGAAAAACATCATCAAGATTAATAATCCAAACATCCCAGATAGTTACAAAAGATAAAACTAGAGAAGAGAAGAAAAAACTCTGAATTTGCTCCAATACTCTCTTAGATCTTTAGCCTTTGCAATTCTCCTTCGTGTTTTTCTTCCTTGTTCTCTCTGCAAATCTCTTGAAAAATTAGTTCACCTGTCTTTTCTAAAGTCTTCTCCTATTTGTATTGGTCTCAGCTCTCATTCAGACTCCTATTTGGCTTCAAAAACCCACTTAACAGTAGAAAAACCCATCTTTTTCTGCACTGGAGTGCCTAGGCGCTCAACATAGGCCATTTCCAAGCGCCTAGGCGCTTGACCAGGACCACATAATTACAAAAATTCCACTCAGCTTTAATTTTCATGATTTTTGACCTTTTTCTTCTCCGAAATGTCCAATTTGTCCCTCCAGCTCCAACCTACAACAAATAAACACAAAACACATAAAAAGATACTAAAAACAATAAAAGATAACAATAATTAAGTTTAATAATATCGGATTCATAGGTATAAAACCTACTCATCAATGATCTTCCAGGACTTCCGCCAGACAGGGAAGTTGAGTTTGTGGTTGATTTAGAGCCAGGAACGACTCCAATATTGAAGGCACCGTATCGGATGGCTCCGGTAGAGATGAAAGAATTAATGATACAACTGCAAGAGTTATTGGACAAGAAGTACATTCAACCGAGTGTATCACCCTAGGGAGCGCCAGTGTTATTTGTTAAGAAGAAGGACGGGATGATGAAGCTCTGCATCGACTACAGAGAACTGAATAAGGTCACGATTAAAAATAGATATCCATTACTGAGGATCGACGACCTGTTTGACCAATTGAAGTGTGTGAGATATTTTTCAAAAATAGACTTGAGGAGTGGTTATCATCAATTAAAGGTGAGACCAGAGGATATTCCGAAGACAGCATTTAGGACTCGATATGGTCACTATGAATTTCTAGTGATGTCATTCGGTCTAACAAATGCGCCTGCAGCATTTATGGATCTCATGAACAGAGTATTCAAACCATTTTTGGACAAATTCGTAGTGGTCTTTATCGATGACATTTTGGTATATTCAAAGACCAGGGAAGAACACGTAGAGCATTTGAAAGTAACGTTAGAGGCGTTGAGAAGAGAGAAGTTGTACGCCAAATTTTTGAAATGTGAATTCTGGATTGAAAGGGTACAATTTCTTGGTTATGTAATCGCTAAGGACGGAATTTCGGTAGACCCCTCTAAAGTCGAAGCTGTGATGAACTGGGATCAGCCAAAGACGTCGTTGGAGGTTAGAAGTTTCCTTGGATTGGCAGGTTATTATAGAAGATTCATTCAGGACTTTTCTAAGATCGCGACTCTGTTGACGAATTTGACTAGGAAATCGGTGAAATTCGTTTGGATGGAGAAGTGTGAGGAAAGTTTCCAAGATCTTAAGAAGAGGTTGACTTCGCCACCTGTGTTATCTCTTCCAGATGACACAGGAAATTTTGAGGTTTATAGTGATGCATTTCATAAAGAACTAAGTTGTGTGCTTATGCAAAACGGCAGGGTCATTGCATATGCGTCACGACAATTGAAGGACTATAAGAAGGGGTATCCGACCCACGACTTGGAGTTAGCTGCAGTGGTTTTTGCTTTGAAGATCTAGAGACACTATCTCTACGGGGAGAATTTTGAAATATATATAGACCACAAGAGTCTGAAATATATTTTTACACAGAAGGACTTGAATATGTGCCAGAGAAGGTGGTTGGAGTTAATTAAGGACTATGATTGTGAAATTTTATACCATCCGGGTAAAGAAAATGTAGTTGTCAACGCCTTAAGTAGGAAAGGTTGGGAGAAATTGATGATGTTGACCGCTCAGCAGGAGCTAATTTCAGTGATGGAGAAGCTAGGACTAGAAGTAAAGCATCCTATGGAGATTTATGAGAAGTTGTTCCAGATGAAATCTGGTATAACTTTGCTGGATAAAGTTAAAGAGGCTCAACTTCAGGACGAAGAATGTGAAAAGGTGAAAAAAAAAAAGATATTTGAAGGAACCGAATCGAGATTCAAGATGGACAATGAAGGAATACTGAGATTTGACAACAGAATTTGGGTACTGCTAGTGCCAGAGATTAAGGAATATATTTTGAGCGAGGCTCATAGCTCACGATATTCGATTCACCCTAGTAGTACCAAGATCTTCGACAACATTTCTGGTGGCCAAATTTGAAATGAGATGTTGCAGAGTGTGTTGCTAAGTGTCTGACATGTCAGAAAGTTAAAGCAGAACATCAGAGGCCGAGTGGGTTTTTATAACCGTTAGAGATCCCAGAATGAAAATGGGAACATATTACGATGGATTTCGTGGTTGGCCTTCCGACAATTCAGAAAGGCTATGACGCAGTATGGGTTATCGTTGACCGATTGACGAAATTCGCACACTTTCTTCCGATCAAAATAAAATTCAACTTAGATCAATTGGCAAAGTTATATGTTAAAGAGATTATTTCGAGGCATGGAGTTCTGGTGTCAATTATTTCCGATAGGGATCCGTGCTTTACATCGAACTTCTAAAAACGACTATATGAATGCATGGGTACACAGTTGAGAATGAGTATGGCATATAACCCTCAGACTGACGGACAGAGTTAAAGAACGATTCAAACATTAGAAGATATGTTAAGAGCTTGTATAATGGACTTTAAAGGAAATTGGGATGATCATCTACCGCTCGTAGAGTTCGGCTATAACAATAGTTACCACGCTAGTATTGGCATGCTGCCTTATGAAGCGTTGTACGGAAGAAAGTGTAGAACTCCGCTATACTGGGATGAAGTTGGCGAGAGACAATTGCTAGGTCCAGAACTAGCAAAATTTAGTGATCAATGCATGGATCGTTTTTAACTTGAAATTTAAAGGTAGATTATGTTAGCACATGTCAAAACAAAGAAAATAAACTTTGAAGTTTGAACGGACAGATTCGGTGTTATAACAAACCGGTAAAATCAATTTTCAAGTTTTATCTTCAAAACTTTCAAAAATACCAAGAATAGTGAAATTTTATGGTTTAATTCAAGTAATTGTATGTTTTAACTTGTTAAATCGTGCTAGAAAAGTTGAGTAATGATTTTATGTGTATTATAGTGTTTGGGTATACTTAAATTCATGTGTGAATGATGTGATTGGGTGTAATTGGTCATGATTTGCGTTCCTCACGAAACTCAGAATCGCGAACTGATATGTGGCGCCGCAGTGCCAACCCCATACCTTAAGGTCCGCGCCGCAGCGTCCAAGTCCAAGTTGCATCGCCATCCGTGCCGCAGCGTCGGTGTTAGTCTGTATGGTGGCGCCGCAGCGCCACTATGCAGTTTGCCTAAGAATGAGAATTTTAATTATTTTATTTCAGGGAATGTAATAGTAACCTAAGCTAATGAGCATAAAAATGTGTTAGACATATAATGAAATGTTAAAATGTATTCTTAACATGTCAATGAGGTGCTTACATGCTTAACTAAATTATTGAACGCATAGTTAGCTAATCGTTTGTGGAATCTAATATTATGTGAAAACAAGTGTTGTGATTAGATTAGTATAATCATAATCAGAGTTAGACAAAAGAGAATGAACTTATGATGTTAGTTACATTATAATTGACTGGTATTGTGAATATAAATAGTATGTAGGATTAAATCAAGGAACGTGTATAATTAATGTATAACCTACACACGAGGTAAGTTTCCTAACCCTACTTGTTATCGTTATGCAAGTTCCTAAACCTTTTTTCTTTACATAAAGCAAGTTCCTTATTCTTTCTTGTTTATTATTGTTTAAGTCAAGATTTCATATTAGATGCTATCATTCTTTAACAACACGATTCCTATTATACAATACTTATTCCATTGTATACCTCTTGAGTTTATTATTCAAATTGAATATCATTTATTGTGGAATATTGTAAGACTAGTGAACCCTTATTGATTCGACTAGTCCATAGTTGATGAACGTTCTAAATTTCAGAACCATTGTTGAGCTTATCCAAACCAAACTTCCTTTGGTGCAGACTCTAACATCAAACTGAGATGAACAACCCTGTTATAGGGGATTAATTATGCTTTAGCGTTAAGATATTGTGCACAGTATGGTACTAAGGGTTGATCCCCCTAACTACGAGAAGAAGAGTCCATAGTGTGACGCCCCCAAATCTGGGTATCTTCCAACCCGACAGATGGTGCTACACGGTACTACCATTCACACATACATTCAATTGAAAAGCCTAAATAGAACGAATATGTCTTCTATATATTCAAAATAATATTAAAGTTTCCCAGGTTCTTTATAACCATTACATTTGTTCTTGTCATAATATCAAATATATTACAATCATTCACCATATACTATTACATAAGTATTCTACGGGTTCGTCTTCACCTTTCCCTTATCCTTGCTGGAGCCTTCCGTCCGTTCGATCTTAGCTGCGTTCATATGGTTCTAAGAAAGAGTGAGCATGACTAGCTCAGCAAGTATAACAATTCTAATAAACAACATGCTTGAAACATAGGAATCATATATCTTCCATAACTAGACAATAGTTACGAAGTACTATCGATAATTCAAAATAGCACTTCTTTTCCTTCAAAACGTTTTACAACAACAATATTCAGTAAAACATCAATTTTGGTCCAAGACCTTGAGCATTTCATACTTTATTTGAAAAGGACATCCCGGCACTAAGTCCGTAAGTTCGACATTTCTTACGAGCACGTCTAGTTGATCATCCTATAGTACTCTATGTTGATCAACACTACATTCATTAAACGTATGTACGTTTAAGTTGTGGCAACCTCACATGCCTGTCGTTTGATGACAAAACATTTTTAGCATACTCAGTCTTCATTTGAAAACCACATCAATATAACTTGGTAAACAATGTTTATGCTTTGATAAAAATATAATATAAGTCTAGCCGAAAGAGTTGGATTTGACTTCATCATACAATACTTCATGTGTAAGAATACATGAATTACAAAGCTTGTCCAGATTAAACTGCAACAAGGGTTAGAATACTTGCCTTCAGCGTCTGCTACAGTTATAACACGTTCACGTTAAGTCTTTAAGTCTCTACAGTAAATGATAACATCACATAACACATTAGGTCATGAATGAACATACATAGTTCCTAATGAATCTTACCCTTCTTCTCAATCTAATCACAACTTAGATTTGTTACTATTGGTTCCGGCTTTCTGATATAATTTACATTGTCATTCCGTTCATGTTCAATTGATTATCAACCTTTAATCATCATACATTAAGTGTCTAACAATGCCTTAACAATGTCATAATTGAGATTTAGTTCATTGTTAATTAGTTTACCTCCTTTCTTTATTCATAAACCTTCCTTACTATGTCTTGTTTAATACTGGCGCTGCAGCGCCAACTTCTTCTCTTTAATCCGCGCTGCGGTGCCACTTTGCAGTGGCTGAGGACCGGACTCGGCGTTGCGGCGCGAGTCCCAGCGTTACATTCTACGCTTCGGCACAAAAGTTCAGTAGGTAAGCTGCCTGGCTCGGCGCTGCAGTGCCCCATTTAAGCCTTGGGCTGGCGCCGCGACGCCAGCTCTATGCACCAGACACTTTTGATAGTTTTTCAACTTTGTGAGATTTCTGGGCTTGTAACTTCTTCGTTATAAGTCCGAATTGGCTCGTTCAAGAGCCTACGGATCACAAATTACATACTCTACATGATTATGCAAGAATTTTATCTATTTGACTTCGTTTACTCAAAATTCACCTACTGGTTCATTTTAAACGAAAACGGTAAACGTTCGTGAACGTTCAATGCTCGTTTCTTCGTTCTAAGTCGGAATCCGGTCATTTTTGAGTCCGTAAATCTATAATGCCAAATATAACTTGACTCCATCGAAAAGCAACGTTTCTGAGTTCAAACACAAAATCTGACTTCCATTTTGAGAATTTCACGAATTCGACGATTATCATCCAATCGTGTGAATTCCGGTAAAACTTTGTTACTAACAATTTGATCATTGTTCTAAATGAATTCTCACCATCATATGAACATTACTACATATTACAACAACTTATCTTCAAGCTATGTTATGGCTTATTCTTCATAAGTTCATGACTTAATAACTTATAAACTACAAGTTTTCATTCCTTATGACTTATTATAGGTTTAAGTCCTTTAATCAACATTCTCACATCTTATCAAACATACAAACTTCATATGGCAATCATATGACAAGTTCATCACAAGTTAATAACTTATTTAGGTTTATCTTACTTATTTATGTCTTATACGGCTTAAGTCCATTAATTATTCAATTCTTACATGTTCTTAGCATACATGCTTATTAGACTACACTTCTCTTATCACCCTACAATGATAGAGATGGAAGATTATTAGACAAGATTCTTACCCTTGATGAACTAGTACTTCTCTTCTTCTTGAAAATCTAACAAAGGATGTTGTGACTTAAAAGTGCTTATTCTCTCTAACACTAAAGTTGCTTTATGTTGGATGAAAGTTAACAATCCAACAAATGAAATTTGAGCTTGCTATTTATAGACTTAGCAAAGTTAGGGCATTGTGGTCATTACTCACCCCACCTCCTTAACAAACCTCCTTACTATTCATCTACTTAACCCTTAAGTAAACTTGCTAGCTACACAACTTTCTTGGCCATCACATAAAGTACTTGGCCATTACACAAAGTTCCTGCCCACCAAGACAACCCACATCAACATGGTTGCTCTATGGATCAAACTTAACCCATTGGATTATTACATTGGGCTTAAGTTAATTAACTTAGCTTATTCATATTGGGCTTACATTAATTTACTTTGGGCTTTTGATTAAACCAACACTTAGCTTTAATCATTAATACATCTTGGGATTGTCCCTTAATGCATATTGGACTTGCACTTCATACAAGATCCACCATTCCATTCATTTTGTTTTTAATCCTTAACGTTCTTAATTTAAGTCCGCATGCAAAATATTATGTTTTCCATACTTAGATTATTATTACATAATCCATCTCACCTTGATATTATAACGTTACGTATTTCTCGGAAGTTCAAAAATAATTCCCGAGCGAAAATCGATGAATAGTATTTTTCGAAAAATTTCTCGGAAAAACTATTATTTTCATCTTGGAAATTCAAACACTTTAATTTCTTTACGTAGTTAAAAATACTACAACTTTTCGATGTTTCTAGGTTATAGAACGACATTCATCTTACTAACACATAATAATAACAAATAATATTATTTTATTCATTATTTTATTAAATAAAATAATTTTACAAAGGATCCGAATTTCTCGGTCGTTACACATAGTCTTATGACTGTTAAAGGTTTCAATTCAAGTATAAACACTTGACAACCTAGGACGTAGTTCAAGGTCTTATGACCCTCAGAAGTTCTTTTGATTCTTGTTATTCATTCTTGATTCAAAAGTCGAGTTTTCTTATTTCAGAAGTCTTTGATTCATTCGCATGTTATTATATTGTTGTTATATTGTTATACTTATGGGCAACCATGCTCACTCTTACCTAATAATAACATTGCAGTTAAGAACTAAAGGTCTGTCGAGCCTTCCACTAGTAGAGGCAATGGGAAAGTTAACAAGTGTTGAAGACTTGTTATTTAATTTTAAGAATGTTTATTGTCAAAACTTGATGTTGTTTAAGACTTATTTATTTGTTTATATTTCTACACAGATGTTTAAGGCTAGTTTGACCTGGGATTGTATTTATTATTCAGATGTTGTAACCCCATAAGGGGAAGATTTATTTCTATATATTGCATAGGTTTGCATTTAATATGGGTAGATAGATAGATGATATTTGTACAGTGAACACCAAATCCCATGAAATTGAAGTACCCGTATTTGGGGGTGTCACAAAATATATCAATGGGAGATAGAAGAAGCCATTGTGTAACAAGAAGTTGGTGAAAAGCTTCACCAACTCCATCTTCTTCCATTCCCATAGCCATCATCACCATCTTTGGTTTACAGCAACATAGAGTCATAGACTTTAGATAAAACACGGCTGAGACTTAGAATGGGACTATGATTTTGGGACAAATCTATTTAGCTTATTACATTAGTTAAAATTGTCACTAGTTACACTAAGGTTAATTCCCTTTTGGCTCACAAATGAAATTTTAATGAGTTGATATTATTACATTAGTTAAAATGGTCACTAGTTACATTAGTTAAAATGGTCACTAGTTACATTTGCATCTAGTTAATCTTAGGGTGGTTGGGTCTGCTCACACCTAGTGGAATTCAAATGACTCTAATCATATCTTTAAGAAGTTAGACAGAGCTTTGGTCAATGATCTTTGGTTGCATCATTTCCCTCTGGCTCAGGCTTTCTTTACCCCTAAAGATCTCTTGTATCATTGCCCGGCTGTGGTCCATACAGGCTTGGTTGTGCTTTCTTATCCCAAGCCTTTCCAGTACTTTAATTTCATGTTGGATCTCCCTAACTTCTTTGAAGTGGTTCAGAATGCTTGGATTATCTATGCTTCGGGGGACCTTTTGCAGATTTTGGCTAGGAAACTAAAAGACGTTAAGAGGGCTCTGTGCATTCTTAATAAGGCTAATGGTAACTTGTCCTCTGTTTTAGATAAGACTAAAATTGTGCTTCATGAGACCTAGACGGCGATTTCTCTCAATCCTGACGATCTCTCTCTTCTCCAAAGTCAGAGATTACATTCTCAAGAGTTATGGTATGCTTTATCTAATGAGGAGAAGCTATCTAAGAAAAAATCTAGAGTTCAATGTGTAAGACCCCAACTTTTATGAATAAAGATTTAATTTTCTCAAAATATCTTTTTGAATAATAAGGTGTGGATTTGATATAATGTTATAGTTGTGGGTAATATTTACAAATTTTACAAAGTAAGCAAGTTGTCATAAAATATTCGTTCGGTCGGGAAATATTCAGTTTTATCAGGGAATATTCGTACGACGGCACAATCATTGGTGGACCCCACAACGGAATTACTGTCGGAGTTAGAAAACGACAGAAATAACTTTTTATAAAAATAACGGCAAAAGTATTACCGTTAAAACTATTGAAATACCCAATGATAAAAGTACACTAATACGCGTGGTTGCATAGTAACACATGGTATTGTACAATATCTTTGATTATTGATGCTTATGTGAGAAGTCACTCGGTTTTACTCAATTATTACAACATTAATTGCTGCATAGTATCTCATATTATTGATTCAATTATTGTCACAGTATCATCTGCACAATATTTTATGTTATTAAAATAATAATTGAGACTAACAATATTTTATGTTATTATTCAGTATTATTCTATTTTATTGTTTTTCAGTTATTATTGATTCAGTTTTATGTTATGCGCAATATTATTTTATGTTATTTTATGTTATTGTTGTTCCGCTGCAGTTAGACTTGTTGTCTATTATATTCTATCAGTTTTACACTGCTGAAGGCTAACGATAATTTATTCTGCATTATCTTAGTCATAATATTCTTTACTGGGCTACTTGAGCTCACCCTTTACTTTCATTGTTCTATTCAGGAAATGAGAATATAGCTGGGACTAGTCGAGGAATGGAGTGATGGTCCAAGCTGGTGGCTATAGTAGTCCTCACTATTCTCTGAAATAGTGTGATAATAAATGTAATAAGGACTTCATTTGAGTTTGGATATTGTCTACGAGACAATATTCGTGTTAAAATTCTCAGCTACGTTTTGTCATATTATACAAATGAAGTTTGTATTTAAGTTCTATACCATATATTTGGTGACTCTGAATGGGTGATGTATACCTATTTTGGGTGCAGTCACAGTTGGTATCAAAAGCTTAGAGATATGATCTCTGGCTAAGATTTGAGCCTAGAAAACTAGGAGGGGAGAGACGGGTAAATTCTTCGCTAATATGCCATTCCTAAGTTTATTTGTTATTTAATTGGTCAGTTAGAATATAGGGATAATATGTGGCATTTCAATTAACCCTTATTTTGTGGCAGTGTTTAAAAATGACATCTAAAAATGTTGAGATAAGCAATGGAGCACATGAGACCCTTGAGTCACTGACGATCAATAACCAGGATAATGTGCATCAGGAAGGCTTATCCTCAGGTAAACAACAACACCGACCAAATGATGAAGGATAGGATGATTAGAGGCTTTCTGCAATTCATGCAACATCAGGTGAGATAGACTCTTGTGCAAAATGTAGGTGGAAACACTAGCAACTCACGGATGGTCACTGCTAAGCAATTCAAGGTGCTGGGACCACCGGAGTTTTTAGGAAAGTCAAAACCACTTAAGGCAGAGACGTGGATTAAGTAGATCGTCATGATATTTGATGTCTTGGGATGCTCCGAGGAGCAAAAAGTTCCCTTTTCCACCTTCATGTTGCGAGGAGAGGCAGACCATTGGTGGGAATCTGTAAAACGTACTCAGTCTGCCGCACAGAAGATGTCTTGGAGAGAAGTTCCAAGAATGGTTCAACTACAAGTACTTTCTCGAAAGTATTCGTCGCATGAAGGAGGTGGAATTCATCAAGCTGGAGAAAAACTAATATGACTATATCGCAGTACGAGGCTAAGTTTGCCGAGTTATCCCGGTTTGCATCTCATTTGGTAGATAATGAGGAGTGTATGACGCAAATGTTTCTAAGAGGTTTGAAACTCGAAATATGTCAATACCTCATTTCTCATAAACTTTACTTGTATTCATATATTGTGAATAGGGCTCAGTTATTGGAGCGCGATAATGAGTCAGCCCAACCAAAAGATAGCGGTCGAAAAAATGATAATACCAGTGGTAGCAGTCATCAAAGCGGTGATAACAAACGTGGAGGAAATCAACATGCCAGAAATGGTAACCACTTCGGTGGTAATCATGGCTAAGATAATAGAAGTTAAAATTTCAAGAAGAGAAGGTTCAACAATAATGGAAAGACAGTAGCATCAGCATCCATTTTCAAGGAAACAGAATGACCACTGGTCGTATGCTACAAATACAGAGGGGAGGGACACATCAGTCTAAACTGTACGCAGCAACCCAAAGTGTGTTACAATTGCAGAAGAGAACGTCACCTAGCCCAATTTTGTTGTGTAGTGAGTCAAGTCCAGCTGGAATGGAGGCACCAAAGGCTGTCCCAGACAAGTCAAAGTTGGTAGTTCAAGGGAGAGCGTTTGTCGTGACCTCCCAAAGTGAGAAACCCGAACGAGGTTATCACGGGTAAGTTAATCATAAACTCTTGCGAAGTCTATACCTTATTTGATACTGGTTCTACCCATTCTTTTATTTCACCTACTTGCGCTCAACGTTTAAATTTAACTCCGGAGAAATTAGACTTTGACTTATATGTTGAAACTCCGTTGGGAGAAACATTCATTTTTTTTGCTAAATTTTGTTTGTATAAAAGAACCAAAAGACAATGAACAATGGAGAACCCCAGAATATAGCGTCGTCATCTATGGGCATGCCCAAAGATGAGGGGACTATACAAGGAAAAGCCCAAACATCTTTAACTAGTTAAAAGCCAATTACAAAAATATTGGTTATTGGTGGCTTTGATAAATGATTTGCAAGTGGAAAGCCTAGACTTAATAATGTAGATAACATCCTTTGTGATCCTGGTGAGGGGAGGAAGATGATCATCATGGAGCTTTTTGTTCCTTGCCTCCCAAATTTTGTAAAAACAGACTGCCACCGTCAAACTTAGGATATTTCGTGACATATTAGAATCTTGAAAAGTAGTGAGGAAGTCCATAATGTCATCCCACGATATGGGAAAAGCAGTCAAATTTCCAAGGCTTATAGCCTTCAGAAGAACCGATTTGGAGAAGACACAATTGAAAAATAAATTATCAAAGGTCTCGAGTTAAAGGTTGCAAGAGGGGACAGTTCCAGGATCTATTAGAGAATCTGACTGTTCTGTCATTGGTGGGGAGCTTTTTGAGAATGCCAAGCCACAAAATGAAAGAGTACCTTAGGACATGGCATTTATTCCAGACAATGGAGCTCCAAGAAACTAACTGCCTGCCTCGTGCAAATTGATTCCCATAATTGGTTAGCTTTTATATTCTTCGTATCCCAAGAGTCCCAAAGTATCTTATCCATTTGCTGAGAAGAAGGGGGAAGGAGAGCCAGGTTTCTCCTCAAGATGATCATATCATGGTAATTGCCTTGAGGCAGGACCCAGGTGTTATTGCTGATAAGGTGGCTAACAATAGCAGACAGTTGAAACCCAGAGGAAGACACAAAAGATTGGGAAGGATTGATAGCTGAGTCGTTTAACCATGGGTCAAACCATAGGCTAGTATCCTGCCCATTACCAACACGATAGTGTAGGTGTTGAAGAGCAAGTGACCGAAGCTTCAGAACTTGTTTCTAGACCCATGAACATGTTGCTGTATTGCGAACTAGCCAAAAGGATGTATGTTTTAATGTGATTTCTTTGATCCAATTAGCCCAGAGAGAATTGGAATGAGGTTAAATAATGCGAACCAAGTGTTGGAGAATAAGTGCAGAATTCCATTCCACCAGATTTTTGATGTCGAGACCACTCTCAGAGAGGGGAAGTTAAATAGTGGACCAAGCAACCTTTGCACCATACTTGTTAAGAGTTGCTCCTTTCCAAAGAAATCTTGTTAAGATTGATTGGATATCTTTGAGGACCCCTTTTGGCAGCAAGAAGTGGGAGCTCCAAAAAACTTGGATAGAACAAAGAATGGATCTGATAAGTTGAAGTCTGCCCGAGTAAGATAGTACCTTAGAGGTCCAAGAAGAAGCACGGTTTGTGATCCTTTGGATTAAGGGGATGCAATCAGTCGACGAAAGCTTCCTGGACAGGAGAGGAACACCCAAAAATTTTGAAGGCAAGGTTCCAGTTTGGAACCTAAGGATGAGAGAAATATCATTAGCAGCTATGTTGCCGAGTTTGAGAGGAAAAAATGACTTTTATGAGAGTTGGGGATCAGACCAGAGTATAAGGAGAAGGAAAGAATGCATGAGTTTATGATAGAAATATATTACAAGCATGCATTACAGAAAATCATGATGTCATCCGCAAAGAATAAATGCGTAAGCTTGCAGACTTTTGCTTTCCAATGGTAAAGGAAGTCTGGATCATAGGTAGCATTATTAAGCTTTAGAGAGAGCATTTCCATAACAAGCACAAAGAGAAAAGAAGATAAGGGGTCCCCTTATTTGAGACCTCTTGAACTACCAAAAAAATCGGCTGGAGTACCATTTACCTTAATGGAAAACATGGCAGAGGTGACACAGGCCTTGATCCAACCAACATAGCAATCTGAAAATTTGAAAGCTCTTAAAGTGTCAAAAAGGAATTCCCGTCTTACCGTGTCAAAAGCTTTGGTGAGATCAATCTTGAGAGCACACCTAGCAGGACCAGAAGAGATATGCTAGCCTTTGAGCATTTCTTGGTTTATCACTAATGCTTCTACCTTTCACAAAAGCAGATTGAGCTTTATCAACAAGAAAGGGAAAAACCTCCTTCAAGCGGTTAGAGAGAATTTTTGCAATGCATTTATAAATCGTATTGCAACAAGAGATGGGTCTGAAGTCAGTCATTGAAGTAGAGTTGGAACTCTTAGGAATAAGAGCAAGAGCAGTGGAATTGAGGCCTTTAGAAAGTTTGCTATTTGCAAAGAAGAAGTGCACAGCCTTTAAAAAGTCTGCACCCACAATGTCCCAACAACTGAGGAAGAAGTTAACATTAAACCCATCTGGTCCCGGACTTTTATTCCATTTTATGGATTTGAGGATTCCCAGAATTTCCAGATCAGTGATAGGAGCAATCAGCTTAGAGGCTTGGGCCGAACTAAGCAAGTTTGTAGGAGTTATGGCATAATTATCAAACCCAGGATAGGGATCCTCAGAGGTGTTGAAGAGATTGAAAAAATAACCCAAAGCCACATATTCAATGTTCCTTTGACCATGAACCATATTACCTGCATTATCAGTGATTGACAAAATCTTATTGGAATTCCATCGATTCTTCATCATGTTGGAAAACAAACTAGAGTTTCGGTCGCCCAAGGCCAACCAGTTAGCTCTAGATTTCTGTTGAAGAAGAGTTTCCTCTCTATCCAAGGCATTCCATAGTTGCTGTTGACTGGATTTTTCACGAGCAAGAAGGTTTAGATCCAATGCTTGATCATTCAGTAGAGACTGCACAGCGTGTAGGTCCTCTTTTGCTGTCTTTACAAGGGTACTGAGGTTTCCATTGAGAATATTGAGAGATACCAAAGCTTGTCTAGTACATTTCAATTTCTCAGTGAACACATGAAACGGATTGCCCGAGATTGATGAGGCCCAAACGTTGCTAACCGAGTCCATGAAACCTTCAATCAGAAGCATATGGTTGAAGAATTGAAACTGACGTCTAGATTGATTAAGATGAATACCAGTTTGAAGCAGAGTCAAAGAATGGTCAAAAAGACCAGGAGGAGCGTAGGTAACATGTGACATGCAAAAGATAGAAAACCAATCCGAATTCCCCATTGCACGATCCAATTTTTTGTGAACCGACCGAGCAGTTTACATGTTCCACCAAGTGAATAAGGGGCCAAGACCCCTAATATCATCAACCCCAACAGAGGTAATACAGGATTTGAATTCTTCATCCCAATATCCCAAGTATCATTATCTTGATTAGTTTTCGTTAGATCCTTAATGACATTAAAATCACCCATTATACACCAGCTAGCATTGGGAGCAAAGGAGAGTAAATCATTCCATAAATCTCTCCTTTCCAAATAATAATTCAACCCATAGACGAAGGAGATCAGGAAGGAGGTGCTAATAAGATCAACATATTAAACTTTACAATGTATAACTTGAGAGGACACAAAAAGGATATCAACAAGCCATAAACTTGGATTCCATCCAACCCAGATTCTACCATTAGGATGAGTATCCTAGTTGAAGGCCCAATTCCAAGAATTACAAAGATTCCTAGATATTCTTTGAGCTTTACTTTGTTTGACCCGTGTTTCAAGGAGACCCAACATAGAAATTTTATTATCAGCTATTATCTGCTTAACATAAGCCAGCTTAGGATTTTTATTGAGACCTCTAATATTATAGGATGCTAACATTAAGGAAACTAAGATATATGGGAGAGACCAGCCTTTCATTTCCCTTTCCTTTTCTTAGCAGCCTGCAAGTTGACAAAGCTAGAACCTTGTTTGTTCTTAATTTCTTTTCCTTCCTTTTCATCAATAACCTTGAGTCTGGAGATAAGATGGTTTGGACCAATAGGAGATTCATCATCCAAGATACCAGCATCATTTATTGGAGCAAAGGTGTTGGAGATATGTAAAGTTGGTCTAGGGGATATATTTCCCGATCCTTGTTTGACACCTCGTGAGACATTAACCCAATCATTTTTAGGTGGAGGGAGGGGCGAGGCCAGAATGCCCGAAGTGTTGAAATTAAGAGGAGGAGTGGTAGAATTAATTAGGGCAGTGGTAGATTATTAGTGACTTTCGGCACCCAGATATAGTTTGCTTTAGGGCACTTAAGATGAGAGTGTCTAACACATTGCAAGAGGGGCAAGAAGGAGGTCTACTCTGGTATTCCACCTCGACTGGGACAAAGATGTTAGCCGAAGAGTCTTCATTTTTAACACCTACGCGGATTGAAGAAGGAAAGGTGAAAGAGGCTTTAACTTCTATGCAGACCCTTGCAAAATTAAGGAAATCATTTTTTGCAGTCATTTCATCTGTAAACAGAGGTTTCCCAACAACACTGGCAATATAACTTATTCCTTCATCGGACCAGTAGGAGAGTGGTATATTGGAAATCTTCACCCATATAAAGAACACATCACATTCGGCCTTTAAGAATGCCACACCTTCTTTCTATTTATGTAGGACAATGCCTTTAGACGCAAAATGCCAGGGACCAGAGGCAAGGATGTTGTCACAATCAGAGATAGAGTCAAATTTGAAAATATAATACCCTTTATTGTGTAAGAAGACCTCAGAAAGCCCAAGATGCCCCCATAAACGTCTAGCAATAGGTTCAACTACTTTGTATGGTAACGAGGACGAGAGAAAGTACCCTACTAGACTAGATGCCCAAAGCTTGTTACCTCTAGAAAGCATATCATCAGGTGGGATGACAGTGAGAGTCTCATCAGCAGAGGAATGAAGGTGGTAAGAGAGAAGACGAGTGGATTTCCCAGAAGATTTACCCACTATATCACTCCAAGATTTGGCTGGCTCCTTAACCAATGCAACAGATATTTCACCTTCCTCAAGAAGGGTGGCAGAAGGAGAAATTGCACCCCCCAAGAAAGAGGCCGGAGGATTAACCCCAGACACCTTGTGAGCTTTATCAAAACTAACAGTTTTCCCTTCAGAAAGGAAGGTTTGTACGTCATTAGATGAAATACCATGGGCAGTTAAGAATGACATAAGGTGAAGGTTTTTCCTTCTTTCAAAGATAGCATCTTCACGATCTTGATGATAGAAATGTTGAGCTGCAAAAAAAATCTCACGAGCATTTTCACCCAAAATAGAGTCCAAATGAATCTCCGTGCCGAGCTTAAGAGTAACTGAGTTTTCTGAGCTAACTTGGTTGCCCAGAGGAATAGGGAGGGCATCAGATTCTCCCATTTCCTCAATGCCAAGAGTAGGAGGAAACGAAGAATGGCTAGGCAAATCCAGTTTGGAGACCCCATAAACATCAAAAGTATCCTTAGACTCACTACTAACAAAATTACCAGCTGAAAGATGATTGTAGCTCACCATAGAGGCAGACCAGATCGAAGATAGAGAAGAGGGGAGGAAAAGAGGAAAAAGGATAGATATGAATAGAGTGCCAAACAGAGAAGCTCTAAGAGCTGGTGTGAAATTTAAACAGCCTACTACTTTCTGAGATACCAACAGAAAGGGGGAGGAGGGGGGTGAGAGAAAGAAGGAGGCGAGAAGGCCAGAAAGAGCAGAGAAGGGAGAAGGAGAAGGGGGATGACCGAAAAAGTTAGGTGTATACCAGAAAATTTAGGTGAAGCAAAGGGGCGGGGGAAGTTTTGAAAAGGTAGAGAGAAAGCAGAGAGAAATATCTAGAGAGAGAAACATAACATCTAGAGAGAGAAGGCAAAGGGGCAAGAAACCTTCATTACATGTTTATAAGTCTTGTTTGATTCAAATCGGCAACCTCGCGTTACCTGTCGATCTTATCTCTTTGAAAATACTTGCATTTGATATGATTTTAGGGATTGATTTGTTAACTACTCATCATGCTAAAATTGATTATTTTTATAAGGTTGTTAACTTTCATATTCCTAACCAACCTATTATGCAAGTAACCAAACCACTAAAGTCAATCATTGTCATATTAAACCATAAAGACATTCGTTTATTAAAAAATGGATGTCAAAACTTTTTTAGCCCATGTCACGGATTTAAACAAAAATACGTCAAATTTGAATAATATTTATATTGTTAATAAATTTTCTGACGTATTCCCTGAAGAACTTCTTGGCCTACCCCCAGAGCGTGAAATCAAGTTTTATATTGACCTTGAACCCAGTACAAAACCCATTTCCAAAGTCCCATATCGAATGGCTCCTATTGAACTTCAGGAGTTAAAAACTCAACTGCAGGAACTGTTAGACATCGGTTTCATTTTTCCTAGTACGTCGCCTTGGGGTACTCCTATTATATTCGTAAAGAAGAAAGATGGGAGTATGGGACTTTGTATTGATTATCGGGAGTTGAATCATGTCACTGTCAAAAATAAGTACCCGTTACCTCGTATTAATGACATGTTTGACCAGTTGCAAGGCGTTAAATTCTTTTCAAAGATCAATATTCGTTCCGAATATCATCAGTTAAAGATTAAAACTGTTGATATTCCAAAGACTGCGTTTAGAACTCGGTACGGGCATTACGAATTCCTAGTCATGTCTTTTGGATTAGCTAATGCTCTTGCTGCCTTCATGGATATGATGAACCGAGTATTCAAGGAATATTTGGATCATTTTGTGGTTGTCTTTATTGATGACATCCTCATATACTCCAAAAGTCGTGAAGATCATGAGCAACACTTTATGCTTATACTCCAAAAGCTTCGTGAAAACAAGCTATACGCCAAGTTGAAAAAATGAGAGTTCTGGCTTAAGAAAGTAGCATTCCCAGCGAAGATTGAAGCAATACAAAGCTGGGAGCAACCCAAGTCAGTGACCGAAGTACTTAGCTTTCTGGGCTTAGCTAGTTATTTTCGGAGATTCGTGGAAGGATTTTCTCAAATCGCTACTCCATTAACTCAGCTGACTCAAAAAGATACAAAATTTGGTTGAAGCAAAGAATGTGAGAAGAGTTTTCAAGAACTCAAGAGGAGACTCATTTCAGCACCTGTTCTAACAATACCATCTAGTTCGGAGTGATTTGTCATCTACAGCGATGCTTCAGGCAAAGGTTTAGGATGTGTTCTCATGCAACATGGAAAAGTCATAGTCTATACCTCACGACAACTCAAAGAATATGAGAGGAATTATCCTACTCATGATCTAGAGTTGGCAGCTGTCGTTTTTCGCACTTAAAATCTGGAGGCACTACCGGTATGGGGAGAAGGTGGAGATCTATACAGATCATAAAAGCCTCAAATATTTCTTCACCCAAAAGGAGCTCAACATGCGTCAACGACGTTAGCTCGAGCTGTTGAAAGATTACGATCATACCATTCAATACCATCCTGGAAAAGCGAACGTTGGTAGCTGACGCGTTGAGTAGAAGATCATATGCGGATATGAGTGCGATATTGTCAACGCAAAGGCCCTGTTTTATATAACTTACAAAGGATGGAGATAGAGTTAAAGATTCCAGGGACCCACGTGATACGAGTAGAACTGACTTTAATCGATAAAGTTAAAGTTGCTCAAGCTACAAACCTGGAGCTAATGCGTATGAGGAAGAAAGTACTTCTCTCTCTATAATTTCTCACTATAACTTGTGATTATAACTTTGCTCTTCAAAATTGGTAGGAAATAATGAAAGGATGGAGGAGTATTTATAGGCTAGGAAAAGGTGGTAAATTACAAGGTTAATTATACTTTAGTACCTTCATCTTTGCCTCCATTTTTAATTTAGTCCCTCAAGTATTATCAATCTTGCATAACATCCCCTAATAGTACTTGCATGTGAACCAATAGTTTCTTGTATGTGAACTAATAGCAATTTATTGCTCATTTATCCGATTAATTACCCGTTTGGTCAATTTAACATCTAGAAATCAACTATTATTGAAATAAATATCGATTTTCACTAACATTAATATTCCCAACACAATAGAAATATTTTTATCAATAATTTCATTTTTGAATTTTTGAAGTTTGACTTTTTTCAAAAAAGTCAAAAGTTGACTTTTTGACAAAAAGTCAACCTCGACAAAATTTGTGTTTATAGTCTATTTTAACTAATTTCTTCGTCTCAGACTCAAATATCTCATCCGGGTCTCCAAATTCAACTCCTAACTCAAATTCAAGTTTTAATTTCATTTTCTTGTGTTGTATACACACTTCTGCTTTCTTAGTTAGTTCAAACTATTTAATTAGTTTTAAATGACTGTTAAATTAAATCTCATCACTTATCGCTAATAAATATATATAACACATTTTTAATCTTTCAATAATTATTCATCATTAATATTATAACTCACAATACTAACAACCAGATCCTTCCAAGGAAAGAGGGGACTTTCCGATAAGGATTTCTTCTTACTATCGCACAATTAAATAACCAAATTCCTCGACAAAACTTTTTAGACATTGTCAATTATATGAGTAACTATGTCGTGTCAATTATTAATTTAACAATATAAAATATTTTGCGAATGATACTGTGACAATAATTGAATCAATATATGAGATACTATGCAGCAACTACTGTGGTAATTATTGAATGAAACTAAGTGACTTCTTACGTAAGCATTAATAATCAGAGATATTGTGCAATATTGTGTGTATTGTGCAATAACGCATATTAATGTACTTTTATCACCGGGTATTTCAACAGTTTAACGGTAAAAGTCTTACCATTATTATTTATAAAAAGGTTATTTCTGTCGCTTTCTATATCCGACAGTTATTTCGTTATGTGGTCTACCAATGATTGTGTCGTCGTATGAATATTCCCCAACAAAAAAAATATTCCCCGACACAACGAATATTTTATGACAACTTGCTTACTTTGTAAAATTTTCACATATCACCCTTAACTTTAACTTTTTATCAATTTAACAATTTACTAAATAGAACAATAATAATAAGAAAATTGAATACTTTAATTTAATAAAATTCAGGGTCTTACAGATCATATGGGGGCCAAGTCGTTGGCATACAAAATTCTTAGGCAGCGGTACTATTGGTCGACCATCTTTCAAGAAGCAAAGGCTTTTGTCAAAAAATGTCCAAGTGTCAGCTAAATAGCCATATCCCTCATCAACCTCCCGAAGAGCTGTATTCGGTTTTATCTTCAATCCCATTTGCCATATAGGGGATTGACATCCTGGGACCATTGCTGAAAGCCAAGGACAAGTCAGTTTTGTGATCGTGGCTATTGGCTACATGACTAAGTGGGTAGAAGCCAAAATCCTACAGAAGATCACCGAACAAGAATGTCTGAAGTTTTTCAAAGAACATGTTATTTTTCGGTTCGGTATCCCGAGGGTTTTGGTTTCGGATAATGGCACACAATTCGTGGGGTCAAAGTTTGAGGCGTTTCTAAAAGAGTTGGCCATTCACCATAGAAAGACTTCGGTTGCCCACCCTCAATCAAATGGACAAGTAAAAGTTTCAATCGGACTCTACTTAATGGGATTAAAAGGAGGTTAGATGAATTGAAAGGGCGTTGGCCTGAAGAATTACTCAGTATCTTATGGACATATCAGACTACCCCGAGGACGACAACTGAGGATTCACCATTCAGATTGGCTTATGGGACTGATGCAGTACTTATACCAGTTGAGATTGGGTCCCCAACACTTCGGGTCAGTCACTACAAAGAACTATATAATGATGACGGCCTATCACTAAATTTAAATCTTCTGGAGAAAGTTCGGGATTCAGCTCTGGTAAGATTAGCTATCTATCAGAAGCAAACTGCTCGACACTACAACCAGAAAGTGAAACAAAGAAGGTTCGAGGTTGGAGATTTGGTGCTTCGAGAATCAGAGGCATCTACCCCCCAGAACACGGGCAAGTTAATGCCGACCTGGGAGGGGCCATATGAGGTGATAGAAGTGAAGAAGCCGGATACTTACCGGCTTCGAGCAATGGATGGATAGGAGATAAAAAACACATGGCATGCTGAAAGACTTAGGAGATATTATCAGTAAAAGCTATGTTGTTCTTTCCTTTATTTTTGTAAACTATTTTCTTCATCAATAAAATAAATAATAATTTCTCTTCGAAAAATTTATACTTCATTTATATTCATACGTTTTTACAAAACTGTTCAGATAAGTTATGAACAAAACCGATCAGAAAAGTTACAAATAATACAGATCGGGAAAGTTGCAAACATAACTGATCAGGAAAGTTACAAACAAAAATGAACACAAAAATGACAAGTACAAGTTCTAAAAGGTTCATTCGTTTGGAGTATCATCTTCGGCTCCAGATTCTTCGTCCGAAGGGTCAAGGATAGAGGTGTCGAGCCCAACAGCTGTCATCTTCGCCCGAACTTTTTTCCTATAAACCTCACAGTCTTCGACAAATTGGGTCATAATTTTATCTGTATGTTCGGACGATTTTTCATACTCCTTGATCGCTTTGCTGCTTTAATTCAGCATTTAATTCTCTTCCTAATTCAGCATTTAATGCTGTGGTAGAATTGACTACGGTTAGATTATGTCTTCCATGCCAAAAGAAGGTTAAAAACTTGAACTTGTGTTTTTTACTGAAGTAATACTCCCTCCCTCCCTCCCTCCCTCCCATGATAAAGTCTTTATTGTTATTTTGGGTAGTCTCATGTTAAATATCCATTTTTTTTTAATAATCAAACTTTTACACATTTTTTCTTATTATGTCCGTAGCATTAAATATCTCATATTTTTCTTATTCTAATTCTCTCTCCATATTTAATAAGTATGGAGAGAATATTTTGAATTGAATAGCTAGAAAGTCACTCTCTCGCTTATATTGAAAATAATTAATGACATATTATTATAAATAATTTTGTAATTTCATTCCTCTTCTTAATATACATAAAAAATTCATCAAAACTTTTATCCTGAAACAGATAAAGTATATAAGTATCTTAGACACTCTCCCTTTCTCTCAGATTTCCTTGGACCTTTTTATATTTCTACTTAATTCGAAGTAAACTCATCAGAATCATTAAATGAAGTATCCTTTCTTAACTTTACTTACTTAATTTGTATATTTTTATTTTAAATATTATGAAAGTTAAATATTTATACTCGTCTTTTTTATATAACGGGAGATCAAATCTTACTGTCACCGACGCAACTTGCTATTTTTTGGACAGAACAAAAATTATTACTCCCCTCCATTCTTACATAAATGACATTTTAAGGAGTTAAAAAATCTTCAATGTATTTGACGTAAATAAATTTCTAGAAAACATTGATTACAATTTTTTCTCTATTGCCCTCAAATATTTTTTTTTCATAATTTATCTCTTATTTATCTAGACAACTTTATATATATTTCCTTAATTCATGCAAGGATAATTGTGACAATATAAATCAATTTTAATGACAGAATTGAAATAATAAATGACTTCCTTAACAAGTGTAAAACACTTTAAAACATCACTTATTTAGAAATGAGGGGAGCATAAAGGAAAGATCTTACATTTTTTATTGGAAGGGAAAAGAATATCAATTTGAGAGTTAATTATTTGTACTCCTAAAGAGGCACCCGTTCTGGATAAACTAGCCACCTCGCAGTTCCCACCTAAGAAGAGAATATCAAAGAAAGAAGGGTGAAACATTTAGTGATATATTAGACAGTCCTTCTACGCTGACCGGTTTCTAGCGATCGGGCTAGCAACCGGTCCCAATTTTTTTATTTTTTATTTTTTTTAAAATATCTCCTAAATAATTTATAAGATTTATTGTAACTGAAATTTTTACAGAAAAAAGTGTTTTGGATGTCATTTAGATACATGTAAAAAATATGCCTGTACAGGCATATTTTTTACATGTATCCAAATGACATCCAAAACACTTTTTTCTGTAAAAATTTCAGTTACAATAAATCTTATAAATTATTTAGGAGATATTTTAAAAAAAATAAAAAAATTGGGACCGGTCGCTAGCCCGGTCGCTAGAAACCGGTCGCCCAAGACTTTTCCCATATTAGACATCTCAAATGTCCTTAATCATCTAAATTAATTATAATAGTTATGAAGCAAGTAGTTTTTAATTTTAATTTCTATCAACACTCTTACTGGCATGTGGAATATTAATAAATATTGACTTAATTAACTAGATAAACATGTGTCTAGTACGGGTTAGAAAGCTGGTTACAGACAAAACTACAATCAAAATTACAAGTTATGGTGATTGACTCAAGAGCAATGCACTATGAAGATTATAAGTTACTGAAGATTTTCAGCAAAATGTGTAAAGGACTTGAAAAGATCAAAAGGCTTGAAGAGTTAAAAATTTATAAAGATAGTGTTGGGCTGCGTATTTTATATAGTGGATTGTCAAAATTGGGCATTATATCTTAAGCACTCATAATAAACTCCTAAATCCAATATATTAGTTACCATATCCAATATTAATTCTTGTATAATACTTTCATTTTCCAATAGGAACTCTTTATACAATTCCAATTAAAAATTGTAACCCTATTGAGATGATGTAATTAAACTATAAATACAAGTTGACAATAAAGGTACATATTCTAGCATACTAAATACTACCTCCTTCATTGTTAACTCATCTTGAAATCCGTTCTTACTCTCGTACTAGAGGTATCCCTGATTGTTCAAGTCCTTAGATCCACGTCCAAATCGATGGTTGAACATGCAGATAAATTTAGAAGTTAATATTAACGCTATAAAGAGTCTTCTAATATTTAGTAGAGTGGTTGAAAGATATACAACTTCCATGACAACACTACCATCGCACCTGGTCACTAAAGCAATTCCCATGACAAAGCAAACTTGTAGTCGCGTCAACCAACATTTCATGAATGGCAAAATTAATAATTTAACCACCAAAGTTGGCGCGTTTTATTGAATATCTAATTGAACTTTTAATTTTTCAAATTAACTCACTCAATTAATTTTTATTTTCAAATTGGGTAATTTCGTTAAAAAAAGTTGACAGACGTTAATTTTTTATCTACGTGGCGCTGACATGAACGTAAAAAAAAGAAAAAAAGAAAGAAAATGACATGGAAAATACTTATTAAAAACGACGCCAGTGTATCAAAATTAAGAGGATCTTCCAAAAAGAACTTCAAATCTGAGGCCCTTTTTGCTGTAGAAAACCTAACCACAGGGCACTCTGGTCATCCCATCTTTTAGCAAAATCCCCGTGACATCACCGCACGCATAAAATGGCCTTGCAGCCTCTGTTAGTACTCGCAACCAAACACTCCTCCAGTTGTGGCCATCGACACCACATACTCGCATCCATTGAGCAGCAATGGACCTGCAATCCCCATCGGAATTTGCACATACCCAATCGACATCTCACAGCACTTGCCCTAATATGGATTCATAATCGAACCCATCCAACGGCAACCCCAGCAGAGACCTCCCCGTAGTCCTCTGCACCGCCTCGCGCCGAATCAACGCCGCTCTATAATAGTCCCCAAGTTCTGATTCCAGCGAATACGACGACGTTTTCCTCGAAGCCACGGATTTCACGATTTCTTCGTCCTACTTCGAATTGCTTTTATTTGTTGGTTTATAATTTTAAAGAATTGGTTACTGTGTAATTTGATGAAAATTTGGAGAAGATGAAAATTTTGATTTTGATTTTGTGTATTTATATTAGATCTGTTTTGATGAAGAATAAAAAGAATCAAATAAAGAAGATGGGTAGATCTGCAAAAAAATGTTTTGATTTTTTTGTTTTTATTTTCAAGTTTTTTTGACACGCAAGTAATATTTTTTTATGTTTTTTTATGTCATTTTATTTATTTTTCTTTTTTTTACGTCTATGTCAGCACCACGTAGATAAAAAATTAACGTCTATCTATTTTTTTAACAGAATGACCCAATTTAAAAATAAAAATTAATTTAGTAAATTAATTTAAAAAATTAAAAGTTCAATCAATAAAACATGTCAACTTTGGTGGGTAAATCATTAGTTTTGGCATTCATGAATCTATTCAGCTTAAATTTGTTTACCCAAACCTAAATGTTTGGATTTATCATTATTAATAAAACAAGAATTAACTACTTTTCCTAAACTCTTCATCATCATTATCTTACTAGAACTTCAGGTTTTGTATTACTTTCTCCGTTCTAAAATCAGACATATTTCTTAAAACGATGACTTTTATTTTATCATATGAATCCCTAAATTAGCTCCAGAGTTTAGGAGAGGTAGTGTGATACTAGGAATGGCAGTTTCGGACTAAAAAGGAAAAATGGGTCCATCATTTGAAATGAAGGGAGTACATTTTACAAATTTTGAATATTAAAATAATATAAGAAATTCAAACCAAGGGTCTTCAACTGCCAAAACATCTGGAAGGAGGACAACAAAGAAAACAACGTTTAATCAATTACCAATTTCATGAAATCTTCTTCCTTGGACGAGAATTCTTAGGCGTGGATGGTGGTCTTGAAACTTCTTTAAATGCAGAAGGGCAGAGATCGCTTATGCAGCATATGCCACATTTAGGTCTGAGAGGAGTACATATAGTCTGTCCAAAACCCACCTGTTTGGTATACAGTATTTAATGGGAAGTAATGCCACAAGTAAATATTGACAGAAAGTAAACATAAGGAAATTAAAAGAGAACTTCCAGCATCGTCGACTTCATTAGCTTTCTAGCGGATACTAAGAATGCTACAAATTGTAGAAAATTTTTAAACCATTTCCAGCCCATTTGATCAACGTTTGGGAGACTCGAGAGTTGAGACCCTAGACCGACTTCTTTTTTTTGGAAGACTTCATAAGAAGAAAATCTAGAAAAGCTTTCAAAAGAAGATATTACAATTTCCTTCACAACTTTCTATTTTGTACTCCTATGTTCTAAAACATAAGATCATTTTTGACATTTTGAAATCTAACTTAAGACATTTATAAACTCAAAATTGACATGAATTCATATAAATTAGCCAATACAATGACGAGTATTGTAAACTATCTAAAAAGTATTAGTAACTAAAATTGATTATTTATAATTTCTATTGACTCATCTCAATTTTGAGTTTGGAATTGTATAAATTGACTTTCAAAAGTTAATAATACTCTTATAATTTAGAACGGAGGAAGTATATAATATAACCTAAAATAATTAAATGATTTCAGCATCCATATTGCCGGACCCTAGTGCTTCCCTTCAATTGAATATTAAGCATACACAACTTTTTGAACATTATGTTTATGAAAAGACGTAGTGTGTATCATCTAAGTGATTGAGCTTTATATAGCATATGATCAAACAACTATAAGGCTTTTGGCTAAATTTAAATGCTTACGAGCTCTAGTATTTGCTAGAAAACAGATTTCTCAACAATTAGATTTGCTTCCATTTACCGAAGTAATCATAACCAAGGTAATGAGCATCATGTACCGTAAATTATAGGATTATGCACCTATTTTCAACAGAATTGTGGCGTATGCATGCATGTACACATGGCCTATGTTTTTGTATATGTTGAAAGGATTGAGCTTACATACCAAAAGAGGATTAATTGGAACCCATTCTTCCTTCGGAAGCCATAGTTCCAAGGACTCTCTCGTATCTTCAGGAGATTTAGTATGCTAAATTGCAGGAAAAAAAAGTTAGTGAAGCTATTTCATTTCTTCAATATGTGCTTCTGTTTTCTTATTATCTTCACTTCGCAGGATGGGCAGGGAGTCCCTAAACATTTAAGTATAATAATGCATGTGAAGAAGATAACAGATGAAGCTTAATTTGCGGATCCATATCACATTACGTTGATGAGTCAACAAAAAGGGTTAAAACTCTTAAATACATTGTTTCAAATGAAATAGGCAGTGTGACTACTACTAACATATTCATAGGAGCTCACTGTGAAATGCTGACTTGAAGAAAGATATGACGGGGTTCTATGTTAAGAAAGGGAAAAGAAAAACCCCATACCATGCTCTGCCTTCTATGGGTAGCAAGAAGAAATACCATATGAGGAGCTAATATAAATGGCACAAACCTTACAGAGAAACATTAAGTAAGCCCTCTTTAACCGTTCGACTTCTAATATGCTTCAAAATGGGTAAAATCTTATCACACTGAAATTACTAGTTCACATCCATATATCTAAATCTTTGATAATAGCGCTATGTTGTATTATTCTCAAACACACCTTCACAAGCAAGTTGTGGAATCCCTTATACAGTGGTTCACTCAGTTTGTACTATAACAAAAGCAATGCGAGAATAGTGAGTATTTGACAATTGAAGTCCATCTCATTACTGGCATCAGATATACTGGTTCATACATCATGCTACCTCACCCAGAATGCGATTCGTTTCAGTTTGTGGAACCAATACGGGTAGGTTGTACTCTACATAGCTAAAATGTGGTATGCTAGGATATCTTTATATGAGTGCTTATATAAATGAATTATCTTATAATCAAAATGTAAAAAACTTAGTTTTATAAAAGATTTTTAGTTAAGTCAACAAGTTGATTGTTTTATAAATAATTTAGTACAAATGTAATGTTTTAACAACCAAAACTAAATTAGAATATTAAAATTGTGCAATTATAGGCAAAATAACAAAGAAAATTTTGTTTACATTACATTCAGAATATTAGTACGTAAGCATACCATGTTTGAGAATGCAAGTACCAATACGCAATTCGCTAGGTCAATGAGAGTATCTGTTAACTTTGTGCTATCTAACTAAAAGATGAAGATGATGCCAATCTCCCCAATTGTATCATAATAGTTGAAAGGATAAAAAAATTTAAGGGCATAATTTGAAATGTCAATATGGAAGAACTGATTAATTGTATAGTAAAAATATTATTAAACCATCAATAAGAATGCACTAACCTGTTTCGTTCCCCAGTGTGAGACCCAACCAAGTCGATTACAGATACGGTGAACATGAGTGTCTACACATATCCCTTGAACATTGTTCCACCCTACATTCATAGCCTACACCAACATACAAAGGCAAGCAACTTAAAGCAATCTAAGATAATAAGCTAATAATTAGAAATCCGAAATTGTAAGAGAATTAACATACAGTTGACTCTTACCAAATGAGCCATCTTGGGACCAATTCCTGGAAGTAGGAGCAACTCCTCCAGTGTACTAGGAATGTCACCATCATACTTCGAGAGACAGATTTTAGCAATTTTCTTCAAGTTGCTGGCCTTTCTTGTGTAGAAGCCCACCTAAGCATGAGTTGCACAAGTTACTTAACAGCAGTTGTCTCCTAATAGTTTCGTCTCGGATTTTGAAAACATAAACGATAAAGTGAATTACTTATAATAAATAAACAATTATGTGACTTCAAGGAAAACATACCGGGTAAATCAAGCTCCTGATGGTAGCTTCATCAGCCTTCTCAATGGCATCCGCAGTAAGAAGGCCATTCTCAAGAAGACGCTGAATGGCTCCTGCAAAAAAAGAACTCGGTAAAAGTAGTGTAAAGACTAAAGAGTGCGAAAGCAAATTTGAAATTAATGCCAAGTGACTAGTTTACTTATATGGGATGTTTACATAATTCAATTGAGATCTGTTAATACTTTAAGTACAGTGTAAAACAGAATTCATATACAGCATTTCCAATGTTTCTCGTGTACAGATTTTAGAGTACATTTTCATGAAACTGGCTATGCTCATTCCCAATTTTTCAATCTTGGTCGACTACCATGTCGACCAAATATAAAAGACTTAAAATCGGCAGTGAACTAAGGTACCCTGTCCACTGCAACGCTGAATAATAATATGGCCACTTTGGAATTTGAGGCTGAAGATAACTTTATCTAATGAATATAATTTTATAATTCCAAGAAAAGGTTTTGGAGTGCATGGATTACCACTGTCCTCCTGAAACGTGTTGAGAGATGAGAGCCAAAAGGGGCATTGAACTAATGGAGAGGGAGAGATGAGAAAGTTGCCCGTGATGCCGACTAGTTATTTACTCCCTCCATCCCTAATTATTTGCGTTTTAGAGGTGGACACAAGAATTAAGATAATGATTGAAAAGTATTAAATATAGTACTCAATTGTCTATAATACCCTTAAATCTTTTGTTAGAAGAAGGAGAGTTTTGTTGGGATAAGAAGAGAGAAAGAGTTTAAAGCATCAATAAATAGGAAGAGTAATGAGGGTTAATTTTAGAAAAATTATCATTAATTCTCCTAGATTTGAACAAACGTCAAATAATTAGAGACAAATGAAAAACTCTAAAACGTCAAATAATTAGGGACGGAGGGGGTATCATTTTAAGGTTTTATTTCTAATTTTTAACTAATCATTCGGTTAAGTTCGAGTAAAAAGGCAGAAGGTTATATTGACTGCCTCGTGGTGCAACAGGCACCGAATAACTATTGTATATTGAAGTTAAACCTGCTGGTGCTCTCATTGGTTGTAAGTCCTGGAGAAAACAAACTAGATGGACAGCACATTAAATTATCTTGTTTTACGAAAATATAATTTGATTATATAGAAACTTACCAGTGATTGACATTATCCTTGGTTTGGCTTGACAAAAGTGAAGATACCAAGACAGCAAATCTTCTCTCCTGTTTGAAAACGAAAGCATAAGAGAATAACAAAAAGTATAATCAATTTCCAAGCACCATATTTAATTATTTATTATCTTATTTATTTAATGAGAGCACCATGTCAATATCAAATAAAATGATGAGTATACAGCATTCAAAATAGATATTTACATAAATAGAAGGTCAATGATGGTTTAAAGAAAAATATATTGGACTCGATTTTGAGAGAGCAATTTGATATATAAGTTGTTGTTTTTGTTGGGGGTGGGGGTGGGGGTGGGGGTGGGGGTGGGGGTGGGGGGTGTTCAACAATAGAAGCAATCTACTTAAAGAAACTGATGGAAACCAATAGAAAGAAGAAGATACAGATGCCACATATTACAAATTCAAAACATAATATAATAAATTAATAACATGATCGGAGGAGAAAGTAAGCATGCATAGTCACACCTATCCCCCCTCCCCCCCCCCCCCCCCCCGGAAATGGTTTCTGTATGTCTGATCTCTCTCCTTCCTCCCTAAAATTCTTATATCTATCTCTCTATTTTTTGCTCTATCTCTGCAGATCCAAGTCAGGGCCAAGGTGTGGAATAACACTGGGTGGGAGATTAGAGATGACAAATAGGGAAACAAAAGAACCCCAAATACTTGTCTCAAGGTTAGAGATAATAAAGTTCACTCTTCAAACCATTTCAATGTGTCTCGTCTCTGCTAACTTAGGGAGAAAAGGATTTAATAGCTAAAATTCTCTGCGGTGTGACACATTTGATGATAGCAAATTCATGCACTATTCTCGTTATAGGATGTAATGTATCTGATGCACAAAGTGGCCACATATGTATTGAAAAATCCACTTAACAGCTAATTTTAAGATAGCCCAACAATCATGAGACTAAGAAGCCATTACCAAGTACTCCCTCCATTCCAAATGTAGGATCATTACTAACTTTTTGAAGTAACATTTTCAAACTCAAAATTGACATGGATTCTTTTAATTTTAGTCAATACAACGAAGAATTGTAAGATTTATTGTTTCATAATTTTTATTGAATCATCTCAATTTTGAGTTTGAAAATATTTCAAATTGACTTTCAAAAGTCAAAAATAATCTTATAATCTGAAATGGACTTATGTCTTGTAAAGGTTACAAGGAGCAGACTAAATTCAGTCCTAAACGCTAAACTACGAATGGATGTTCTAATACATTCTCGAAACCAGTTCTCAATCTTAGCTAACAATATATTTGCACATCACCCGAATTAAGAAAATATTACCTTAGGAGGAAGAGAACTGCCAGCTTTCTCACATCCCATAGAGTCTACAGGTGCATCTTCAGAAGACCTCATTTTACGAATCCCTTCGAGAACATTTTCCCAATTTACAGGCAATTTGGCTGGATAAAAAAAACATGAGTTCAGGGTCTATCAAAGTCTTAGAAAGGAAAATTCAAGCATTACTTCCAAAAGAGTAATGGAGTAAGGATATATCAATCCACGCCCCCACTGCAGAATGTGATTTGCAAGGGACAGCTGGAAACCATCAAAAAGAAGAACAACACCACCAATGAAAAGAAATGAAAATTCATCACTACTAGTTCAAGGAGTTCCAAAAGCCAAGATGCAAGAAGATGCATCTTATTTTCCATCGTACTAGAGTACTAAAGAACCTTCAAATTAGGCTGCCATGGAATGGTCCTGACCCTCAAATGGATTCTCGTCATTCATTTTGCCTGTACCTTCATGATGATTGAAGGCAGATTAATTTTTTTTCAGCAGGTGCTGCTTGCAATTTGAGTTATATTTCTCACAACAATTTTCTTTTTCGTATTAAGAAAAAAGGATATTTCTTTTGTTAAAAAGTTTCAAAAGAACTGAAGACATGTTAAACATTAATACTATAAAGTACATGCTTGTAGGAATAATCATTCTAATGTATAACCAGCAGAATCCTAAAAAATCACTTTATACTTAATTACTGAAACCTGTGTAAAGCATGAGTTACATTCCCATAGACTCGAGTTAATTACAAATCAACAAGAATATACATTTCGTTATTTGTTAAAGAAAGAGAGCACATAGTAAGATGAATGGTAAGACGCATTCATTTGACAACAAAATTAACCTAGCTGAATTACTATTGTTCAGCCTATAAAAATAGTAAAATCTCAACTTCCAAAGTCATCTCTGGAACAATATAGCTTGATTTTTATACATTTGCCAATAGCATTTTCATGCTTATCAAAAACATCATTCTCCACTTCACATACCTGTTGGCATAATGGGAGACACTACTTTACTTCCCATAGAACGCACGCCTGACGCAGGTTCTGATTTACCTACATATAAGTTTCAAGGGACATATAAGAAAGGGAAAAAGGTCAGAGTTTAGAAGAGGAAATAACTGTCGAAGAAGAATTCATAGAACAAATAGATACAAACCTTGTGAGTGCTTCTCAAGAGAGAGAGAGAGAGAGTTTTAAGATAAAAAAACTAGCATCAGGGGTGAAGCAAAATGAGATGAAAATGAAAACAAAAAACTGCGACAAAGCGGCAGATTCTATTTTATTTAATAAACTAGGCTACATCAAGACCCATAATCTTTTTTAGAGGAATAGCTTCGACCCACTTAGTGAAGAAACATTCTGTGGCAGCAAGAATCCATACATGTCCCTTAAAAATAACTTCTGTAGAACTGATTGAACAGCAACCAAAAAATGTAAATTTTTAGATGTTGACTAGGTAAAATTACACGGAATCAAGATTCCACGTTCTTCTCTATTTTCCTGTCATTGGAGTTTTTCTAACAGTTTTTTTCTCCTTCCCTAAACAAGAAAACATTTTTTCTTCCGATGAAATACCAGCATCCAAAATTGAGTCCACATAAAATTCTACTAAATTTCATTCTTCCATGACACAATAGTACTCTTATTTTCTATTATTTTTTTTAATAAGTCAACACTCAGTAGTCAGTACTACACTTAATTCAACAAAGAAGCAAAAATACAGTTGAAGACATCAACGTAACAGTCTTACTAATTATAACAAATCACAATAAAAGTACACTATCGAGATACTATTTAAACAAAATAAAGAAAAATAGAAAGTAAAAAAAAGTACTTCAAGGATATGTGCTATAACCTTGTGCAATACATGTTAAAAGCCATGATATAATTTATACTTTTAACAAATTGGTAACTTGACATTTTATCAGAAATGTGGTTTCATGAAGTCTTCGCACAGGTCCTTTTATGCATTACTTGAGAGTTTGCCAAGATTATTGATCATGGCTCTAATACTAATTTGTTGGGGAGATGGGGAGTTCTTTAACACTATTAGACCCATCTCCCAAAAAATGAAGCAAGTCTAGGGCCCAACCTTGTATATTAAGCCTTCAAGTTCACACTTTGCAACCGATGTGGAACTAGCACAACTCACACGTTACCTTAACAGTTACAAGTGTAGTTAAACTGTAATGTTTTGTGTCGTGAGCAGGGTAACATGTGACGAGTGCTAAAATATCATATGCATTGTTGAGCTTATATTCTAAAAGCTTAAGCTTTTAGATAGATTTTTACCTAAAATAATTCACTTTAAATGTAACAGGATTAAAGTTTTTAGTAATTTCAAAAGAGAGATTCTTAACACTTCTTAACACATGAGTACAGCTATAATAGGGTCTAAATATGTACATGTATCATATATGCAAATATTGTGTATTCAAGGAAGTGGCTTACTTAATGGGGAAAGTTTATTAGCCTTCCCATATGTGAAGTCTTCGATATCAGGCAGACCAGAAAGCTGCATTCAGTAAAGGGATTATAATGTAAATAACTCTACCTATGGGTAACTGAATACATTGAGTTAACTTCATTAACTTATGAAGCCCATAGAGAGTGAATGAACAATGAATTTCAAATCGTGTAACTAGATGACACCCTAAGCCACCACCGTGGTAGCATTTGAAATGACTAGTTATGTCAATAAATAAGACAAATGTAGGCAAATTCTATTTTACCACTTATCTATGACCATACATACTAACGAAAAGGCCATTTAAGTCTTTTACTAAGAACCTCAACCCTTCTACTTGTGCATGTTCTATAACCTTGAAGGGCCTTAATCAGAATTTTTCTCGAGTCCTAAAATTTATCATATATAAGCTCTTCATAGATGCCCAAGCATGGTTCATAAAGATAAGGAATTATGCAAATTTCATGTATAGTAATAAGAAGTTTGAACTAATCAAGCGAAGGGTCTTGGCCCAATGGTTACCCCCATTCCTTGTGTACCAAGAGGGTGGAGTTTCAAACCTTAGGCAGTGACAAATGTTGGGTGTGTTTAAATTATGTCTTGAACTAGCAAAAAAAAAGGTTCGAACTAATGTAGTGTTCAATTAACAGCAATACACATAAGGCAAGTACACTATTAAGAAAATACAATCACCAATATAATAAATCAAGTAGACAAACATAAATAAAGATGACCAATATAATAAATCAAGTAGACAAACAAAGATATAATAAATATGACCAGGTAATTGTATTATATAAGGAACTTAATATAAATGTTACCCACAGATCGCAGTTCCAATGTAAGAAGTAGGCTTCTTCGGGAGTATCCCAGGGGTAGGTTTCTTCGGGGTGCTTATTTGATTTGGAATATGTATATCAGAAATGTGGTATGATAGGCTAACTTTCTTAAAACAATAGTTAAATCTGATTGAGTTAGTGTCGCAACATGCGCATTTTCAAGGAGTATACGTCATGTAAGTGCTTAATGGGAGACCACAAGGTGCTCAATTTGAGATATTAGCTGACATTTTTTAGAATTATGTTATACATATTAAGATTTCTAATAGAGTTTTCTACCTTTATTTATATTATAATTATGCTTGTAAATTTTCTAGATATTTTGGAGTAATATTCTAGATAGTCTATATCTCAGACTTCTATTACATTATTTTTTATCCCAGCCATATGTTGTAAGGTCCAATGCCTATATAAAGATGCCCTTCATTTGCAAAATATAAAGCACAACTGTAATCATTCTTGTGAATCTCTTGTTACTGACTAGTGGGGGGGGAAAAATTGGACCAATAAATTTGATGTTTTGGAACGAAACTATATCATGAAAACATTTGTACCCAAACACAATTTGTCAGTTGTATTTTTTTAGTAATGCTGATTTATGTAATTAATTATGTCATAATAAAAGGCGAAAACTAATAAGAATTCAACGTTATTATGAGAGTTGGTGATTTTTACCGCTATGAAGTTGTGCAACTGATAAGGAAAAAAAACTTATTTACTATTTTTTATCTCTTCTTTATTCTTTTGTTTTTACTATTTTCTATTGTTAGGACCAGAACTTTAATTTTAAAATTTTGTTATAACAAAAAAGAAAATATTAACACACTTTTGTGTGCAGCATACACTAGTAATGATTAAGACACATAATTTAAGCCACATTGCAGATTTGCTTGATTATCTGACGTCATGCGCCTGCGTACATATTTATTATAATTATGAGACGTAATATCTGTAAAGATCTTCCTGGATAATATACATCAACCCTGATATGTGACATTTTTCTTAGCACAAGTGCATGCATTATCATCTAGCCCAACATTTGGATGAACCATGTAGTGTAATTTTTTACTTATAATTTTTAAATTTCTCTTTGCTATTATTGCTAATGAATGGAAATCTACGTACTTTGCAGGCTGAAAAAAATGAGGGATATATGCTTACTAGCTGAATAATACACATCAACCCTGATATGTGATATTTTTATCATCTAGCCCAATATTTGGATGAACCATGTATATTTTATGTCCTGTGTAATTTTTTATTTATAATTTTTAAATTTCTCTTTGCTATTATTTGCGCAGCGTTGTTCATTCTTTAACATTCCCTCCGCCTTTGTTGTAACGCACCTATAATAAGTAAGGAAGCTAACTAATGGAAATCTATGTACTTGGCAGGCTGAAAAAAATGAGAGATACATGCTAGCTAGCTTTGTAAAGTTTACAAATAAGACTTTTTTTTGACACAAAAATAATACAAAATGACAAAATTATTAAGGAGGTACACGGATTTTCAAAAACAACATAAAAATAAGGGGAAAACAAACAAACAGGGGTTTCTTACTTTCTGGTTGAGAGGTTCTGCTTTAACCTCCTCCTCTGGTGTAATTTCAACAGTCTTCTTCACCCTCTTCTTCCTAACAAAAACACGCATCTCTAGAACAGGCGAAAATAGAAAAGGGTGTGAATGCAAATACTTTTTGTGAATTGGGGTCAAAAAGACGATTAAATGAAAATTAGGGATTTCTCTGACCTGGGTTCTGCACTGAAGATGGAACTTCTTGTTTTGAGGAGAGTCCTGTATTGTACATTTTTCTGGAGAAGTTGATTCGCGCGGGAGCAAATGGAAGAAACGTCCAATTTCTGAGGACAGTAAGGCTCATTTTGGATTCCAGTGCAGGTATACTCCGTAGCAAACAAAAAAATGTTATTGTTGGTTTTGGGTTATAAAAAAGTAAAACAAAAACCAAAATTATTAAGTTATTATAAAATTATAGATGGTGTGTGTGATGTCTACGTACATTTCTATAATCTTTAAATTTTAAAAAGTTTTGAAACTTTCAAATATTTATGTACATATTCTAATAAATAGAAGTATTGTCAAGAGAATGTAATATACATACAAATACAACTACAATTAATATGAAATTAGAATAATATCTCTTTTTCTGTTAATTATCATTGTTCTTAATATTTAGTATACTTTTATAACACATTATCAACACGAATTACTTCTCACCTTCGTCTTGAAGCTAATCGATTTGAAAGAGAAGATATATTTATCTATTATTTATATATGTAAAAATTTATCTCCTATATCTATTTTCAATACAAATTATAAGTATGCACCACGTAATTCTCACAAAATTTTATAAACGATTAACATAACCTACAAATAAACTACGTGGACCAAATATTCAGAGAAACTATAATATCATTTCTCGCATTTCATTGGCAAGTTAGACTAAAGTAGATGCATAATGTGTTAGTCGGATTACCAATCACTAAACACGTGAAAGTATACACGGTCTAACAAGTAATACAGTGATAAGATTGAGTGTCGAACCCATGAAGACAAAGTACTAACGCTATTCAATTACTAAAATTATATCAAACCGGTCTTATCCAAAAAATTAAATAAAGACGGTGTGTTTAAAACTATATGATTAAAACAATAAAATATGAGATCAAGTTGTAACAAGTATGGCAAGCTAGGATTACAACTCCCCTAATGTTTGGTCTAATCTCCTAACTCTCTATTTAACTAACAAAATCACATGAATGGCCAACTGAGAACATTAAGTACACATAAGCCTCTTCCGACGGTCAAATACAAATACCTTAGCTAGATAAATCACAATATTCTTATAGTGAAAACAACTAGACTACGAGTAATTAATCTTAATCCTAATGGTTACACAAGGCAAATAGATATATTCTTATTCTATTATGCAATATATGATATCATTCCCATAGGCATGGTCATAACAAGTGTTATTATATTTAAGGGTTAGGCATTAACATTAATTTTACAATATTAATTAATACATATATCAATTCCTTAGCCAAGTAATCAATAAATAAGCATGAAATACAACAACTCATTCAAACATGATTCATTATGATAAATAGGAGAAAAATTCAATTAAACCAATCATTAGGTTACATTGCAATCTTAAAAATGTAATTAGTTCATAACTATAGAACTAATAAACTTTATCAAAGTATTCAACATGTTCAAATACACAAATGAATGAAAGACTTGGATAAAGAAAACACATCTTCTAAAGTTTTTTGGCTCTAACTCTTCTTTTCTCCGTGTAGAATCTGAGCAATGAAGGAAGCAATGAACTTGGAGTACTTTAAGATCCAACTTTCTCTCTTCCTAAAATTAGCTAACTATCACTCTCTATTATCTCTAATCTAATGTAAGAGGCTGCTGCTGCATAAATAATATAAGTCTTCAGCCCCTAGGTCATTAAACAGTGCTTTCTACCTGGAGACCGGAGGTGGCACTGCGGCTCCACTCTTTATGCCTTGGACAGGCGCTGTAGCGCAAATCAAGGTTGTCTAGTCCCTTTTGCACAGAAAAACCACAATAGAGCGCCGAAAGGGATATGATGTGGCAAACATGTGGCGATGTGGCGCCGCTTTACAAAGGAAACTAGGCGTTGTGGCGCCGTTTACATGAAAATAACAATTTTACCCTAAATCAACTAGAAATAGACTAATAATCTCTGCAAAGCACTTTTAAGCCAAAAATAGCAATAAATATAATAAAGCAGTATAAACTATGATAAACAAGCAACTTCTTAAGGTTTAGAGTGCTCGATTCGTGGGTATAAATCTCACTCATAAAATACCCCCACACTTAAGCTTTTACTTGTCCCTAAGAAAAAATATCTGAACAAAGATAAAAAGAAAGACTAATATAACTGCGCATCATGCGTTGAACTATTATATACCTGCAATGAGGCTTCTAAGCTCAAAACAACTACTCTCAGAGAATAAGAAAAACACCGCTATGAGTAAGGGTTCAATTAATCTTAAGTATAAGACTGTATTTGATCCATTCTGTAAGATCCCAGATTTTATGAAATAAAAGTATTCAATTTTCCTATTTAGTAAACGGTTAAATTGATAAAAAGTTAAAGTTAAGGGTGATATATATAAAATTTTTCAAAATACGCAAGTGGTTATAAATGAAGGAATTAATGTTGAGGTGTTTTATCAATATTTTGTCGGATTATAGGTATTAAAAGATCAAATCGGTGTTCTCAAAGTTCTATTGCGTGAGTTATAATTTTTAATCCAACCGTTGGATCGTTGTGATTTTTGGATATATTATACATATATACGTTGAATATATATCCACAAATTTGAACCGTTGAAAAGTAACACATGATTTATTATGAATTTTACAAGGTGTTGAAACGGTGTTAAAAATCATCCGTTTGTAGATTTCGGACATTTTCTGTCTGAAATTTGGAAAAACTTAAAACTACAAAGTTGTAGAGAATTCAATTTCGTGTGGAATGGACATAAAATTTATATTTTTCTGATAAACGAGCTATTTTCTATGAATTATTTAATTTTCAAAAAATAAAATATTTTTTATTAAAATTGGGTGGGACCCACTTTTTGGTTGGTGTTGAATGCACATGGGCTGCTATATTTCTTCAGAAATGAGGGCTGGTTTTGTGGTGGCATGCGTAGAAGGTTGATAAATAAATAATAATTTTATTAATTTAGTCTCCTCTGGCGTTCTAGCATTTTCCTATAAATAGGTGCTTATGTTAGAATTAAAAATCACACCAGAAACAAGTTTTCTTTCTCTCTATATTGTCGAGAGTATTTTTGTAAGTATTTAGATACTTTGAGAGTTCCTATTCAGTGCAAGGTTCCTTCAGCTTTTCATCCAATAATCCAGTCAGAAGTACTGCTCTTTTGAGGTAAGGGATTTTTAAGGGTTATTATGTTTTTTCAGTTTCGCACTTTTTTCGGACCTTCAAAAATTCTGGAAAAATTTGAAATAATAATTTGATGAGATTTATTGATTGTGTCCAAAAATGGCAATTTTTGGATGTGTAGATTAGGAGTTACGGATTTTATGAGAAAAGACTATTTTAAAAGTAAACCCTTATAACTCCTTGTGGTTAACTCCAAAATTTATGAAATTTTTATTGGGAATACATCTATATAATATCAGTATACCTTGTGAATTTCAGAATTTTTGGATAAAAGTATAATTTATGATAAATGTCTAAATATTCGGCAGTTTTGGCCATATGAAAAATAGTAAATGAATTTTAAAAATTTTGAGAAAAATATATGTTCAATATGGGACTATATTATGCTAAATCTCATAAAAGAAAATTTGTTTGTACTGATTTGATATTTTTCATGAAAATGGACTAGTTATGAATAAATGAATTAAATATGTTATGTGAAGTAACAAAATTGAAAAATAGGATTTTATGGCTTGGGAATCCTATATAAGGTATATGCAGACTTTTTGATGAGGGTTTTGGTTATTGGTGATGAAATCTTATGAGTTTGACATTTTAGGATGATTAAATGCATTAATTAGTAAAGTGTAAACAATTAAAATAAATTATTTATAAGTTTAAAAAATGATTAAAATATTGTGGTAGTATTAATAATATTAGATTATGAGATTATTAAGTGATTTATAATATTTGGATTAAGGTGTTATGAAATCATTGATTCATGAATATTACTCTTGAAATTAAATGCAGTTGTTGATCGTATTGTTTTTATTATCATATATAACATTTTTATAATCCCGGTGATGAAATTTCTCTTTGACTTAAGCGTAAAGATAGGTAGATTATTGGTATGATCGTGACTATGAGTTCTCTTTAGCCAGTAGTACAAAGATGAATTGTTGACTGGTATGATCATGACCATTGAATTTACAATTGAATATTTTTAGCTTAAGTGCAAAGGTGAATTGATCAACATTGTTATAATTATGGTTTATATAAATTCTGAAATGATTATGTATTTCTTTGAGATATTAATATCTTTGGCCTGTAGTGCAAAGATGAATTATTGATGAATATTTTTGGCCCGTAGTGCAAAGATGACCTGTTGTTGAATATTTTTGGCATGTAGTGCAAAGATGACCTGTTGTTGAATATCTTGGCATGTAGTGTAAAGATGATCTGTTGATGAATATCTTTGGCCCATAGTGAAAAGATGAGTTTATTAGTATGATTATGAACATGAATTGTAATTTGGTATAACCACAATCTTTGATGTTTCAGATAAAGACAGGTGATAAAAATTATCTTCGTACTGGATGAGAGGAGAAATTTAGAACTACAATTATGATTATGAATTATTCACATGATTGTGGACTGGAACTGTTGATTGATGTTACAGGGATAAAACATTGTTGGTGGACTTTTAACATTGAGAAGATAATAGACTTTATGGTCTATTTGACTCTTCTAATGGATTGCTCGTTCCGCTGCAACTATGGTTGAAAAGTTTTATCATCTACCATATGTTCTAAATCTCTGATTTATTATTGATGAAGGCTATTGATAATTTAATTATCTTTAGTCATAATATTCTTTACTGAGCTAGTTGAGCTCACCCTTTTGCTTCACAATTCCTTTCAGGTAATAAGAGTGTAGCTGGGTCGAGCGGGGATAACAGGGGAATAGTGTGGTGGTCCGAGACTGTCAAAGTTTCTCAACACATTATAAAACGGCATGACATATAATATATAATTGTATTGAGGACCTAAGATGTGTGTGTTGTATATTATACGTCACTTAATAATTGATTTTGGTGAACAACAATAGGGTGAGGTGAACCCAACTTTGGAAGGGTGTTTTACCACTATTATACAAGATGTCTAATGACATACAATCTCGTGTTATCATAAGAAAGGGTTGTGCTCATCCTCTTGCTGAGTATATCTACGAGCACTACCTATATGATCTTGGAGTTGGGTTGAAACATAATGTTCAATCGCCGACGGTGGAGATAGTTATATGTCAAGAGAAGATTCACCATTGGAAGGAACATGATAGTAATCTTCTCATTTTTCTTTGGGGTCTATTGGATCAACCAAGGATAATTCTCTGGACATATGATATCTATCATAACTTAGATTCATGGCCTCTTATGTACGAAGGTTTCCTTGAGCACTTTCCAAAGATCTTAATTTCTAAAACAGTCCTAGACTGTTCCTTTATGTAAGGTATCATTGTGAGGTGGGGTCCATAGTTGGGACATGAGTCACAGTTGATATTAAAACTCACAGTATATATGTTGTTGTATTTTGCACGACAATTGTAGTAATAAAGTTGTAGTTATTTTCTGTACCATGTATTAGGCGACTCAGAATAGGTTGGATGGATTGAACCTATTTTGGGGGCGTCACAGTTGGTATCAGAGCTTAGGGATATGATCTCTGGTGGAGATATATGATTAGAACTAGGAAGGGAGAGACGAGTAATATCCTTCGCTAGTGTGTGTCCTACCTAAGCTGAATTTTCTTACTTAAGTTGACAAATTGTGATATATCAATTAACCTTTATTTTGAAGCTATATTCTAGAATGATATCTGAAATACAGGAGATGAGCAATAGAGAAATCATGAGGACAAGGAAGATGGAATCTGAGATGAAAGCAAGGTATTCTCAAACTCTTTGAATTATCAGGTACGTAAATTTCGGGGACAAAATTTCATAAGGAGGGGAGATTGTAAAACCCCGGATTTTATGAAATAAAAGTATTCAATTTTCCTATTTAGTAAATAATTAAATTGATAAAAAAGTTAAAGTTAAGGGTGATATATATAAAATTTTCAAAATACGCAAGTTGTTATAAATGAAGGAATTAATGTTGAGGTGTTTTATCAGTATTTTATCGGATTGGAGGTATTAAAAGATCAAATCGGTGTTCTTAAAGCTTAATTGCGTGAGTTATAATTTTTAATCCGACTGTTGGATCGTTGTGATTTTTGGATATGTTATACAAATATAAGTTGAATATATATCCACAAATTTTGAACCGTTGAAAATTAACACATGATTTGTTATGAATTTTACAAGGTGTTGAAACGGTGTTGAAAATTATTCGTTTGTAGATTTCGGATATTTTCTATCGGGAATTTGGAAAAACTTAAAGCTACAAAGTTGTAGAGAATTCGATTTTGTGTGGAATGGTTATAAAATTTGTATTTTTCTGATAAACGAGCTATTTTCTATGAATTATTGAAGTTTAGGAAAATAAAATAATTTTTATTAAAATTGGGTGGGACCCACTTTTTGGTTGGTGTTGAATGCACATGGGCTACTATATTTTTTCAGAAATGAGGGCTGGTTTTGTGGTGGCATGCGTTGAAGGTTGATAAATAAATAATATATTTTTATTAATTTAGTCTCTTTTGGTGTTCTAGCATTTTTCTATAAATAGGTGCTTATGTTAGAATTGAAAATCAAACCAGAAACAAGTTTTCTTTTTCTCTATATTTTCGAGAGTATTTTTATGAGTATTTAGATACTTTGAGAGTTGTTATTCAGTGCAAGGTTCCTTCGGCTTTTCATCCGATAATCCAGTCAGAAGTACTGCTCTTTTGAGGTAAGGGATTTTTAAGGGTTATTATGTTTTTTCAGTTTCGCACTTTTTTCGGACCTTCAAAAATTCTGGAAAAATTTGAAATAATAATTTGATGAGTTTTATTGATTGTGTCCAAAAATCACGACTTTTGGATATGTAGATTAGGAGTTATGGATTTTATGAGAAAAGACTATTTTAAAAGTAAACCCTTATAACTCCTTGTGGTTAACTCCAAAATTGATGAAATTTTTATTGAGAGTACATCTATATAATATCAGTATACCCTGTGAATTTTGGAATTTTTGGATAAAAGTACAATTTATGATAAATGTCTAAATATTCGACAGTTTTGGCCATATGAAAAATAGTAAACGAATTTTAAAAATTTTGAGAAAAATATATGTTCAATATGGGACTATATTATGCTAAATTCCAGAAAAGAAAATTTGTTTGTACTAATTTGGTATTTTTCATAAAAATGGACTAGTTATGAGTAAATGAATTAAATATGTTATGTGAAGTAACAAAATTAAAAAATAGGATTTTATGGCTTGAGAATCCTATATATGGTATATGCAGACTTTTGATGAGTGTTTTGGTTATTGGTGATGAAATCTTATGAATTTGGCATTTTAGGATGATTAAATGCATTAATTAGTAAAGTGTAAACAATTAAAATAAATTATTTATAATTTTAAGAAATGATTAAAATATTGTGGTAGTATTAATAATATTAGATTATGAGATTTTTAAGTGATTTATAATATTTGGATTAAGGTGTTATGAAATCATTGATTCATGAATATTACTCTTGAAATTAAATGCAGTTGTTGATCGTATTGTTTTTATTATCATATATAACATTTTTATAATTCCGGTAATGAAATTTCTCTTTGACTTAAGTGTAAAGATGGGTAGATTATTGGTATGATCGTGACTATTGGTTCTCTTTGGCCAGTAGTGCAAAGATGAATTGTTGACTGGCATGATCATGACCATTGAATTTACAATTGAATATTTTTAGCTTAAGTGTAAAGGTGAATTGATCAACATGATTATAATTATGGTTTATATAAATTCTGAAATGATTATGTATTTCTTTGAGATATTAATATCTTTGGCCTGTAGTGCAAAGATGAATTATTGATGAATATCTTTGGCCCGTAGTGCAAAGATGACCTGTTGTTGAATATCTTGGCCTGTAGTGCAAAGATGATCTGTTGATGAATATCTTTGGCCCGTAGTGAAAAGATGAATTTATTAGTATGATCATGAACATGAACTGTAGTTTGGTATAACCACGATCTTTGATGTTTCAGGTAAAGACAGGTGATGAAAATTATCTTCGTCCTAGATGAGAAGAGAAATTTAGAACTACAATTATGATTATGAGTTATTCACATGATTGTGGACAGGAACTGTTGATTGATGTTACAGGGATAAAACATTGTTGGTGGACTTTTAACATGGAGAAGATAATAGACTTTATGGTCTATTTGACTCTTCTAATGGATTGCTCGTTCCACTGCAACTATGGTTGAAAAGTTTTATCAACTACCATATGTTCTAAATCTCTGATTTAATACTGATGAAGGCTATTGATAATTTAATTATCTTTAGTCATAATATTCTTTACTGAGCTAGTTGAGCTCACCCTTTTGCTTCACAATTCCTTTCAGGTAATAAGAGTGTAGCTGGGTCGAGCGGGGATAACAGGGGAATAATGTTGTGGTCCGAGACTGTCAAAGTTTCTCAACACATTATAAAATGGCATGACATACAATATATAATTGTATTGAGGACCTAAGATGTGTGTGTCGTATATTATACGTCACTTAATAATTGATTTTGGTCAACAACAATAGGGTGAGGTGAACCCAACTTTGGAAGGGTGTTTTTGCCACTATCATACAAGATGTCTAATGACATACAATCTCGTGTTATCATAAGAAAGGGTTGTGCGCATCCTCTTGCTAAGTATATCTACGAGCACTACCTATATGATCTTGGAGTTGGGTTGAAACATAATGTTCAATCGTAGACGGTGGAGATAGTTATATGTCAAGAGAAGACTCACCATTGGAAGGAACATGATAGTAATCTTCTCGTTTTTCTTTGGGGTCTATTGGATCAACCAAGGATAATTCTCTGGACATATGGTATCTATCATAACTTAGATTCATGGCCTCCTATGTACGAAGGTTTCCTTGAGCATTTCCCAAAGATCTTAATTTCTAAAACAGTTCTAGACTGTACCTTTATGTAAGGTATCACTGTGAGGTGGGGTCCATAGTTGAGACATGAGTCATAGTTGGTATTAAAACTCACAGTATATGTGTTGTTGTATTTTGCACGACAATTGTAGTAATAAAGTTGTAGTTATTTTTTGTACCATGTATTAGGCGACTCAGAATAGATTGGATGGATTGAACCTATTTTGGGGGCGTTACACATTCTATGTGTGTGTGAATACCAACTACCCTAACTAATCATAGCTATCAGCTCACACAATCGATCATAATAGAAAAATATGTTAACTTTGCAAACTAGAACAACGTCAAACATTAAGAACAAGATACAAATGCAAGAAAGGATCAAAAGATATCAGCATGAAGACATATAAATCTGACTTATGCAATGCTTAATTACCTTACGCTATTCAGAGTTACCCGTGGATGAGCTTTTGATCAATGACTCCCCAGCCAGATGGCTTTAGGGCACTAGGTGTAGAACACCCCTATGGACCTAATAACTCAAGCAACAAAGGCCACGTAATCAAACTTAAGCCAAATTAGACTTTTATTCTATACATTTTAACAATCAAAACCTTTAGGATTATCGTGCTATGCTTAATTACATTAGGTTATTCAGAGTAACCCGTTAATGAGCTTTTGATCAATGATTCCTAAGCCAGATGGCTTTAGGGCACTGAATGTAAAACACCCCTATTGACCTAATAACTCGAGCAACAAATGCCACGTAATTAGGCTTAGTCAACTAAGGTTCTTGTTATTTATCTTTTCATTTCATGTTTTTTTAAATAATAAATAAACATCCCAAAATCCAAGATCCGAACTAGCATCAAAGTCTAAATTAGAATATTACCTTGTAATCGCTTAAGTTAAACAGTGGTAACACAATTTCAAAACAATAACCACGCAAACTATATCTGAAAAACAACTAGCTAGAACAGTTAGTCGGTGCTCACAAAGAAGAACGGATCAATAACAATATCAGCTACCGATTAAACTAACCCATCATCTATACATGCTTAACATATAACTCTTTGACATAGCCATAAACCAACACGCATATCACTAGGCACAATCAAAAATTTATAATCTATATAATCCAAACCCCATCATATAAATAGTTTAAGATAGGGTTAATCAAAAACCAGATCATGGCAAGATAAAAGATAATGTATACCCTTGTACTAATATCAGCTCAAAATAGGGTAGTAAAGCCATAACATGGCATCAAGTAAGTCCCAAAAGATGGCTATAAACAAAACATGCTAATAATAAAAGTTTTTCATGCATCTATACATAACTAACAAAAGTCATATAATATTAAAAAGCTGTTCATGCCTCTATACATCATAAAACCCAAAATATAATAAGTCTGAGGCTACAAAAGTCCAAAAGATGTCAAACTGCGGTTTATACATAACAACTCATATACATAAAAGAAAAGAAATGAAATCTCCCCCCAAACTTGAAACATGCAATTCCCTCATTGTCCAGTAATGCAGCAATCAGAATGGGAGGGCCTACCGTGGCGATACAATCACTAGTTGCCGCCTTGGTCATCGCTGCAATCGTCGCCATCGTCGTCTCCGTCTACCTCAGGAGATGGTGGTAGATATGGAGGGAACAGAGGCATCTGGGGGAAATAGAATGGTACTGACTCAAGATCATCTGCACTGAACCGTGAGTAAATGTTTGCCACGATGGTGGCAAACTCAACATTATATTGAGTGAAGATATCCCGCCTCTGGGCAACTGTATCGATCCTCCTGATGATCCTCTTATTCTCGTTGTGGAGAAGGTTCAGAGATGCCAGGATTTTTGCTAGTGGACCAGAAGATGAAGCACCAATCTCAGGAGTCTGAAACGATGGACCAGCCTTAGAAGGTGGCGGCTGAGCAGCAGTGTAATATCCGGAAAATAATAATAATAATAAAAAATAAATATTAATAATAAAAAAATTATTTTGTTTTAAAACATATTAATTGGACTTTGTTTTTATTTGGGTCAAATTGTATTTAATTTATGTGGACTATAATAAATTTAAAATTTCATTAATTTGGGTTTTAAAACTTATTGGGCCTTAAAATATATTGTGTCTAATTTATATTTATGTAATAATAAATTCTATTAAAATTAAGAGAATTAATAAAAACATATTAATTAATAAATAAATAACTAGACCTAAATTTACTGGCATTATATGAGTTGGAGGAAGATTGTGAGAGGAAGATAACAACCACATAAAAAAAGGTGGGAAGAAATAAAGTCGCTGGTACAGAGAAAGAGAAAAAGAGATCGAATACAGGTAAGTTATATATTTAATAATTCATGTCTTTGAATTAAATTTGATGGTTATGATGACTCATTTAATAATTGAATAAGAACATAGAATGAATTGAAAAATAATAATATTTTAAAAAATAAACTACTAAATTTTGGCATGGTTCATAGCATTGATAATCTGGGTATATGGTTTTGCACTTGGACAAAAGCCCTTGTCCAACAATAAGAGACATATTAGACATTGTTATATTAGCAGAATTATAAAAGATAACGGTTATTAAATCTGATGTTAAGATTATAAAAATTATATTGGAATTTTACATAGTAATTCAAGTTAATTTATTTTGTGGGTAAGAGTAATAAAATTTGTCTACTAATAAATTTAATAATATTATAGTATTTATGATTAGATTTGTAATAAGATTTTATTTTATTTTATTAGGTCGGAGTGAAGGAGATTAGCAAAATTTTATTAAAAATTTCTGCGTGTTACATTACTTACTCCAGGTACGGATTTCGTACTCTTTCTGTGAAACTCTTTTGTTTTTAATTTGTTCGTTTCATTATTCATTTCGAAATTTAGTATTGCTTCTCATAATTATTATTTGTCAATTTATTGTGATAATTTTATTTTGGCGTTGTAATAGAACTCATGTTTGTACTCTTTAGACTAGTGTATCATGTCTAAATTTTATTTTAATATTTATAGTGATGTACATGTTAGTATATTTTTGGAGACTTGTGTTGATGATTCGTTCAATTTAACATGTACATATTAGAACCCTTTGTGTTGATATTGTGTCGCATGTGTTATGACATTTTATATTTGTTAGAATATACCGTAGGGTATACCTAAGCTATAACCACCTGTGGGGGTACCACAGGCTGTCCATCAGTGCACTACGGGCCAATAAGGACGTTTACCACATCATTTGTAATATTACATGTCATGATTATACCAATACATAATTCCTGATTATAAGCATACCAATTAACAGTCCATCTATGTACTACGAGCCAAAAATGACTTTTATCACAATATAATCATGAGAATGATGAGAATGATATAAGAACTCAATTAAGTGAAAGCAAGGATACATTTTAAAGATTTATAATTCAATTTATCCAGAGTTCAATAATACCCAAATTGTCAACATGATAACTGATTTGTGGAGTAAAATTCAAGAATAATATTCATGTATCAAAAATGATTTGGACAGAAAAGAAATCAATTTTTGTCATGAATAATACATCAGGTGAATATTACCAGAGTGAATAGTACCATGTGAATAGTACTTTGTGAATAGTACCCCGGCATGAAAAAATTAAAATTTAACAAGAATGTTCAGAAAAATATTCTTGTGAAATAATACTAGATGAAGCGCAAATTTCAAGGATATTCTACTAATTTCAAGGAGTATAGAAGCAATACTTCTCAAAATGAGTGTAGAATTTAGAATTTGAAACGAAATAATATTACTTACATACTACAGAGTATGGAAGAAAATATTATTTCTTACAGATATTGAAGAAAAATAATATCCCTTACCTTAAAAGGAGAGTATTTCTGACTGGTATGACGGGGATATTCTTGAAGAAAACTTGCACTATTTTTTACACTCAATGCTTCCTTAAACTCTAAAGAAATACACTCAATATTATAGAAGAAGAATTCTCTGATTCTGGTGTGATTTTCAATTCTAAACTGAACATCCTATTTATAGAAGAATGACATGATACTATTTGAATTAGAAAATCACAGGTGAACAGTCGAAGAAAATCACAGGCGTTCGACTAATTTTTTTTTATTTACCTGCACTATGCAGTACTATGCAAATACTATGCAGTACTATGCACAATAAAATATAATATATTATATTTTATATAAAAAATAAGACTTATAATATATATATATATATATATATATATATAAATGAGATAATTTTCTACCGATGATTTTGAAAAATGGATAAATGGGAGTCCATATAATAAGCAAAATTTATAACAAATACTTCATAAAAACAACCCTCTATTTATCTCAATTCACTTGGCTTCACTAAACACATTTGTAATAACATTTCTTCATCATTAATATTATAACTCGAAATATTAACAACCAGATCATTCCCAGGAAAGAGAGGGATTTCCGATAAGACTTTTCCTTATTGACGTGCAATTAGGTGACCAAACCCTTTCCTCAACAGAACTTTCTAAATATCGTCAATAATGTAAATAATAATATGAATAACTTTATCATCTCAATTATTGATCTAATAATATAAAATATTGTGTAGACGATACTGTGACAATAATTCAATCAATAATGTGAGATACTATATAGCAATTACTGTGACAATAATTGAATAAAACAGAGTGACTTCTCATGTAAGAATCAATAATCAAAGATACTGTATAATACTGTGTGCTACTATGCAACCACACGTATTATTGTACTCTTATCACCGGGTATTTCAACAGTTAACGGTAAAACTTTTACCGTTATTTTTATAAAAAGTTATTTCTGTTATTTTCTCACTCCGATAGTAATTCTGATGTGGGGTCCGCCAATGATGGTTCCGTCGTACGAATATTCCCTGATAAAACGAATATTCCCCAACCAAACAAATATTTTATGACAACTTGCTTACTTTGCAAAATTTATAAATATTACCCACAACTATAACATTATATTAAATCCACACCTTATTATTCAAAAATTATAATTAGGGAAGTTAAATCTTTATTCATAAAAGTTGGGGTCTTACACCATTGCTTTCAAAAACAAATTTCAAAATTATCTTTTAGCCCTCAGGTCCAATATCCTATAAATATGACCTCTTTTCTTTATTCTAAATTTACCAATTTACAAAGGAAAGTGTTAACGCCAAGTTTCGTCGGCGCGTCCAATCACAGAATCCACGCGCTAGAACCTGCGTAATAACAGATCACACAGAAGCTTGACGGCTTGTGCCGCCGGGGGATAGCTCCGGTGTGAAAATAAGTACTAGATGTTACAAGGTTTAACAATGGAGGCTAAGTGTTTAGTGCTCAAAAGTAGGTATTACCTGTTAATTGTAACCTTGGCCTTATATTTATAGTACTCCCTCCACCCTCGAATCCTCTTTCTAGTCGAATTAGGACTCCTAGTCATGGAAGTTACCATAACTTGGGTCCAACACATTCTCCTTAAAAGGTGCAAGTGGAATCCAATCCAACCACTACCTTTGGAGTTACCTTATTCAATTATGGTTAGGATCCTGAACTCTGCACGCAGGAAAGTCCACTGTGCAGGCCCAAACAATCTCGCCATCAGGTCTGGGCTTCGGCCCAGAGGACTCGAAGGCCCGACCCCGAACACCCCACAACAAAGTAAGGCTCCGGCCCAAGGGGCTCGGATGTTAAACCCGAATACAACCACTGAGATGAGGCTCCAGCCCAGAAGGACTCGGACGCCGACCCGAACAGCTCCAACCCCTCCATGGGCTTCAGCCCAATGGTCTCCTAAAGCCCTTCTATTGTCAGGCCTTCGGCCCACATGAAGGTCGGTAAAATGCTCCCGAACATTGCCCCCCAGTCTTTGATTATAATTTACTTATGATTAGAGACTTGAAAGATCAGATATTCGAGAGGTCACGACAGCTAATGATGAGTTGTCCGGGGAAGCCGAATGGTCTGACCTCGTTTCTCGAAATGTCGTACGCCTTTTCTCGTTGGGTCCCACCTTGGGCATTTAATAGCCGCCCTTGGGTTCTGTGCCACACGCCTTATAAAAACCCCCTCCCGTCGATCACTGTCACCTTTTCCAGAACTCTTCATTTCAAAATCTCTGCTAAGATTTTTCGACGAGAACGATTTCCGACGAGTTCATTGCTTCCCCCAAATCTCACCAGTTTCGTTTACTCTATTTGTCTTTGAGCATCATTTCGTGTGTTCTCTTCCTAAAACCTCTGTTTGTGTCTCATTCCATTCAATTTCAACACTAAATGGCCGATTCCGACATTCCTCCGGCTACTGAGCCTGTTACCGCCACCGTTACCACCAGCGACCTTGTAGAGGTCGAATTACCGGCGGCCCTAACCGATACCACTCCTTCGATCATGCCTTCTTTAGTAGACGCCGAGGCGAGGATCCAAAACGCTTACCAGTCCAAAGAGGAGTTTTCTCATCTCCACACCCCATTAACCATCACACTGTCTCAAATTACCGATATCCAAACCCTCTTCAATATCCCCAAAGAATACAAACTCCGGATCCCGAAGCCCGACGAGAAGATGTTCTGGCATCCTGAGGGCGAATGGGTGGCCGTCCCTCTGTACGTTCTGAAGTATAGGGTTCGGTTCCCCTTACATGAATTCATCTCTTCTTTCTCGTGCTTCGTGGGAGTCGGGTTCGCACAGCTCGTGCCAAACTCGTACATCCACCTAGTGGCCTTTATCACCCTATGCCAGGAGCTCAGGATCATGCCCGGCCTCGACTTCTTTTTTTCTTTATTCACCATAACCGGGTCGAAAGAGCCTGATTTAAAGCAATTACATAAAAGGCCCACTCGAACCGCTCCCATCAAGACCCCTTTAACCAACAAGGGGTGGCATGAACAGTGGATATTTGTGAAGGGATCCGACCTCCAACTTCTGCCTAGCTGGGCCCATCCAGATGACCCCATTTCCAAGGTGTCCCAGTTCCCCAAGGACCGGGCAGACACTTTCAAATCCTTCATAAGAAGTGGAGTAAGACCGAAAAGAGTTTGAAGCTTCTGACTGACTCAGTCTGGCTATACCGACACGGATGTAAGTTTATCTTTCCGATGTGCTGTCGAAAACATCTAATCTTCCCTCCTTTTCCTGACTTGTTTTCTTTATGTTTGTAGCGACAATTTTCAAGCCCGAGTGGACAGATGCCTCTCTAGTACTGCTCCCGAATGCGGCCAGGCCCATCCGCCTCCCCCTCTGTGATGATGAGGCTAAAGGAGAAACAGTTCCGATAGCGGAGCTCTCCACCGACTCCACATCGGGGCCACCCCCTTCAGCCTCCGACGCCGAACCAACAACCAAAGTTTCCTTGAGGATGAGCAAGACTGAAAGGATGGCTCTGTTGAAGAAGACCAAGAAGTCTTCCAAGTCTCTTCCCAAAGTTCTTGTCAAGGCCCGCTCCCCAACTATTCCAAAGCCTACTCCTCCATCGCCAAAAAAGGTTGCGGTGATCGAGGATTCGGAGGATACCGAAGAGGTTCCCCTAAAGCCCCGATCCAAGAAGCCCTTGACTCACCAAAGATCCCGAGCCGCAACCTCCCCAACTTCGAGTCGTTGCTGTCGATCCTGTCGCCACCTCCGCCCCTTCTTTTCGACCAAGTGCTTCCCATGGATCGCCAACCACTTGTTGGCCGAAGAGCCCTTCCAAAGTCTTCCCCTTCACCCTCTTCGATCACTTCAAATTATCAGGTGATGACAAGCGGTTTAAGGGTTTCTCTTCTGAAGAATATCTAGTAACCTACGTTCGGGCTCAGTGTAAGGTAACTCAAAATAAACCTTTACTTTGCTCGAAGCTGAGGTCGGTGGCCTACGAGCTGACCTGAAGAAGGAATGGGATCTCCATGCGGAAAGCTGAAATAAGGCGTCCCGAGCTGAACTCCATTCTTATGAGCTCGATAAGAAGTACGCCTCGCTTCTGATGTAGAGGGATCATCTGCTCGAGGAGGTCAAGGACCGGGAGAATATTGTTGACATCATCACTAAGAAGTTCTCCGAGATGTATGATAAGATGATGCAAGTGATCGGGTCGAACAACATTTTAACTGCAACTTTATATGCATTTCTCGAAAAGATTGTCGAGGCCCAGCAGCGAGCTGTCACTGAATATGAAGAGTCCGATGCCTTGAACGAGAAGGTCATAGCCCAGTTTGGTGATGGGTATGAAGCTTTTCATGAAAAAGCTCGGGCCAAATTAACTGCTACTAGGTTCGATGCCTCTATCCTTGATTCTTTAGACGATGAATCGGATGCTGAAGATGATCTTCCTCGCGAATAGATATTGTTAGGACTTGTAAAAAGTTTTTGTTGTACTTCGCCCGAATCGTAAGCGATCGGGTTTGTAAAAAATTCAAAGTATGAATGAATTAGAACATTCTTGCTTAAATTTTTGTTATCAATTATACTCGTGACTAATCTCAATCGGTGATTTCTTCCCGAACCTTTTGATCGGATTGTGCTTGAAGTTTGTCTGATTTAAAAAATTTACAGTTTTCTCGATCAGTTATACTCGTGATGTATCTCGATCAGTGGTGTCTTTTCGAACCTCTTGATCGGATTGTGTCCGAAGTTTGTCCGTTCGAGTATTAAGACTCATATGAATATAGATGAAGTTAAGCATCTCCAAAGAAAACTTTCCCTTATTTCATTTAAGACTGAAGGGTTACATGCATAAAGAAAAGAATGACATAACTATTACTGGTAAAAATTTTAAGTCTTCTAGCATGCCATGTATTCTTTACTTCCGAACCATCCATTGCTCGAAGCCGGTATGTACCTGGCTTCAGCACCTCTACCACCTCATAAGGTCCCTCCCAGTTAGGTATTAACTTGCCAGTATTCTGGGGGGTTGATGCCTCCGACTCCCGGAGGACCAAATCGTCTACTGCAAACCTCCTTGGCTTCACATTCTGATTATAGTGTCGGGTTGTTCGCTGCTGATAGATAGCCAACCTCATCACAACTGAATCCCGAACTTCCTCCAACAGTCCAAGTTTATTCTCAAACCTTCATCATTGTACAGCTCCTTGTACTGACTGACTCGAAGGGCGGGGGATCCGATCTCAACTGGTATGAGGGCATCGGTCCCGTATGCCAGTCTAAACAGAGAGTCCCCGGTTGTCGTCCTTGGAGTAGTCCGATATGCCCACAAAACAGACAATAGCTCTTCGGGCCACCGACCCTTTAACTCATCCAACCTTCTTTTGATCCCGTTGAGTAAGGTTCGGTTGGTCACTTCTACTTGACCATTCGATTGAGGATGAGCGATCGAATTCTTGTGATGCTGGATCCCCAACTCTTTTAGAAAACCCTCAAACTTTTATCCCACGAATTGTCTGCCATTATCCGAGACCACTGCCATCGGGATACCAAAGCGATAAACCACTCATTCTTTAAAGAATTTCAGACATTCTTGTTCGGTGATCTTTTGTAGTGGTTTGGCTTCGACCCACTTAATCATATAGTGGATAGCCACAATCACAAAGCTGACTTGTCCCTTGGCTTTCGGTAGAGGCCCCAGGATGTTGATTCCCCATACAGCAAATGGAATCGGGGATAGGACCGAATAAAGCTCTTCAGGGGGTTGATATGGAATGTTGCTGTTCAGCTGACACTTTGGACATTTTCTGACGAATTCTTTGGCTTCTGTGTAGATGGTCGGCCAGTAATACCCTTACCTCAAAATCTTGTGTGCCAGTGACTTTGCTCCCATGTGATCCCAACAGATCCCTTCATGTACCTCCCGAAGTGTATAATCTACCAATGACGGAGTTAAGCATTTGAGCAGTGGAGAGCTAAAGGCCCTTCGGTATAGGTCTCCATCTATGAGGATGAAGTTTGAGCTTCGGTGTTTGACCTGTCTTGCTAGGATTCTGTTCGGAGGGAGAGTCCCATCTGATAGATAGGAGATGTAAGGGGTGATCCAACAGTCAAGTCGGTCCACAACTAGCACTTCTATCTTCGGAACACTGGTCCTTTCCAGAGCTTCCAAATATACCGACCCATTGAAGGAGCTTGCTTCGGTGGTTTCCAATCTTGCCAGGGCATCTGCTATTGTATTATCTATCCGGTCCATCCCCTGACAGCTGTGTGATGTGAAGTACGTAAGTTTATCCTTTACCTCGGCCAGATACTTTGACATTCTTGCCCCCCGAGCCTCATACTCAACCGAAAACTGCTTGACTATCTGCTGTGAATCACTGTAGATGACCAACTTCTGTATCTCCAAGCTTCGGGACAACTGTATTCCTGCTAGGATGGCCTCATACACTGCTTCGTTGTTTGTGGCTTTGAACCCAAATCGAATAGCCTGCTGTACCTTAAACCCTTCGGGACTTGTCAGAATGACTACTGCTCCACTGATGTCCGCAGTCGATGATCCATCCACATACAGCGTCCACGCGATCGGTCTATGTTGAGTTTCGGTCATTGTGCTCGCGTCCGACTCGATAAAGGAAAACTCTACCACGAAGTCTGCTAAGGCCAGCCCTTTGATTTCCATTTGGGGATGATATTCTATGGAAAATTGTGTCAATCCCATTGCACATGCGGCCAACCGACCTGATACCTCCAGCTTATGCAAGATCTTCTTTAACAGCTGGAGCTTCCTGCTAGCAATTATTAAGGCATAAGCGAACTTTTCCAGGTTCGGGTATCTCGTCTCTGCGTCCCGAAGAACATAGCTGACATAGTATACCGGGAACTGCTTTCCTCCCTTATCCCTTACAAGTGCCGCCCCTACTGCCATCGGGCTCACAGCCAAATATAAATATAAAGGTTTTGAAGGGATCAGTTTCATCAATAGCGGTGCCGAACTCAGATATTTATTGATCCCTTGGAACGCGTCTTCGCATTTTAAAATCCATTGGAAGCTCTTGTCATTCTTCGGACCCTTGAGAATCTCAAAAAAGGGTAGACATCTTTTGGCTGACCTTGACATGAATCTCTGAAGGGCAGCTACCCGGCCCATCAACCTCTGCACATCTTTGTATGTCTTTGGAGATTTCATGTCTAAGATCGCCGTAATTTTTTCCGGATTCGCCTCGATTCCCCTTTTACTGACTAAGTATCCGAGGAATTTTCCTGAACCTAAATAAAAGGTACATTTGGTCGGGTTCAGGCGTAGTTTATGCTTCCTTACCGTTGCAAAACAGTCTTCCAGGTCTTCCAAATGATCCCGGACTGACATGCTTTTCACGATCATGTCGTCCACATACACTTCCATTGTAACACCCCCTTCCCGAAAAGGAAAGGGAGGTCACGTGCAAAGCACAACAAACCTCAAAATAAATAATAATGGTGATCCATCAATAAAGTAATAAGTACAATTCTCTAAACTGAGTCAAAATAATCAAAACTTAAAATTTGAATCAACCTAACTGGTCAAAGGCAAAACTCTCATCACACTAGCCCTGAATCACCCCTGCAAACCTGCCGAAAGAAAAACACAGCATGAGCCAATTGCCCAATACAGATACAGATATACAAAAGATATACAGCAGATATACGAAAACAGTTGAGACAAATTACTGAACAAGCCTCAAGTGCAAGTACGAACGAAAATATAATATCCAAGGATCTGAATGGAATATATATGAATCAACATAATTGACGAAACCAATAAAAGAATAAAGAAATAGCGAACTGAAGTAACTAACTCAATGACTTGAACTGAACAAAAACCAACAAAACTAATCCAAAGGTATCGCTGAAAGAGTACGGAATCCGTACCTGATACTTCCAAACCATTTATAGCACACTCTACAAAATCTTATCCTCAAATGCCAACGATATCAAATACGAAACATTATTCGCAACCTAAACATATTCACCTCAAATTAAAAAAAATCCAAACTAATAATTCCAAAATAATTCATAATTTATTTAATATGCCTTTAATCATCGCTTTGTATCAATTATTAGTATTCCAAAATTTATATTCTAAATATAACTTCTTAAATTCCCTTTATCTGATCTAATAAAATAAAATAAAATAAAATATTATTACGAATCTAACCTTTACTAACATCACACTGTTAAATTTATTATTAAGTAACTTTTATAATTTTATCAACAAATTAATTAATTAGAATTAAATACACTGTTTTTAATTCGTCCTATAAAATATTTCACATATATAACAATAGCTACATGCCAACCAAAACATAAAACCTGTTGATTTTTAAAACATGATCCGACCCCCCTTTCCCTTTTAGCAAGTTTCGTGTATATATATATAAAATCTATTGCCTTGTAATGCCTAATCCCACCAATTCATAAAGTATACAAACTCACATAACCGATAAAACAAATCTCATCTGCCTAGTCCTCTTTTTTTTTTTTTTTTTTTTTTTTTTTTTTTTTAGCTTTATAATTATACAACACCACCATTATCATAATTGTTTTTATGAAAGTACAATTTGAAGTTATAGGCAAACCTGTCAATTTCTTCCTCTTTTATGTTTGCAGTCGCCGCTACTATTCTGACATCTTCCCTCAATTAGTTTGTATAATGAAATAAAATTAGGTTTAATTGTTTATTAATAAGAGAGTCTTGCCCTAATAAACTTCTAATTGGGTTCAATTAATATTAAGGCCCAAAGATTATCAAATTAAATGATCCATCAATTATTAATTTATTAGCCCGCATAAATTAAATAACTAGTTGACCCAAATAAAAGACAAAGTCCAATTAAAATATGGATTTAAATACTATTTATTTATTTATTATTATTATTATTTTTTTTTACCGGGTATTACATCACCTACCCCTTAAAAGGATTTCGTCCCCGAAATCAAAAGAATGAACGTACCTAATTATCAAAAGATGTGAATATTCCGCTCGAATAGACTCCTCTATCTCCAAAGTAGCTTCCCACTCCGAATGATTTTACCACGAGACTTTAACAAAAGAAATTATCTTCTTCAATTTCCATCTAATCAGTTATCTAATTATCTACTAAAAGAATTTAATTTTCCAAACAAAACAAGGAAGAAAAGAGGGAAACAAAATCATTTACCTTTTCCAATTTAAACACAATTGTATAAAATAAAAAAAAATCAATTAATATTTAATTTTAAAAAAATATGGGTTATTACATTTTTCACCCCTTAAAAAATAATTCCGTCCTCGGAATTCAAATAAGCTACAAAAAAAAATTAGTTACGACGTAGCGTCTCCATTTGTAACGATCAACGCGAATAAGTCATCGGTCCACGTAATTATTAGTGTACTTGTAAACGATTCGTCAGCTACCGTGTCAGCCTTGGTAAGGTTGTTCGTGTTGCATCAAATTAGATCCCACGATTCACCGTTGGTGCGGCTGTCGCTAATATCTTTGAATTTCATTCTTGCAAATGTACGTACTCTTCGGAATATAATTCGAAATCACAAAAATTTCTCTTCATCTAAATACGATTCGAATACTCGAAATATTTAAAATTATCTTTAATTCGTAAAACATTTATGTTCCACACATGACAATGATCTAACAAATTATTTTTGTTTTATTTTACATAAATTCATACAAAACTCTAATGACATCAGATAAACAAAACAACTATACAAACTATATTACCAACTCTCCTCAAGTCCTCAAGAGCTTCAAAATATCTCATCCTTAATTTGAACTATTCATCAAATATTATTATACCAAAGAATATACTACTAATATCTCTTTATCACCAACTCTCTTAAGTCCTTAAGAGTTTCAAAATATCATAACCTCAAATCAAATTAGTTCTCACATATTATTACACCAAAAATATACTACTACTAAGATCTCTTCATCACCATATCAAACTCCAAGTCAAATATTCTATCATCTGCATAAGCGAACTATAACTATTCAAGATCTCTCAAAATCAATTGAATTTCATCACTTACTTTCTACTCATATAATAAATCAATCATCCTTTATTGTAAATCATAATCCAATAAATTTAAATGCCCCCCCATACTATCACAAAGAAACTTCATAGGACATAACTCCAATATCCTACTTAAAAAATAACCACAAAATTGATCATTAACTCCAAAAGATTAATCTAATTACCTCGAATATCAACAACTCAAATTACAAGAAATCCTCTATACTTAATAATTTTCTTTTTATCATAGTATGTCATCAATACACAAACCTCAAATTATACACAAGCTTAACATAAATCAAAACCTAAATCAAATTAATCCTCAATTCAACGATCATAGTAATTGTCACAAAAAAAATAACTCTGACAATTGATTTCCCAAAATCAAATACTCATCGATTCAAATACTTACATCATAATCATATCTCATATAAGATCACTTCTTATCTGTACAAAGTATAATTTTATTCACCTCAATAATTAAATCACAATTCTTAACTAATATCATTACTCAATCACTTTAACATATTATTCTACTTTCCTCAAATCAACTACAAATCGAAAAGAAATCGAAAGTGGATCAAAATAGAGACCAACCAAACAAAGAACAAAATCGAATCAAACTCCTACGTCTACCCAATGGTCTACCCACAACTCACAGGTCAAACCTAAATAGGTTTTCTACAAGAAAGAACCTAAGCTCTGATACCATCTCTGTAACACCCCCTTCCCGAAAAGGAAAGGGAGGTCACGTGCAAAGCACAACAAACATCAAAATAAATAATAATGGTGATCCATCAATAAAGTAATAAGTACAATTCTCTAAACTGAGTCAAAATAATCAAAACTTAAAATTTGAATCAACCTAACTGGTCAAAGGCAAAACTCTCATCACACTAGCCCTGAATCACCCCTGCAAACCTGCCGGAAGAAAAACACAGCATGAGCCAATTGCCCAGTACGGATACAGATATACAAAAGATATACAGCAGATATATGAAAACAGTTGAGACAAATTACTGAACAAGCCTCAAGTGCAAGTACGAACGAAAATATAATATCCAAGGATCTGAATGGAATATATATGAATCAACATAATTGACGAAACCAATAAAAGAATAAAGAAATAGCGAACTGAAGTAACTAACTCAATGACTTGAACTGAACAAAAACCAACAAAACTAATCCAATAAAATAATAGGCTGAAACAAACGGCTGGAGTTATTTCATACCGAATGAGCTCAGAAATATATCTTGTCACACAGACAAGTCAAAACAATGCCACACAGGCAAGTCAAAATATTGCCACACAGGCAAGTCAAATGATGCCACACATGCAAGTCAAAACAATGCCACACAGGCACATCAAAATAATGCCACACAGGCAAGTCAAAATAATGTCACACAGGAAAATCACACATTGGGCTGCGAATCCAATGTATACAAATCGGATAGGTGTGTTTGGCACAACATCACCAATCTGCAGAACAGAAATCTAGGGTTAACCCATACGCCTCCCACAACAAAACACCAAATGGCCCACTACCTCCGGAGCCCAAAACGGAGACGCCGTGGACTAATCACACCGCCACGGAAAGTGACATGTCTCTCGTGCCAAGACGACATGCCTGTGGTACCTCCACAGGTGGTTATAGCTCAGGTATACCTTACGGTATATTCTAACAAAAATATCATGTCACAACACATGTGACATAATACCAACAAAAGGGTTCTATATGTACATGTTGAACCAAATCAAATTATAGTCACAAGGTTTCAAAAAGAAGGTAGCAACATGTACCGCTCTACAATTATCAAAATAAATATTAGGCATGATAACCTCATTCAAAGAGTACAAGTACGAGTCCAATGTGTCAACTCTAAAATGAAATAAATATATCAATTTCACAAGAAATAATTATGTGAAATAATAACAGAAATTCGAAACGAGGAACAAAACGAACAAATCAAATTTAACAAAGGTATCGCTGAAAGAGTACGGAATCCGTACCTGATACTTCCAAACCATTTATAGCACACTCTACAAAATCTTATCCTCAAATGCCAACGATATCAAATACGAAACATTATTCGCAACCTAAACATATTCACCTCAAATTAAAAAAAATCCAAACTAATAATTCCAAAATAATTCATAATTTTTTTAATATGCCTTTAATCATCGCTTTGTATCAATTATTAGTATTCCAAAATTTATATTCTAAATATAACTTCTTAAATTCCCTTTATCTGATCTAATAAAATAAAATAAAATAAAATATTATTACGAATCTAACCTTTACTAACATCACACTGTTAAATTTATTATTAAGTAACTTTTATAATTTTATCAACAAATTAATTAATTAGAATTAAATACACTGTTTTTAATTCGTCCTATAAAATATTTCACATATATAACAATAGCTACATGCCAACCAAAACATAAAACCTGTTGATTTTTAAAACATGATCCGACCCCCCTTTCCCTTTTAGCAAGTTTCGTGTATATATATATAAAATCTATTGCCTTGTAATGCCTAATCCCACCAATTCATAAAGTATACAAACTCACATAACCGATAAAACAAATCTCATCTGCCTAGTCCTCTTTTTTTTTTTTTTTTTTTTTTTTTTTTTTTTTTTTTTTAGCTTTATAATTATACAACACCACCATTATCATAATTATTTTTATGAAAGTACAATTTGAAGTTATAAGCAAACCTGTCAATTTCTTCCTCTTTTATGTTTGCAGTCGCCGCTACTATTCTGACATCTTCCCTCAATTAGTTTGTATAATGAAATAAAATTAGGTTTAATTGTTTATTAATAAGAGAGTCTTGCCCTAATAAACTTCTAATTGGGTTCAATTAATATTAAGGCCCAAAGATTATCAAATTAAATGATCCATCAATTATTAATTTATTAGCCCGCATAAATTAAATAACTAGTTGACCCAAATAAAAGACAAAGTCCAATTAAAATATGGATTTAAATACTATTTATTTATTTATTATTATTATTATTATTTTTTTACCGGGTATTACATCACCTACCCCTTAAAAGGATTTCGTCCCCGAAATCAAAAGAATGAGCGTACCTAATTATCAAAAGATGTGAATATTCCGCTCGAATAGACTCCTCTATCTCCAAAGTAGCTTCCCACTCCGAATGATTTTACCACGAGACTTTAACAAAAGAAATTATCTTCTTCAGTTTCCATCTAATCAGTTATCTAATTATCTACTAAAAGAATTTAATTTTCCAAACAAAACAAGGAAGAAAAGAGGGAAACAAAATCATTTACCTTTTTCAATTTAAACACAATTGTATAAAATAAAAAAAAATCAATTAATATTTAATTTTAAAAAAATATGGGTTATTACATTTTCACCCCTTAAAAAATAATTCCGTCCTCGGAATTCAAATAAGCTACAAAAAAAAATTAGTTACGACGTAGCGTCTCCATTTGTAACGATCAACGCGAATAAGTCATCGCTCCACGTAATTATTAGTGTACTTGTAAACGATTCGTCAGCTACCGTGTCAGCCTTGGTAAGGTTGTTCGTGTTGCATCAAATTAGATCCCACGATCCACCGTTGGTGCGGCTGTCGCTAATATCTTTGAATTTCATTCTTGCAAATGTAAGTACTCTTCGGAATATAATTCGAAATCACAAAAATTTCTCTTCATCTAAATACGATTCGAATACTCGAAATATTTAAAATTATCTTTAATTCGTAAAACATTTATGTTCCACACATGACAAGGATCTAACAAATTATTTTTGTTTTATTTTACATAAATTCATACAAAACTCTAATGACATCAGATAAACAAAACAACTATGCAAACTATATTACCAACTCTCCCCAAGTCCTCAAGAGCTTCAAAATATCTCATCCTTAATTTGAACTATTCATCAAATATTATTATACCAAAGAATATACTACTAATATCTCTTTATCACCAACTCTCTTATGTCCTTAAGAGTTTCAAAATATCATAACCTTAAATCAAATTAGTTCTCACATATTATTACACCAAAAATATACTACTACTAAGATCTCTTCATCACCATATCAAACTCCAAGTCAAATATTCTATCATCTGCATAAGCGAACTATAACTATTCAAGATCTCTCAAAATCAATTGAATTTCATCACTTACTTTCTACTCATATAATAAATCAATCATCCTTTATTGTAAATCATAATCCAATAAATTTAAATGCCCCCCCATACTATCATAAAGAAACTTCATAGGACATAACTCCAATATCCTACTTAAAAAATAACCACAAAATTGATCATTAACTCCAAAAGATTAATCTAATTACCTCGAATATCAACAACTCAAATTACAAGAAATCCTCTATACTTAATAATTTTCTTTTTATCATAGTATGTCATCAATACACAAACCTCAAATTATACACAAGCTTAACATAAATCAAAACCTAACTCAAATTAATCCTCAATTCAACTATCATAGTAATTGTCACAAAAAAAATAACTCTGACAATTGATTTCCCAAAATCAAATACTCATCGATTCAAATACTTACATCATAATCATATCTCATATAGGATCACTTCTTATCTGTACAAAGTATAATTTTATTCACCTCAATAATTAAATCACAATTCTTAACTAATATCATTACTCAATCACTTTAACATATTATTCTACTTTCCTCAAATCAACTACAAATCGAAAAGAAATTGAAAGTGGATCAAAATAGAGACCAACCAAACAAAGAACAAAATCGAATCAAACTCCTACGTCTACCCAATGGTCTACCCACAACTCACAGGTCAAACCTAAATAGGTTTTCTACAAGAAAGAACCTAAGCTCTGATACCATCTCTGTAACACCCCCTTCCCGAAAAGGAAAGGGAGGTCACGTGCAAAGCACAACAAACCTCAAAATAAATAATAATGGTGATCCATCAATAAAGTAATAAGTACAATTCTCTAAAATGAGTCAAAATAATCAAAACTTAAAATTTGAATCAACCTAACTGGTCAAAGGCAAAACTCTCATCACACTAGCCCTGAATCACCCCTGCAAACCTGCCGGAAGAAAAACACAGCATGAGCCAATTGCCCAGTACGGATACAGATATACAAAATATATACAGCAGATATACGAAAACAGTTGAGACAAATTACTGAACAAGCCTCAAGTGCAAGTACGAATGAAAATATAATATCCAAGGATCTGAATGGAATATATATGAATCAACATAATTGACGAAACCAATAAAAGAATAAAGAAATAGCGAACTGAAGTAACTAACTCAATGACTTGAACTGTACAAAAACCAACAAAACTAATCCAATAAAATAATAGGCTGAAACAAACGGCTGGAGTTATTTCATACCGAATGAGCTCAGAAATATATCTTGTCACACAGACAAGTCAAAACAATGCCACACAGGCAAGTCAAAATATTGCCACACAGGCAAGTCAAATGATGCCACACATGCAAGTCAAAACAATGCCACACAGGCACATCAAAATAATGCCACACAGGCAAGTCAAAATAATGTCACACAGGAAAATCACACATTGGACCGCGAATCCAATGTATACAAATCGGATAGGTGTGTTTGGCACAACATCACCAATCTGCAGAACAGAAATCTAGGGTTAACCCATACGCCTCCCACAACAAAACACCAAATGGCCCACTACCTCCGGAGCCTAAAACGGAGACGCCGTGGACTAATCACACCGCCACGGAAAGTGACATGTCTCTCGTGCCAAGACGACATGCCTGTGGTACCTCCACAGGTGGTTATAGCTCAGGTATACCTTACGGTATATTCTAACAAAAATATCATGTCACAACACATGCGACATAATACCAACAAAAGGGTTCTATATGTACATGTTGAACCAAATCAAATTATAGTCACAAGGTTTCAAAAAGAAGGTAGCAACATGTACCGCTCTACAATTATCAAAATAAATATTAAGCATGATAACCTCATTCAAAGAGTACAAGTACGAGTCCAATGTGTCAACTCTAAAATGAAATAAATATATCAATTTCACAAGAAATAATTATGTGAAATAATAACAGAAATTCGAAACGAGGAACAAAACGAACAAATCAAATTTAACAAAGGTATCGCTGAAAGAGTACGGAATCCGTACCTGATACTTCCAAACCATTTATAGCACACTCTACAAAATCTTATCCTCAAATGCCAACGATATCAAATACGAAACATTATTCGCAACCTAAACATATTCACCTCAAATTAAAAAAAATCCAAACTAATAATTCCAAAATAATTCATAATTTATTTAATATGCCTTTAATCATCGCTTTGTATCAATTATTAGTATTCCAAAATTTATATTCTAAATATAACTTCTTAAATTCCCTTTATCTGATCTAATAAAATAAAATAAAATAAAATATTATTACGAATCTATCCTTTACTAACATCACACTGTTAAATTTATTATTAAGTAACTTTTATAATTTTATCAACAAATTAATTAATTAGAATTAAATACACTGTTTTTAATTCGTCCTATAAAATATTTCACATATATAACAATAGCTACATGCCAACCAAAACATAAAACCTGTTGATTTTTAAAACATGATCCGACCCCCCTTTCCTTTTAGCAAGTTTCGTGTATATATATATAAAATCTATTGCCTTGTAATGCCTAATCCCACCAATTCATAAAGTATACAAACTCACATAACCGATAAAACAAATCTCATCTGCCTAGTCCTCTTTTTTTTTTTTTTTTTTTTTTTTTTTTTTAGCTTTATAATTATACAACACCACCATTATCATAATTGTTTTTATGAAAGTACAATTTGAAGTTATAGGCAAACCTGTCAATTTCTTCCTCTTTTATGTTTGCAGTCGCCGCTACTATTCTGACATCTTCCCTCAATTAGTTTGTATAATGAAATAAAATTAGGTTTAATTGTTTATTAATAAGAGAGTCTTGCCCTAATAAACTTCTAATTGGGTTCAATTAATATTAAGGCCCAAAGATTATCAAATTAAATGATCCATCAATTATTAATTTATTAGCCCGCATAAATTAAATAACTAGTTGACCCAAATAAAAGACAAAGTCCAATTAAAATATGGATTTAAATACTATTTATTTATTTATTATTATTATTATTATTATTTTTACCGGGTATTACATCACCTACCCCTTAAAAGGATTTCGTCCCCGAAATCAAAAGAATGAACGTACCTAATTATCAAAAGATGTGAATATTCCGCTCGAATAGACTCCTCTATCTCCAAAGTAGCTTCCCACTCCGAATGATTTTACCACGAGACTTTAACAAAAGAAATTATCTTCTTCAATTTCCATCTAATCAGTTATCTAATTATATACTAAAAGAATTTAATTTTCCAAACAAAACAAGGAAGAAAAGAGGGAAACAAAATCATTTACCTTTTCCAATTTAAACACAATTGTATAAAATAAAAAAAAATCAATTAATATTTAATTTTAAAAAAATATGGGTTATTACATTTTTCACCCCTTAAAAAATAATTCCGTCCTCGGAATTCAAATAAGCTACAAAAAAAAATTAGTTACGACGTAGCGTCTCCATTTGTAACGATCAACGCGAATAAGTCATCGCTCCACGTAATTATTAGTGTACTTGTAAATGATTCGTCAGCTACCGTGTCAGCCTTGGTAAGGTTGTTCGTGTTGCATCAAATTAGATCCCACGATCCACCGTTGGTGCGGCTGTCGCTAATATCTTTGAATTTCATTCTTGCAAATGTAAGTACTCTTCGGAATATAATTCGAAATCACAAAAATTTCTCTTCATCTAAATACGATTCGAATACTCGAAATATTTAAAATTATCTTTAATTCGTAAAACATTTATGTTCCACACATGACAAGGATCTAACAAATTATTTTTGTTTTATTTTACATAAATTCATACAAAACTCTAATGACATCAGATAAACAAAACAACTATGCAAACTATATTACCAACTCTCCCCAAGTCCTCAAGAGCTTCAAAATATCTCATCCTTAATTTGAACTATTCATCAAATATTATTATACCAAAGAATATACTACTAATATCTCTTTATCACCAACTCTCTTATGTCCTTAAGAGTTTCAAAATATCATAACCTAAATCAAATTAGTTCTCACATATTATTACACCAAAAATATACTACTACTAAGATCTCTTCATCACCATATCAAACTCCAAGTCAAATATTCTATCATCTGCATAAGCGAACTATAACTATTCAAGATCTCTCAAAATCAATTGAATTTCATCACTTACTTTCTACTCATATAATAAATCAATCATCCTTTATTGTAAATCATAATCCAATAAATTTAAATGCCCCCCCCATACTATCATAAAGAAACTTCATAGGACATAACTCCAATATCCTACTTAAAAATAACCACAAAATTGATCATTAACTCCAAAAGATTAATCTAATTACCTCGAATATCAACAACTCAAATTACAAGAAATCCTCTATACTTAATAATTTTCTTTTTATCATAGTATGTCATCAATACACAAACCTCAAATTATACACAAGCTTAACATAAATCAAAACCTAACTCAAATTAATCCTCAATTCAACTATCATAGTAATTGTCACAAAAAAAATAACTCTGACAATTGATTTCCCAAAATCAAATACTCATCGATTCAAATACTTACATCATAATCATATCTCATATAGGATCACTTCTTATCTGTACAAAGTATAATTTTATTCACCTCAATAATTAAATCACAATTCTTAACTAATATCATTACTCAATCACTTTAACATATTATTCTACTTTCCTCAAATCAACTACAAATCGAAAAGAAATTGAAAGTGGATCAAAATAGAGACCAACCAAACAAAGAACAAAATCGAATCAAACTCCTACGTCTACCCAATGGTCTACCCACAACTCACAGGTCAAACCTAAATAGGTTTTCTACAAGAAAGAACCTAAGCTCTGATACCATCTCTGTAACACCCCCTTCCCGAAAAGGAAAGGGAGGTCACGTGCAAAGCACAACAAACCTCAAAATAAATAATAATGGTGATCCATCAATAAAGTAATAAGTACAATTCTCTAAAATGAGTCAAAATAATCAAAACTTAAAATTTGAATCAACCTAACTGGTCAAAGGCAAAACTCTCATCACACTAGCCCTGAATCACCCCTGCAAACCTGCCGGAAGAAAAACACAGCATGAGCCAATTGCCCAGTACGGATACAGATATACAAAATATATACAGCAGATATACGAAAACAGTTGAGACAAATTACTGAACAAGCCTCAAGTGCAAGTACGAATGAAAATATAATATCCAAGGATCTGAATGGAATATATATGAATCAACATAATTGACGAAACCAATAAAAGAATAAAGAAATAGCGAACTGAAGTAACTAACTCAATGACTTGAACTGTACAAAAACCAACAAAACTAATCCAATAAAATAATAGGCTGAAACAAACGGCTGGAGTTATTTCATACCGAATGAGCTCAGAAATATATCTTGTCACACAGACAAGTCAAAACAATGCCACACAGGCAAGTCAAAATATTGCCACACAGGCAAGTCAAATGATGCCACACATGCAAGTCAAAACAATGCCACACAGGCACATCAAAATAATGCCACACAGGCAAGTCAAAATAATGTCACACAGGAAAATCACACATTGGACCGCGAATCCAATGTATACAAATCGGATAGGTGTGTTTGGCACAACATCACCAATCTGCAGAACAGAAATCTAGGGTTAACCCATACGCCTCCCACAACAAAACACCAAATGGCCCACTACCTCCGGAGCCTAAAACGGAGACGCCGTGGACTAATCACACCGCCACGGAAAGTGACATGTCTCTCGTGCCAAGACGACATGCCTGTGGTACCTCCACAGGTGGTTATAGCTCAGGTATACCTTACGGTATATTCTAACAAAAATATCATGTCACAACACATGCGACATAATACCAACAAAAGGGTTCTATATGTACATGTTGAACCAAATCAAATTATAGTCACAAGGTTTCAAAAAGAAGGTAGCAACATGTACCGCTCTACAATTATCAAAATAAATATTAGGCATGATAACCTCATTCAAAGAGTACAAGTACGAGTCCAATGTGTCAACTCTAAAATGAAATAAATATATCAATTTCACAAGAAATAATTATGTGAAATAATAACAGAAATTCGAAACGAGGAACAAAACGAACAAATCAAATTTAACAAAGGTATCGCTGAAAGAGTACGGAATCCGTACCTGATACTTCCAAACCATTTATAGCACACTCTACAAAATCTTATCCTCAAATGCCAACGATATCAAATACGAAACATTATTCGCAACCTAAACATATTCACCTCAAATTAAAAAAATCCAAACTAATAATTCCAAAATAATTCATAATTTATTTAATATGCCTTTAATCATCGCTTTGTATCAATTATTAGTATTCCAAAATTTATATTCTAAATATAACTTCTTAAATTCCCTTTATCTGATCTAATAAAATAAAATAAAATAAAATATTATTACGAATCTATCCTTTACTAACATCACACTGTTAAATTTATTATTAAGTAACTTTTATAATTTTATCAACAAATTAATTAATTAGAATTAAATACACTGTTTTTAATTCGTCCTATAAAATATTTCACATATATAACAATAGCTACATGCCAACCAAAACATAAAACCTGTTGATTTTTAAAACATGATCCGACCCCCCTTTCCCTTTTAGCAAGTTTCGTGTATATATATATAAAATCTATTGCCTTGTAATGCCTAATCCCACCAATTCATAAAGTATACAAACTCACATAACCGATAAAACAAATCTCATCTGCCTAGTCCTCTTTTTTTTTTTTTTTTTTTTTTTTTTTTTTTTTAGCTTTATAATTATACAACACCACCATTATCATAATTGTTTTTATGAAAGTACAATTTGAAGTTATAGGCAAACCTGTCAATTTCTTCCTCTTTTATGTTTGCAGTCGCCGCTACTATTCTGACATCTTCCCTCAATTAGTTTGTATAATGAAATAAAATTAGGTTTAATTGTTTATTAATAAGAGAGTCTTGCCCTAATAAACTTCTAATTGGGTTCAATTAATATTAAGGCCCAAAGATTATCAAATTAAATGATCCATCAATTATTAATTTATTAGCCCGCATAAATTAAATAACTAGTTGACCCAAATAAAAGACAAAGTCCAATTAAAATATGGATTTAAATACTATTTATTTATTTATTATTATTATTATTATTATTTTTTACCGGGTATTACATCACCTACCCCTTAAAAGGATTTCGTCCCCGAAATCAAAAGAATGAACGTACCTAATTATCAAAAGATGTGAATATTCCGCTCGAATAGACTCCTCTATCTCCAAAGTAGCTTCCCACTCCGAATGATTTTACCACGAGACTTTAACAAAAGAAATTATCTTCTTCAATTTCCATCTAATCAGTTATCTAATTATATACTAAAAGAATTTAATTTTCCAAACAAAACAAGGAAGAAAAGAGGGAAACAAAATCATTTACCTTTTCCAATTTAAACACAATTGTATAAAATAAAAAAAAATCAATTAATATTTAATTTTAAAAAAATATGGGTTATTACATTTTTCACCCCTTAAAAAATAATTCCGTCCTCGGAATTCAAATAAGCTACAAAAAAAAATTAGTTACGACGTAGCGTCTCCATTTGTAACGATCAACGCGAATAAGTCATCGCTCCACGTAATTATTAGTGTACTTGTAAACGATTCGTCAGCTACCGTGTCAGCCTTGGTAAGGTTGTTCGTGTTGCATCAAATTAGATCCCACGATCCACTGTTGGTGCGGCTGTCGCTAATATCTTTGAATTTCATTCTTGCAAATGTACGTACTCTTCGGAATATAATTCGAAATCACAAAAATTTCTCTTCATCTAAATACGATTCGAATACTCGAAATATTTAAAATTATCTTTAATTCGTAAAACATTTATGTTCCACACATGACAAGGATCTAACAAATTATTTTTGTTTTATTTTACATAAATTCATACAAAACTCTAATGACATCAGATAAACAAAACAACTATACAAACTATATTACCAACTCTCCCCAAGTCCTCAAGAGCTTCAAAATATCTCATCCTTAATTTGAACTATTCATCAAATATTATTATACCAAAGAATATACTACTAATATCTCTTTATCACCAACTCTCTTAAGTCCTTAAGAGTTTCAAAATATCATAACCTCAAATCAAATTAGTTCTCACATATTATTACACCAAAAATATACTACTACTAAGATCTCTTCATCACCATATCAAACTCCAAGTCAAATATTCTATCATCTGCATAAGCGAACTATAACTATTCAAGATCTCTCAAAATCAATTGAATTTCATCACTTACTTTCTACTCATATAATAAATCAATCATCCTTTATTGTAAATCATAATCCAATAAATTTAAATGCCCCCCCATACTATCACAAAGAAACTTCATAGGACATAACTCCAATATCCTACTTGAAAAATAACCACAAAATTGATCATTAACTCCAAAAGATTAATCTAATTACCTCGAATATCAACAACTCAAATTACAAGAAATCCTCTATACTTAATAATTTTCTTTTTATCATAGTATGTCATCAATACACAAACCTCAAATTATACACAAGCTTAACATAAATCAAAACCTAACTCAAATTAATCCTCAATTCAACTATCATAGTAATTGTCACAAAAAAAATAACTCTGACAATTGATTTCCCAAATCAAATACTCATCGATTCAAATACTTACATCATAATCATATCTCATATAGGATCACTTCTTATCTGTACAAAGTATAATTTTATTCACCTCAATAATTAAATCACAATTCTTAACTAATATCATTACTCAATCACTTTAACATATTATTCTACTTTCCTCAAATCAACTACAAATCGAAAAGAAATCGAAAGTGGATCAAAATAGAGACCAACCAAACAAAGAACAAAATCGAATCAAACTCCTACGTCTACCCAATGGTCTACCCACAACTCACAGGTCAAACCTAAATAGGTTTTCTACAAGAAAGAACCTAAGCTCTGATACCATCTCTGTAACACCCCCTTCCCGAAAAGGAAAGGGAGGTCACGTGCAAAGCACAACAAACCTCAAAATAAATAATAATGGTGATCCATCAATAAAGTAATAAGTACAATTCTCTAAAATGAGTCAAAATAATCAAAACTTAAAATTTGAATCAACCTAACTGGTCAAAGGCAAAACTCTCATCACACTAGCCCTGAATCACCCCTGCAAACCTGCCGGAAGAAAAACACAGCATGAGCCAATTGCCCAGTACGGATACAGATATACAAAATATATACAGCAGATATACGAAAACAGTTGAGACAAATTACTGAACAAGCCTCAAGTGCAAGTACGAACGAAAATATAATATCCAAGGATCTGAATGGAATATATATGAATCAACATAATTGACGAAACCAATAAAAGAATAAAGAAATAGCGAACTGAAGTAACTAACTCAATGACTTGAACTGTACAAAAACCAACAAAACTAATCCAATAAAATAATAGGCTGAAACAAACGGCTGGAGTTATTTCATACCGAATGAGCTCAGAAATATATCTTGTCACACAGACAAGTCAAAACAATGCCACACAGGCAAGTCAAAATATTGCCACACAGGCAAGTCAAATGATGCCACACATGCAAATCAAAACAATGCCACACAGACACATCAAAATAATGCCACACAGGCAAGTCAAAATAATGTCACACAGGAAAATCACACATTGGACCGCGAATCCAATGTATACAAATCGGATAGGTGTGTTTGGCACAACATCACCAATCTGCAGAACAGAAATCTAGGGTTAACCCATACGCCTCCCACAACAAAACACCAAATGGCCCACTACCTCCGGAGCCTAAAACGGAGACGCCGTGGACTAATCACACCGCCACGGAAAGTGACATGTCTCTCGTGCCAAGACGACATGCCTGTGGTACCTCCACAGGTGGTTATAGCTCAGGTATACCTTACGGTATATTCTAACAAAAATATCATGTCACAACACATGCGACATAATACCAACAAAAGGGTTCTATATGTACATGTTGAACCAAATCAAATTATAGTCACAAGGTTTCAAAAAGAAGGTAGCAACATGTACCGCTCTACAATTATCAAAATAAATATTAGGCATGATAACCTCATTCAAAGAGTACAAGTACGAGTCCAATGTGTCAACTCTAAAATGAAATAAATATATCAATTTCACAAGAAATAATTATGTGAAATAATAACAGAAATTCGAAACGAGGAACAAAACGAACAAATCAAATTTAACAAAGGTATCGCTGAAAGAGTACGGAATCCGTACCTGATACTTCCAAACCATTTATAGCACACTCTACAAAATCTTATCCTCAAATGCCAACGATATCAAATACGAAACATTATTCGCAACCTAAACATATTCACCTCAAATTAAAAAAAATCCAAACTAATAATTCCAAAATAATTCATAATTTATTTAATATGCCTTTAATCATCGCTTTGTATCAATTATTAGTATTCCAAAATTTATATTCTAAATATAACTTCTTAAATTCCCTTTATCTGATCTAATAAAATAAAATAAAATAAAATATTATTACGAATCTAACCTTTACTAACATCACACTGTTAAATTTATTATTAAGTAACTTTTATAATTTTATCAACAAATTAATTAATTAGAATTAAATACACTGTTTTTAATTCGTCCTATAAAATATTTCACATATATAACAATAGCTACATGCCAACCAAAACATAAAACCTGTTGATTTTTAAAACATGATCCGACCCCCCTTTCCCTTTTAGCAAGTTTCGTGTATATATATATAAAATCTATTGCCTTGTAATGCCTAATCCCACCAATTCATAAAGTATACAAACTCACATAACCGATAAAACAAATCTCATCTGCCTAGTCCTCTTTTTTTTTTTTTTTTTTTTTTTTTTAGCTTTATAATTATACAACACCACCATTATCATAATTGTTTTTATGAAAGTACAATTTGAACTTATAGGCAAACCTGTCAATTTCTTCCTCTTTTATGTTTGCAGTCGCCGCTACTATTCTGACATCTTCCCTCAATTAGTTTGTATAATGAAATAAAATTAGGTTTAATTGTTTATTAATAAGAGAGTCTTGCCCTAATAAACTTCTAATTGGGTTCAATTAATATTAAGGCCCAAAGATTATCAAATTAAATGATCCATCAATTATTAATTTATTAGCCCGCATAAATTAAATAACTAGTTGACCCAAATAAAAGACAAAGTCCAATTAAAATATGAATTTAAATACTATTTATTTATTTATTATTATTATTATTATTATTTTACCGGGTATTACATCACCTACCCCTTAAAAGGATTTCGTCCCCGAAATCAAAAGAATGAACGTACCTAATTATCAAAAGATGTGAATATTCCGCTCGAATAGACTCCTCTATCTCCAAAGTAGCTTCCCACTCCGAATGATTTTACCACGAGACTTTAACAAAAGAAATTATCTTCTTCAATTTCCATCTAATCAGTTATCTAATTATCTACTAAAAGAATTTAATTTTCCAAACAAAACAAGGAAGAAAAGAGGGAAACAAAATCATTTACCTTTTTTAATTTAAACACAATTGTATAAAATAAAAAAAAATCAATTAATATTTAATTTTAAAAAAATTGGGTTATTACATTTTTCACCCCTTAAAAAATAATTCCGTCCTCGGAATTCAAATAAGCTACAAAAAAAAATTAGTTACGACGTAGCGTCTCCATTTGTAACGATCAACGCGAATAAGTCATCGGTCCACGTAATTATTAGTGTACTTGTAAACGATTCGTCAGCTACCGTGTCAGCCTTGGTAAGGTTGTTCGTGTTGCATCAAATTAGATCCCACGATCCACCGTTGGTGCGGCTGTCGCTAATATCTTTGAATTTCATTCTTGCAAATGTAAGTACTCTTCAGAATATAATTCGAAATCACAAAAATTTCTCTTCATCTAAATACGATTCGAATACTCGAAATATTTAAAATTATCTTTAATTCGTAAAACATTTATGTTCCACACATGACAAGGATCTAACAAATTATTTTTGTTTTATTTTACATAAATTCATACAAAACTCTAATGACATCAGATAAACAAAACAACTATGCAAACTATATTACCAACTCTCCCCAAGTCCTCAAGAGCTTCAAAATATCTCATCCTTAATTTGAACTATTCATCAAATATTATTATACCAAAGAATATACTACTAATATCTCTTTATCACCAACTCTCTTAAGTCCTTAAGAGTTTCAAAATATCATAACCTCAAATCAAATTAGTTCTCACATATTATTACACCAAAAATATACTACTACTAAGATCTCTTCATCACCATATCAAACTCCAAGTCAAATATTCTATCATCTGCATAAGCGAACTATAACTATTCAAGATCTCTCAAAATCAATTGAATTTCATCACTTACTTTCTACTCATATAATAAATCAATCATCCTTTATTGTAAATCATAATCCAATAAATTTAAATGCCCCCCCATACTATCACAAAGAAACTTCATAGGACATAACTCCAATATCCTACTTAAAAATAACCACAAAATTGATCATTAACTCCAAAAGATTAATCTAATTACCTCGAATATCAACAACTCAAATTACAAGAAATCCTCTATACTTAATAATTTTCTTTTTATCATAGTATGTCATCAATACACAAACCTCAAATTATACACAAGCTTAACATAAATCAAAACCTAACTCAAATTAATCCTCAATTCAACTATCATAGTAATTGTCACAAAAAAAATAACTCTGACAATTGATTTCCCTAAATCAAATACTCATCGATTCAAATACTTACATCATAATCATATCTCATATAAGATCACTTCTTATCTGTACAAAGTATAATTTTATTCACCTCAATAATTAAATCACAATTCTTAACTAATATCATTACTCAATCACTTTAACATATTATTCTACTTTCCTCAAATCAACTACAAATCGAAAAGAAATCGAAAGTGGATCAAAATAGAGACCAACCAAACAAAGAACAAAATCGAATCAAACTCCTACGTCTACCCAATGGTCTACCCACAACTCACAGGTCAAACCTAAATAGGTTTTCTACAAGAAAGAACCTAAGCTCTGATACCATCTCTGTAACACCCCCTTCCCGAAAAGGAAAGGGAGGTCACGTGCAAAGCACAACAAACCTCAAAATAAATAATAATGGTGATCCATCAATAAAGTAATAAGTACAATTCTCTAAACTGAGTCAAAATAATCAAAACTTAAAATTTGAATCAACCTAACTGGTCAAAGGCAAAACTCTCATCACACTAGCCCTGAATCACCCCTGCAAACCTGCCGGAAGAAAAACACAGCATGAGCCAATTGCCCAGTACGGATACAGATATACAAAAGATATACAGCAGATATACGAAAATAGTTGAGACAAATTACTGAACAAGCCTCAAGTGCAAGTACGAACGAAAATATAATATCCAAGAATCTGAATGGAATATATATGAATCAACATAATTGACGAAACCAATAAAAGAATAAAGAAATAGCGAACTGAAGTAACTAACTCAATGACTTGAACTGAACAAAAACCAACAAAACTAATCCAATAAAATAATAGGCTGAAACAACGGCTGGAGTTATTTCATACCGAATGAGCTCAGAAATATATCTTGTCACACAGACAAGTCAAAACAATGCCACACAGGCAAGTCAAAATATTGCCACACAGGCAAGTCAAATGATGCCACACATGCAAGTCAAAACAATGCCACACAGGCACATCAAAATAATGCCACACAGGCAAGTCAAAATAATGTCACACAGGAAAATCACACATTGGACCGCGAATCCAATGTATACAAATCGGATAGGTGTGTTTGGCACAACATCACCAATCTGCAGAATAGAAATCTAGGGTTAACCCATACGCCTCCCACAACAAAACACCAAATGGTCCACTACCTCCGGAGCCCAAAACTGAGACGCCGTGGACTAATCACACCGCCACGGAAAGTGACATGTCTCTCGTGCCAAGACGACATGCCTGTGGTACCCCCACAGGTGGTTATAGCTCAGGTATACCTTACGGTATATTCTAACAAAAATATCATGTCACAACACATGCGACATAATACCAACAAAAGGGTTCTATATGTACATGTTGAACCAAATCAAATTATAGTCACAAGGTTTCAAAAGGAAGGTAGCAACATGTACCGCTCTACAATTATCAAAATAAATATTAGGCATGATAACCTCATTCAAAGAGTACAAGTACGAGTCCAATGTGTCAACTCTAAAATGAAATAAATATATCAATTTCACAAGAAATAATTATGTGAAATAATAACAGAAATTCGAAACGAGGAACAAAACGAACAAATCAAATTTAACAAAGGTATCGCTGAAAGAGTACGGAATCCGTACCTGATACTTCCAAACCATTTATAGCACACTCTACAAAATCTTATCCTCAAATGCCAACGATATCAAATACGAAACATTATTCGCAACCTAAACATATTCACCTCAAATTAAAAACAATCCAAACTAATAATTTCAAAATAATTCATAATCTATTTAATATGCCTTTAATCATCGCTTTGTATCAATTATTAGTATTCCAAAATTTATATTCTAAATATAACTTCTTAAATTCCCTTTATCTGATCTAATAAAATAAAAATATTATTACGAATCTAACCTTTACTAACATCACACTGTTAAATTTATTATTAAGTAACTTTTATAATTTTATCAACAAATTAATTAATTAGAATTAAATACACTGTTTTTAATTCGTCCTATAAAATATTTCACATATATAACAATAGCTACATGCCAACCAAAACATAAAACCTGTTGATTTTTAAAACATGATCCGACCCCCCTTTCCCTTTTAGCAAGTTTCGTGTATATATATATAAAATCTATTGCCTTGTAATGCCTAATCCCACCAATTCATAAAGTATACAAACTCACATAACCGATAAAACAAATCTCATCTGCCTAGTCCTCTTTTTTTTTTTTTTTTTTTTTAGCTTTATAATTATACAACACCACCATTATCATAATTGTTTTTATGAAAGTACAATTTGAAGTTATAGGCAAACCTGTCAATTTCTTCCTCTTTTATGTTTGCAGTCGCCGCTACTATTCTGACATCTTCCCTCAATTAGTTTGTATAATGAAATAAAATTAGGTTTAATTGTTTATTAATAAGAGAGTCTTGCCCTAATAAACTTCTAATTGGGTTCAATTAATATTAAGGCCCAAAGATTATCAAATTAAATGATCCATCAATTATTAATTTATTAGCCCGCATAAATTAAATAACTAGTTGACCCAAATAAAAGACAAAGTCCAATTAAAATATGAATTTAAATACTATTTATTTATTTATTATTATTATTATTATTATTTTACCGGGTATTACATCACCTACCCCTTAAAAGGATTTCGTCCCCGAAATCAAAAGAATGAACGTACCTAATTATCAAAAGATGTGAATATTCCGCTCAAATAGACTCCTCTATCTCCAAAGTAGCTTCCCACTCCGAATGATTTTACCATGAGACTTTAACAAAAGAAATTATCTTCTTCAATTTCCATCTAATCAGTTATCTAATTATCTACTAAAAGAATTTAATTTTCCAAACAAAACAAGGAAGAAAAGAGGGAAACAAAATCATTTACCTTTTTTAATTTAAACACAATTGTATAAAATAAAAAAAAATCAATTAATATTTAATTTTAAAAAAATTTGGGTTATTACATTTTTCACCCCTTAAAAAATAATTCCGTCCTCGGAATTCAAATAAGCTACAAAAAAAAATTAGTTACGACGTAGCGTCTCCATTTGTAACGATCAACGCGAATAAGTCATCGGTCCACGTAATTATTAGTGTACTTGTAAACGATTCGTCAGCTACCGTGTCAGCCTTGGTAAGGTTGTTCGTGTTGCATCAAATTAGATCCCACGATCCACCGTTGGTGCGGCTGTCGCTAATATCTTTGAATTTCATTCTTGCAAATGTAAGTACTCTTCGGAATATAATTCGAAATCACAAAAATTTCTCTTCATCTAAATACGATTCGAATACTCGAAATATTTAAAATTATCTTTAATTCGTAAAATATTTATGTTCCACACATGACAAGGATCTAACAAATTATTTTTGTTTTATTTTACATAAATTCATACAAAACTCTAATGACATCAGATAAACAAAACAACTATGCAAACTATATTACCAACTCTCCCCAAGTCCTCAAGAGCTTCAAAATATCTCATCCTTAATTTGAACTATTCATCAAATATTATTATACCAAAGAATATACTACTAATATCTCTTTATCACCAACTCTCTTAAGTCCTTAAGAGTTTCAAAATATCATAACCTCAAATCAAATTAGTTCTCACATATTATTACACCAAAAATATACTACTACTAAGATCTCTTCATCACCATATCAAACTCCAAGTCAAATATTCTATCATCTGCATAAGCGAACTATAACTATTCAAGATCTCTCAAAATCAATTGAATTTCATCACTTACTTTCTACTCATATAATAAATCAATCATCCTTTATTGTAAATCATAATCCAATAAATTTAAATGCCCCCCCATACTATCACAAAGAAACTTCATAGGACATAACTCCAATATCCTACTTAAAAATAACCACAAAATTGATCATTAACTCCAAAAGATTAATCTAATTACCTCGAATATCAACAACTCAAATTACAAGAAATCCTCTATACTTAATAATTTTCTTTTTATCATAGTATGTCATCAATACACAAACCTCAAATTATACACAAGCTTAACATAAATCAAAACCTAACTCAAATTAATCCTCAATTCAACTATCATAGTAATTGTCACAAAAAAAATAACTCTGACAATTGATTTCCCTAAATCAAATACTCATCGATTCAAATACTTACATCATAATCATATCTCATATAAGATCACTTCTTATCTGTACAAAGTATAATTTTATTCACCTCAATAATTAAATCACAATTCTTAACTAATATCATTACTCAATCACTTTAACATATTATTCTACTTTCCTCAAATCAACTACAAATCGAAAAGAAATCGAAAGTGGATCAAAATAGAGACCAACCAAACAAAGAACAAAATCGAATCAAACTCCTACGTCTACCCAATGGTCTACCCACAACTCACAGGTCAAACCTAAATAGGTTTTCTACAAGAAAGAACCTAAGCTCTGATACCATCTCTGTAACACCCCCTTCCCGAAAAGGAAAGGGAGGTCACGTGCAAAGCACAACAAACCTCAAAATAAATAATAATGGTGATCCATCAATAAAGTAATAAGTACAATTCTCTAAACTGAGTCAAAATAATCAAAACTTAAAATTTGAATCAACCTAACTGGTCAAAGGCAAAACTCTCATCACACTAGCCCTGAATCACCCCTGCAAACCTGCCGGAAGAAAAACACAGCATGAGCCAATTGCCCAGTACGGATACAGATATACAAAAGATATACAGCAGATATACGAAAATAGTTGAGACAAATTACTGAACAAGCCTCAAGTGCAAGTACGAACGAAAATATAATATCCAAGAATCTGAATGGAATATATATGAATCAACATAATTGACGAAACCAATAAAAGAATAAAGAAATAGCGAACTGAAGTAACTAACTCAATGACTTGAACTGAACAAAAACCAACAAAACTAATCCAATAAAATAATAGGCTGAAACAAACGGCTGGAGTTATTTCATACCGAATGAGCTCAGAAATATATCTTGTCACACAGACAAGTCAAAACAATGCCACACAGGCAAGTCAAAATATTGCCACACAGGCAAGTCAAATGATGCCACACATGCAAGTCAAAACAATGCCACACAGGCACATCAAAATAATGCCACACAGGCAAGTCAAAATAATGTCACACAGGAAAATCACACATTGGACCGCGAATCCAATGTATACAAATCGGATAGGTGTGTTTGGCACAACATCACCAATCTGCAGAATAGAAATCTAGGGTTAACCCATACGCCTCCCACAACAAAACACCAAATGGTCCACTACCTCCGGAGCCCAAAACTGAGACGCCGTGGACTAATCACACCGCCACGGAAAGTGACATGTCTCTCGTGCCAAGACGACATGCCTGTGGTACCCCCACAGGTGGTTATAGCTCAGGTATACCTTACGGTATATTCTAACAAAAATATCATGTCACAACACATGCGACATAATACCAACAAAAGGGTTCTATATGTACATGTTGAACCAAATCAAATTATAGTCACAAGGTTTCAAAAGAAGGTAGCAACATGTACCGCTCTACAATTATCAAAATAAATATTAGGCATGATAACCTCATTCAAAGAGTACAAGTACGAGTCCAATGTGTCAACTCTAAAATGAAATAAATATATCAATTTCACAAGAAATAATTATGTGAAATAATAACAGAAATTTGAAACGAGGAACAAAACGAACAAATCAAATTTAACAAAGGTATCGCTGAAAGAGTACGGAATCCGTACCTGATACTTCCAAACCATTTATAGCACACTCTACAAAATCTTATCCTCAAATGCCAACGATATCAAATACGAAACATTATTCGCAACCTAAACATATTCACCTCAAATTAAAAAAAATCCAAACTAATAATTCCAAAATAATTCATAATTTATTTAATATGCCTTTAATCATCGCTTTGTATCAATTATTAGTATTCCAAAATTTATATTCTAAATATAACTTCTTAAATTCCCTTTATCTGATCTAATAAAATAAAATAAAATAAAATATTATTACGAATCTAACCTTTACTAACATCACACTGTTAAATTTATTATTAAGTAACTTTTATAATTTTATCAACAAATTAATTAATTAGAATTAAATACACTGTTTTTAATTCGTCCTATAAAATATTTCACATATATAACAATAGCTACATGCCAACCAAAACATAAAACCTGTTGATTTTTAAAACATGATCCGACCCCCCTTTCCCTTTTAGCAAGTTTCGTGTATATATATATAAAATCTATTGCCTTGTAATGCCTAATCCCACCAATTCATAAAGTATACAAACTCACATAACCGATAAAACAAATCTCATCTGCCTAGTCCTCTTTTTTTTTTTTTTAGCTTTATAATTATACAACACCACCATTATCATAATTGTTTTTATGAAAGTACAATTTGAAGTTATAAGCAAACCTGTCAATTTCTTCCTCTTTTATGTTTGCAGTCGCCGCTACTATTCTGACATCTTCCCTCAATTAGTTTGTATAATGAAATAAAATTAGGTTTAATTGTTTATTAATAAGAGAGTTTTGCCCTAATAAACTTCTAATTGGGTTCAATTAATATTAAGGCCCAAAGATTATCAAATTAAATGATCCATCAATTATTAATTTATTAGCCCGCATAAATTAAATAACTAGTTGACCCAAATAAAAGACAAAGTCCAATTAAAATATGGATTTAAATACTATTTATTTATTTATTATTATTATTATTTTTTTTTTACCGGGTATTACATCACCTACCCCTTAAAAGGATTTCGTCCCCGAAATCAAAAGAATGAACGTACCTAATTATCAAAAGATGTGAATATTCCGCTCGAATAGACTCCTCTATCTCCAAAGTAGCTTCCCACTCCGAATGATTTTACCACGAGACTTTAACAAAAGAAATTATCATCTTCAATTTCCATCTAATCAGTTATCTAATTATCTACTAAAAGAATTTAATTTTCCAAACAAAACAAGGAAGAAAAGAGGGAAACAAAATCATTTACCTTTTCTAATTTAAATACAATTGTATAAAATAAAAAAAAATCAATTAATATTTAATTTTAAAAAAATATGGGTTATTACATTTTTCACCCCTTAAAAAATAATTCCGTCCTCGGAATTCAAATAAGCTACAAAAAAAAATTAGTTACGACGTAGCGTCTTCATTTGTAACGATCAACGCGAATAAGTCATCGGTCCACGTAATTATTAGTGTACTTGTAAACGATTCGTCAGCTACCGTGTCATAATTTATAATATTTCTTATTATAAATTACCAAAATACCCTAAAATAGTCATAATATTATATATTAGGAGAATTCAAGCATTAAAATCATATTTTTCTTATTTAAGACATCATTTAACTATTTATTTTCTTTTATTCATAACTTCATTATTTTTAGGAAAAATACCAAACTGATTCCAAAAATTCTTCTTTTCTGGATTTGGACAGTATATGACCCAACAATGATCCCCAAATTTTTTGGAATTTTAGAAAGTGATTTACTAATTTTAAAGTGCCCAAAACACTCGGATCTTGCTTCATTTTTTCATAAATCGAGTTTTCTTCAGAAAAATTTGAAATTTTCAGGGAATACTCTCATAACATATATGAATATACTGTAAAATTTTCAGAATTTTCCAGTGCATACACTGTGAGAAATTCGGGTGTTAATATTTAGGAGTCCTTTACGGAAATAGCCATTACGCACAACCTATAAATTGAAACGTGTCCGTTCTTTTTCCTACACGTAGATAACTTCTTAAGGTACCTCTGTGATTTTTCCCAGATTTTTAAAAGACATGAAACTGTCCAAAACAACCTTAAGAAAAATGGGGACAAGTAGCATTTTAGGATTTTAAAACTTTAATTCTCTATGTGGACTATTTTGGAGAAAACAGCCCCCATGGCTTCAATACTTGCTAGATTTGTGTTCTACCACTTGGGTTTTTTATATAACTCATGTATCTAGTACCCCCTTCGACGGATCACAAATCCAAGTTGTAAAACTTGAGTTACACAAGATTTAATGGAAGAAAAACAAGGGTTTAACCCCTAGGAGAACATATGCTCATTTTTTTCCTCTAAACCTTTGATCTAACACTCAAGATACTTATTTCCATACATGATGATATGTAGAACTAGGGTATTTTGAGTATTAGTTCATAACCCCAACAAATCATGCTATAACACAAAATAGAAGAAGAAGATGAAGATTAGGTTATACCTTGATCTAGTAGCAACCTTCCTTGATTTACCAAAGTAATATATAATCTTAGGGTGCATCAAACAAGCTAGCACACTCCTCTCTTTCTCTTCCAAAAAACCGAACCCCTCTCTCTCTCTTTTCTCTCTTGTATCTTGCTAGCTTGGGAGAAAAATAGAAGAAGAAGAATAAGAGAAATGAAATGTCTAGCAATTAAAATGTGTGATTTAACTAATATCCCCCATACTTTTGTTGTCCCTTGGATAAAAGGCTTCACCTTATCACTTTCAATTGAGCCTAATCATGTGATTTAAGGGTGCTAAGTACATTTTCAACCAATGGGAGATGGACACACTTGTACTTGATGTAAGTGTTACTAATTAAAGAACTTGATTAGCATAATTTTGTTGCCTTAAAAGGCCTAATATGGCTGTTCCCCTTGCCCCCATTATCTCCTCCATTTTGCTTTTATTTTAATGCACAAATTTGATTAATCAAAAGTCTAAAATACCCTTAATCAAGTGGGCTAAGTATTGGTTTGCATTTTATTTCTTTTGGGCTTCTCCTTTAATTGTTTTGGGCCATGTAATAAACATAGTCTAACAATTTTAATATATGTTACCCAAATTATTTATTTAGGGTTTCCATTCCCAATCTTATGAAATTTAATTACTTATACATGTGACTTTAGCTCATAACCTAATTAGGTTTACTAGAAATAGGTTTAAAATTATTAGTCACTTGAAATAACAAGATTATCCACTTAAGTTAGTATACATATTAAATACTAACCTTTCCTTATTACCGTAACCCTTAGGTTATTTAATTGTCTCACCTAATGTATAATTAGGTTACGAAGCTTTCATTTTTAATGAAATCTATAAATGTATATATCCACAACTACAGTATATATGTTTATTGATTCATGCACCACTTCACATATGTTGTCAAATATTAAATCACTATATAATATAAAGTTTTAAATATCAATAATGTACATACATATATAGTGACTTAAAATTCACAGTTATTACATCCCCCCTTATAAGAATTCCATTCCCAGAATTACATATAGGGTTACTCAAAAAGATGTGGATAATTTTCCCTCATCTTTTCTTCAAGTTCCCACGTAGCTTCTTCAGCAGTGTGGTTCCTCCAAAGAACTTTTACAGAATGTATAACCTTATTTTGCAATTTTTGCTTTTTTCTATCTAAAATTTCAACCGAAATTTCCTCGTACGACAAATCCTTTTCGACCTGAATTGGCTCGTACGATATCACGTGCTTGTAATCAGGCTTATATGGTCGTAGCACTAACACATGAAACACATTATGAATATGTTCCAGTTCAGGAGGTGGAGCTACCTCGTACGCCATTTCGCCTATCTTCCTCAAGATCTCGAAGGGTCCAATAAATCTCGGACTCAGTTTACCTTTCTTTCCAAACCTTATCTTCCCTTTCCAGGGAGATACTTTCAAAAATGCATAGCTTTCCACTTCAAAATCTCTCTTCTGGCGATGTAAGTCTGTATACTTCTTCTGGCGATCTTGAGCTGCTACCAGTTGGGCTCTTATCACCTTGATGATCTCTACGGTCTGCTGCACCTAGTTCTGGTCCCAACAGTCGACGTTCACCCACTTCATCTCAGCATAAGGGCGTTCTACATTTCCTCCCATACAGTGCTTTATACGATGGCATTCCGATGCTGGCGTGATAACTATTATTGTATGCGAACTCTACTAATGGAAGATGATTGTGAGATCCCGAAATTATGAAATGAAAGTATTCAATTTTCTTATCATTATTATTTTATTTAGTAAATGGTTAAATTAAGAAAGAGTTAAAGTTAAGGGTGATATTTGAAAATTTTACAAAGAAAACAAGTTGTTATTCGTTTTGTCGGGGAATATTCGTTTTCACAGGGAATATCCATACGACGACACAATCATTGGTGGACCCCACAACAGAAGTATAGATGGAGGTACTATACTGTAATTCGTATTTTCACATGTCTAGAACTATTGAGTTACATGATTTACTATTGATTCACATGATTTACTATTAGGGGAGGTGTGCAAGTTTAATAATACTTGCAGGACTAAATTAAAAATGACAGAAAAGATGAAGGTATTATACTGTAATATTTCGAGCCCTAAAACGTGCAATTATTGAAACTATATTTTTCTATAAATAGAAGCTCATTCTTCTTGATTTCTCACCAATTCACTATAGCTATAGAGAAATTATTATAGAAATAAATTATAGAGAGAAAGAAGAAGAGAAGTCTGCTACCTTACTATTTCAGTATCCAGTCTTCTGTTGAGGTAAGGGATATTATTATTATAGTAAGGGGTATTATTTCTTTCGTATTCATGAAGAGAGCTATTGTTATTCCATTCCTTATTATTTGTTGGAATAACCTGTCTGTGCGGTCTATTGCATGCATGGTGAATTCTTCTGTTATTATATTCTTTATTATTCTGTTAGAATAACCTGTCTGTGCGGTCTATTGCATGCATGGTGAATTCTTCTGTTATTCCATTCTTTATTATTCTATTGGAATATCCTGTTTGTGCAAATTACGCATGACCTGGTTCCATTCTTTATTATTCTGTTGGAATATCCTATCTGTGCGGATTATGCATGACCTGGTTCCATTATTTATTATTCTGTTGGAATAACCTGTCTGTGCGGTCTATCGCATGCATGAGGAATTCTTATGTTATTCCATTCTTTATTATTCTGTGGGAATAACATGTCTATGTGGATTACCACATGCCTGGTGAATGATCTTTCGTATTCATTCCTTATAAATTGTGTAAATGATCTGTCTACGTGGATTATCGCATAGCGGGTTAAAATCCATTTGTAATTTCGTAATTTTTTTGACCCTCAAAAATTCTGGAAAAATTTGAAATGATAATTTGTTGAGTTTTCTAGATTGTGTCCAAAAACGGTGATTTTTAGATGAATAGATTAGGAGTTATGAATTTTATGGGAAAAGACTATTTTAAAAGTAAACCCTTATAACTCCTTGTGGTTAACTCCAAAATTGGTAAAATTTTTAATGGGAGTACATGTATATAACATGATTATACCCTATAAATTTCGGAATTTTTGGACAAAAGTACAGTTTATGATAAATGTCTAAATATTCGGTAGTTTTGGCCATATAAAAAATAGTAAATGAATTCTAAAAATTCCGAGAAAAATATATGTTCAATATGGGTCTATATTCTGCTAAATCCCAGAAAAGGATAATTTTTGGGTCTGATTTGATATTTTTCATGAAAATAGTTTAGTTACGGACATATGAATTAAATATGTTATGTGAAGTTGGAAAATTGGTAAATAGGATTTTATGGCTTGGAAATCCTATATAAGGTATATACAGATTTTTAATGAGGGATTTGATCATTGGTGATGAAATCTTATGAGTATGACATTTTTGAATGATTAAATGCATTATTTAGTAAAGTGTAAACAATTAAAATAAATTATTTATAAGTTTAAAAGTGATTAAAATATTGTTATAATATTAATAATATTAGATTATGAGTTTATTAAGTGATTGATTATATTTAGATAAATTTAAAGTCTTTAATATTTATCCTTGTTTTCGTTTGATTAATGCTTATATTATTGTCATCATCCTCATGCTTATATTGTGATGAAAGTCATCTGTGGCTTACGTGCAAAGATGGACTGTTGATTATTGGTTTTACAGTTGTATATCTTTAGCTTACGTGCAAAGATGGACTGTTGATTATTAGTTTTACAGTTGTATATCTTTGGCTTACGTGCAAAGATGAACTATTGATTGATGAGTATCTTTGGCTTATGTGCATAGATGAACTGTTTATTGGTTTGATTATGACCAGGGATCATTCGGTATAATCATGACCCGTAATGTTATAGATGATGTGGTAAAAGTCCTCATTGGCCCATAGTGCATTGATGGATAGTTATTGGTATGATTATAACCAGAGATTATTCGGTATAATCATGATCATTGATGATTACATGAATATCCTTGGCCGTAGTGTATGGATGATTCGATGATGTGGATTATTTATTAAGCTGAGTCTCAGCGATAAAATATTGATTATAGACTTTTAATTCGTAGAAGATAACAGATATCATGCTCTACTTGACTCTTCTAAAATACAGTTGTATGTCTTTGGCCTGTAGTGCAAAGATGAATTGTTAATGAATATCTTTGGCCGTAGTTCAAAGATGAATTTATTAGTATGATTATGAGCAGGAATTGGGATTTGGTAAAACCATGATTTTTGATGTTTCAGGTGAAGATAGGTGATGAAAATTATCTTCGTCCTGGGTACGAAGAGGAATTTAGAATCACAATTATGATTATGACTTATTCATATGATTGTAGATAGGAATTATTGATTGATGTTACAGGGATAAAACATTATTGGTGGACTTTTAATGTAATACCTAATCAAATAATAAAATAATAATAAAATATTTGTGTGAGCTTTAAAATATTTAATTGGACTTTTCTTATATTTAGGTCAAACTGTAGTTAATTTATTTGGACCATAAAAAGTAATATTACATTAAATTGGACCATTAAAATTAAGTGGGTCTAAATTATATTTGTGTAATTTTAAATCCTAATAAAATTAAAAGAATTAATAAGATATAGTAATTAATAAATAGATAACTAAAACCTAATCATACCCACGATAAGTCTGATATTGGAAGCACGAAGCAAGAGAGGCGGCATAGGAGAAAAAAATAAATAAATTTCGAGAGGAATTTCCTGTTAAGCATCTGGTGTCTGGAAAGCTCAATCATGCAAGTAAGATTCATTCTTAATTGGTGTAGGTACTATTATATATATATATATATATATATATATATATATATATATATATATATATATATATATATATATATATATATATTTGTGTGTGTGTGTGAACCTGCAAATTGCTTACTAGTCATTATATATATATATATATATATATATATATATATATATATACACACACACACTAAAGATTAGTTATATATATAAGTACTGTAGTTTCGTTATATATATAATATTTACAGAAATTTCAATAAAGAGAAATTGATAAATAATATTATAATATTATTATTATAATTAAAATATATCTTTTGATTACGAATTGAATATAATATATTAAAATTATTGAGTTTATGAAATATAATTTGTATGAGTTCATAATTTAATTATATGTATTATATTTTATTTTGATATTTAGATCAGATTGAGGGAGTTTAGCGGGTGATAGTTTGATTCGGTGAATCATTTTGGTATTGCATTAAGGTACGGATTCCGTACTTTTTTAGTGATACTCTTTCAAATTTAATTCGTTCATTTTGTACTCGTTTAGAAATTTGGTATTGTCTCTCAGGATTATTTCTTGTTGTCAAAATTATTGAGATAGTTTTGTTTTGGCGTTGATATTTGAATTCGTATTTGTACTCTTTGAACTAGTTAATCGTGTCAATATATTTTGGAGACTTTATTCGTTTGTACCATTGTTCGTATATTTTCGTTCACACTCAGAGTTGTTTTGATCATTGATATCTTGTAATAATTGGGTATGTTTGTATTTGATAATTCAATTTCATTTGAATATGGTCATGTAAACCTTGTGATTTGAACCCCTTTTGGCTTACAATTTATAGTTTGATCCTTAGGGTATACTTGAGCTAACCACCTGTGGGGGGTACCACAAGCATGTCCTCTTAACACAAGGGCATGACACATTCTGTGGCGGTGTGATTAGTCCCGCCGTATCCTTTTGTATGCTCTAGGTATGAGCTTTGGCCATTTGATATATTTGTTCAGGATACGTATGGGTCGACCCAGTATTTGATTTGATTCGATTTGTTTGGTGGATTAATGACGTATGTGTCGTGCGTACTATCCGATTTGATTTGTATACATCATGGTACCGATGTATTTTGTTAGCCTTTGGCTATTTGTATTTGAGCTCAGTATGAAATTGTTACCGTATAACCATTTGATTCAGACTTATTTGTTTGGGATTCTTTTGGCTATAATTATTCGATTGACAGTGTTAATCATTGTAAATGAACTCATAAATTCTGATCTATTCGTAATTCATTTTTAATTCACATGTGTTCATTCATTCAACTCTTTTAGATTCATTACTTATTGTGATATATTTAGTCATTTTTATATCCGTACTGGGAAATTGGTTCACGCTGTGTTCTTTTTTCGGCAGGTAGTCAGGGGTGATCAGGATATGTGTGATGAGAGCTACCTTTGATCTAATGTGTCGATTAGCTCTTGAGATTATTATTAGACTTGGTTTTCCTAAGATTTTGTAATTGGATGTTTTGGGGCCTATTTTGGCATTTATTTCTTATTAGTAGAGACTATATAAATGTGGAGTTCCTTCTATTTAAATTGGAGTATGTGACATTTGGTATGAAATTTTATTGGAGATATTTTGAGATTTATTAGAGGTTTGTATTTATTATGTTTGTGCGTGACATCCCTTTTTCCTTTTGGGAAAGGGGGGTGTTACAAAGTTGGTATCAGAGCTTAGGTTATGATCTTGTAGATTGCCTTTTAGTCTTGACCTGTGAGTTATGGGTAGACCATGAGGTAGTTGTAAGATTTTATTATAAAGTTGTATTGCGATTGATTTTCGTTTTTCATAAACTTGGATTGATTATTTGTTTTGATCTATTTGTTCTCGTTTGTTTGATTTTGTATCATAGATTACTCGTAGGTCTTCGAGAATTGCTGGGAGGCAGGGTAATAACGGTAGGAGGGGTAAGAGGCAACCCCAGGTTGAGGCTGTTAATCAGGGTAGAAACGATGGGAACCAGGGTAATGCAACAATAACCCCGGCTATGGTAGCAACAATGGTGAATGAGGTAGTTACGCAGGCTGTGGCTCAGGCTATGCAAGGTATTCCGCAGATGCAAGGAAATCATAACGCAAATGGCATGGGGGATGATCCAGAGCTACCACAACATGAGCAGAATGTTCCTCCCAAGGATCAAGTAGGTCAGCAAGTGCAGCCTTTGTATGTGTTATTAGAGAGGTTCATTAAGTCGAAGCCCAACTCTTTTCATTTTGCTCTGACTCCAATTGATGCAGAGAACTGGATCGCCCACTTGGAGAAGATTTTTGATGTTATTGGGTGTTCAGAAAATCAGAAGGTGAGATTAGCAGTTTATAAGCTAGAGGATAATGCTCAGCGATGGTGGAAATCGTTGAAGGCTACACAGGGAGATGGATTTATGGATGGACTCATATGGAGCGATTTTTGTGACCTTTTCTATCAGTAGTATTTCTCAAATGCTGATAGGGATGCATACATCAGGGAATTTGTGTCCATTCGGTAGAAGGATGATGAGACTATTAATGATTTCATAGCGAGGTTTATGAGATTGGCTGGTTTTACAGGTTCAATAGCGAGGACAGCTGCACAACAGGCATAAAAGTTTAAATGGGCCTTGAAATATGAGTATAGGAGATCGATCATCCACACCATATTTACATCTATCACAGGTGGCTAATGCTGCTAAGAATGTGGAAATAGAACACAAGGACTTTCGAGCTTCCAAATCAGAAGGGAGTCGAAAGAGACAGAGAGATGATCAGCGAGGGCAAAGAATGGGGCAGTTTAGCAGGAATCAGAATAGAAGTCAAAATAATTGGAATGAGCCTCCATCAGGTCAGCGATTTAATCCTCGAAGGGATTTTGCTTACCCAATACAGCAGGGTGGTCGTGGAGATCAGCAGCAGGGTCAGTGGCATGCTGGAGGGCAGTATCAAAATAAGGGATTTCAACAGAACAGGGGTTTCCAGCAAAATCAGAATCAGGGTCAGCATCGCCAACAGGGTCAAATTCAGGGGCGGTATCCAGGACCGGCATGTGGGGGAAATCCGAACCTTTTGCCACTTCCACCTGGTCCATGTGTTACTTGTGGTGGGTATAATGCTGGTAGGGCGTGCTATAGAGAGACAAGGGCTTGTTTCTTATGTGGACAAATGGGACATAGAGCAAGGGACTGCAGAGTTTAGCGTGGTAATGGGGGAGGCGGTAATGCTGGTAATGGTGGTCAGCGCAACACCAGGTGGGAGAGTATTTGCATTGACAGCTAATCAGGTGGCCCAAGCACCAGGTACTATTTTATGCATTCTTCTTGTAGGAAATCGCGAGGCATCAGTTTTGTTTGACACTAGATCTACACACTCTATTGTTGCACTTTCATTTGTTCGTCATCTTGGAGTGTCTTATCAAATATTAAATCCTCATTTGTCTATTGCTACCCCGATGGGGAATTCTGTGATTATTTCTGAGCACTTTCGCGAGTGTCCTTTGAAGTTAGGGAGGAGAGTGTACGCAGCTAACTTACTTCCGATGGTGATGCATGATTTTGATATTATCTTGGGTATGGATCGGCTGAGTAAGCATCGAGCCGCTATTGATTGTCAGGCAAGGAAGGTTATTTTTGGAACCTTAGAATCTCTAGAATTCTAGTTTCAATGTTCCAAGTCGAATGGTGTTGTAAAGTTGATCTCAGCTTTGAAGGCGAGCAAAATGATTGCTAAGGGACGTGATTGTTATTTGGCTTATGTGAAGGATACCTCGAGAGATGAGCCCCAACTTGATGACTATCCAGTTGTGCGAGAATTTCCTGAGGTATTTCCTAAGGATCTGCCAGGATTGCCACCGCCAAGAGAAGTTGAGTTTACTACTGAGCTCATTCCTGGAGCGGAACCTATCTCTAAGGAACCCTATAAGATGGCTCCATTCGAGTTATAGGATTTGAAGGAACAATTGCAGGAGTTATTAGATCGTGGATTCATTAGACCGAGCGTATCGCCATGGGGTGCTCCAGTCTTGTTTGTGAAGAAGAATGATGGATCTATAAGATTGTGTATAGATTATAGGGAGCTAAATCGGATCACTATCAGGAACAGATATCTATTGCCACGGATAGATGACCTTTTTGATCAGCTCCAAGGGGCAAAGTTATTCTCAAAGATAGATTTGAGGTCGGGGTACCATCAGTTGAGGGTGAGGGAAGAAGACATTCCAAAAATAGCTTTTTCATACTCGGTATGGGCACTATGAGTTTTTGGTAATGTCATTTGGGTTGACTAATGCTCCGGCAGTGTTTATGGATATGATGAATCGGGTTTTTAGCAAGTATTTGGACCAATTTGTCATTGTCTTCATTGATGACATTTTGGTGTATTCCAAGTCTAAGGAGAAGCATGAAGAGCATCTTCGTATTGTTTTGGGGGTTCTGCAGAAGAATAAGTTATATGCTAAGTTCTCCAAATGCCAGTTTTAGTTAGAACAGATTGCATTTTTGGGACATGTCGTGTCTACTGAAGGTATTAAGGTGGATCCTGCAAAGGTTGAGGCTATCACTAATTGGCCCCTACCACGGTAATTGAAGTAAGGAGTTTCTTGGGTTTGGTAGGGTACTACAGGCGATTTGTGGAAGGTTTCTCTTTGTTAGCTTCGCCATTAACTCAATTGATGAAGAAGGGCATAAAGTTTGTGTGGAATGAGGAACATGAGAAATGTTTTGAAGAACTTAAGAAGAGCTTTAAATATATTTTTACTCTGAAGGAGCTTAACATCAGACAGAGGCGTTGGTTGGAGCTTCTCAAGGATTATAATGCTAGGATTCAGTACCACCCAGGTAAGGCTAATGTGGTTGCAGATGCTCTTAGTCAAAAAAGTTCAGGGAGTGTAGCTGCCTTTGTTACACAACCTCAACTTATCTTGGATATGGAGCGTGTGGGTTTGGAGCTATATGATAGAGGTTCTGATGGGTTGGTAGTAGGTATGAGGGTGGAACCTTCTCTTATTTTGCGTATCAAAGAAGCCCAAAAGGAGGATGACGAGTTGTGGGATGTAGCGTAGAATATGGATGAGGGTAGGCAGCTAGAGTTTCGCATTGACGAGCAAGGTGTGATATGGTTTGGTAAACGGTTATGTGTTCTAGTGGATCCAATGATTCGTGAGGCAGTGTTGACTGAAGCTCATAGTTCGCCATTTTCTATTCATCCGGGATCTACAAAGATGTACAAGGATTTGAAGGAGATTTTCTGGTGGAGTGGAATGAAAAGGGATGTAGTTGAATTTGTGAGTAAATGTCTTACTTGTCAGTAAATGAAAATAGAGCATCAACGGCCTGGTGGTTTGTTGCAACAGTTAGAGATTCCTGTGTGGAAGTGGGATGATATTTTGATGGACTTTGTGATTGGATTACCGAGGACTCTTAAAAAGAATGATGCTATTTGGGTGGTAGTGGATCGTTTGACCAAATCGACGCATTTTCTAGCTATTCGTGAGGTTTTTTTGGTGAATAAGTTAGCAGATATTTTTTAATGTGAGATTGTTAGGCTTCATGGGACACCAGTTTCTATTATTTTAGATCGAGATCCACGATTTACTTCTCGATTTTGGAAAGGATTTCAACGAGCTTGGGGAACGCTACTCAACTATATTACAACTTTTCACCCACAGACAGATGGACAATCAGAGAGAACTATTTAGACATTAGAAGACATTTTGAGATCTTGTGCTTTAGAGTGGACAGGAAACTGGGATGATTATTTAAGTTTGGTGGAGTTCGCATATAATAACAGTTGGCAAGCAAGTATTGGTATGGCTCCTTTTGAAGCCTTGTATGGTAAGAAGTGTCGAGCTCCGACTTATTGGGATGAGGTTGGAGAAAGGGTAATAGAAGGACCCGATTTGGTTAGGATTACTACGGAGAAGGTAGCGATGGCTAAAGAAAAATTGAAAGAAGCTCAATCGCGGACAAAAGAGTTATGCTGATATTCATAGGAGGGCTCTTGAATTCACACTTGGTGAACACGTGTTTTTGAAAGTTTCTCCATGGAAAGGTGTTCGAAGGTTTGGTTTGAGAGGGAAGCTTAGTTCGTGTTTCATTGGCCTTTTTGAAGTCCTTGAGAGAGTTAGAGAAGTGGCATATCGGGTGGCTTTGCCTCCACAATTATCTCATGTGCATAATATCTTTCATGTTTCGGTGTTAAGGAAATATAACTATCATCCGCTTCATGTTGTGCAATACCCGTTACATAAGATTCAAGAAGATCTTACTTGTGAGGAAGAAGCTGAGGCGATTCTAGATCGTTAAGAAGAGATTATAAGGAGGAAGACTATTCCTTTTGTTAAAGTCTTGTGGAAAAACCATTCGGAGCGGGAAGCTACTTGAGAGATGGAGGAGTTTATTCGAGCGGAATATCACATCTTTTTGAAAATTAGGTACGTTTTGTTCTTTTGATTTCGGGGACGGAATCCTTTTTAAGGGGAAGGTGATGTAATACCCAAATCAAATAATAAAATATTTATGTGATCTTTAAAATATTTAATTGGATTTTTCTTATATTTGAGTCAAACTGTAGTTAATTTATTTGGACCATAAAAAGTAATATTACATTAACTTGGACCATTAAAATTAATTGGGTCTAGATTATATTTGTGTAATTTTAAATCCTAATAAAATTAAAAGAATTAATAAGATATATTAATTAATAAATAGATAACTAAAACCTAATCACACCCACGATAAGTCTAATATTGGAAGCACAAAGCAAGAGAGGCGGCATAGGAGAAAAAAATAAATAAATTTTGAGAGGAATTTCTTGTTAAGCATCTGGTGTCTGGAAAGCTCAATCATATAAGTAAGATTCATTCTTAATTGGTGTAGGTACTATTATATATATATATATATATATATATATATATATATATATATATATATATATATATGTTTGTGTGTGTGTGTGTGTGTGAACCTGCAAATTGTTTACTAGTCATATTATATATATATACACTAAAGATTAGTTATACATATAAGTACTGTAGTTTCGTTATATATATATATATATATATATATATATATATATATATATATAGAGTCCGGATCCAGTCCGGGATCCCGGACTCTACTAAAATACGGACCTTTTTTTTTTTTTTTTTTTTTTTGCTTTTTTTTTTTTGAAACAACAAAAAAAAAAAAAAAAAAAATTATGGAATTGAAAATTTTCCATAATACAGTGTTTTGGGCGTGATTTGGATGCCTATAACGAAATATGTCTGTACAGTCTGGGCAGACTGTACATACATTGGTTGGGATAGGTGTTAAAAACACACCCAAAACACTTTATTTTGGAAAAATTTCAGTTCCATAAATTTTTTTTTTTTTTTTTTTAGTTGTTCTACAAAAAAAAAAAAAAAAAAAACAAAAAAAATCAGGTCCGGATTTTACTCCCGTCCGGGAGTCCGGACCTGATCTCCTTTGTATATATATATATATATATATATATATATATATATATATATATATATATAGGGAGCCCTTCCATAGCAACCGGTTGCTATGAGAACTGTGCAACAACCTCTTTTTGAACCGTTGATAAACTTATTGGAAGGCTGAGATTGAAACATAAATATACCAAGCCGGCACAACTTGTACCGGCTTTTATTTTAATATGAGGACCCCACATAGTCAACATGTTGTCAGCCGCTACTGTGCCTTTTTTATAAAATACTCCCAGCCGCTACAAGCTCTTACGGCTGTTAAAAAAAAAAAAAAAAAAAAAAAACTCAAACCGTGACAAGCTCATTCGGCTGCTAAAAAAAAAAAAAAAAATATTCAAACCGGGACAAGCTCATTCGGCTGCTAAAAAAAAAAAAAAAAAAAAAAAAAAACCAAACCGTAAGAGCCTCTTACGGCTTGCACAAGTTCAAGTTCTTTATTTGCACAAGTTCAAGTTCTTTATTACTTTTTAATTTTTTATAACTCTTTCATTTAATAACAAATAAAGAATTATAATTCAAATAAAAAATAATATCCTATTTTATAAAAATATATTTTTATAATTTTTTATTTGCTATTTTTATAAAAATATTTTATAAAAAATAAAGAATATAAAATATTTTATAACAAATAAAGAATATAAAATATTTGCTATTTTTTTTTGCTATTTGTTATAAAAATATTTTATAACAAATAAAGAATATAAAATATTTGCTATTTTTATTTGTTATAAAATGAAAATATTTTATATTCTTTATTTGTTATAAAATATTTTTATAACAAATAGCAAAAAAAAATAGCAAATATTTTATATTCTTTATTTGTTATAAAATATTTTATATTCTTTATTTTTTATAAAATATTTTTATAAAAATAGCAAATAAAAAATTATAAAAATATATTTTTATAAAATAGGATATTATTTTTTATTTGAATTATAATTCTTTATTTGTTATTAAATGAAAGAGTTATAAAAAATTAAAAAGTAATAAAGAACTTGAACTTGTGCAAATAAAGAACTTGAACTTGTGCAAGCCGTAAGAGGCTCTTACGGTTTTTTTTTTTTTTTTTTTTTTTTTTTTTTTTTTTAGCAGCCGAATGAGCTTGTCCCGGTTTGAATTTTTTTTTTTTTTTTAGCAGCCGAATGAGCTTGTCACGGTTTGAGTTTTTTTTTTTTTTTTTTTTTTAACAGCCGTAAGAGCTTGTAGCGGCTGGGAGTATTTTATAAAAAAGGCACAGTAGCGGCTGACAACATATTGACTATGTGGGGTCCTCATATTAAAATAAAAGCCGGTACAAGTTGTGCCGGCTTGGTATATTTATGTTTCAATCTCAGCCTTCCAATAAGTTTATCAACGGTCCAAAAAGAGGTTGTTGCACAGTTCTCATAGCAACCGGTTGCTATGGAAGGGCTCCCATATATATATATATATAGGGTCTCCATCCACAGCAACCGGTTGTTGGGGAGCAACCCCTTTTCACCAGCCGTATGAAGCTGTACCGGCCTTAGAATTTTTTTTTTTTATAAGCCAGTACAGCTTCATACGGCTGGTGAAAAGGGGTTGCTCCCCAACAACCGGTTGCTGTGGATGGAACCCCATATATATATATATATATATATATATATATATATATATATACGGGAAGCTTCAAGAACATAATTCTTAAATAGCATAATGCCTTAAATAGCATAATTTTATCAAAACGACATAGTTTTGTAAATACGCGGTGGCATGGTATTTGCAAAAATGCCACCGCGTATTTACAAAACTACGTCGTTTGGATAAAATTATGCTATTTAAGGCATTATGCTATTTAAGAATTATGTTCTTGGAGCTTTCCGTATATATATATATATATATATATATATATATGGGAGCCCTTCCATAGCAGCCGGTTGCTATGAGTACTGTGCAACACCCCCTTTTTGGACCGTTGATAAATTGAATTGATGGTTGCGATTAACTTTTCTATTTGATAAGCCGGCACAGGTAGTTGTGCCTAATTATTTACTTGTACCAGCTTCTATTTTAATAAGTAAGGCTCACATAAAATTATATTGTCAGTATAGTTATAAAAAATGAATATTTATTATTAAAATAATCCGGCCGTTAGAGCTTGTACCGGCTTCATACTTTTTTTTCTCAATTACGACCGATAGAGCTTTTACCGGCTTCATACTTTTTTTTATTTCTCCATTATATGTCATGACTCAGCACATTAAAATGGAATAATAAAATAAAATAAATTCCGGTCGGTACAGGCTGATACGGTTTGCAATAAAAAATTGAAAAAAATAGCCGGCCGGTACAGCTTGTCACGACTGACAATAAAAAATTGAAAAAATGATTTTATTCAAGCAATTCGCTGCTAAACAGATTCGAACTCGCAACCTTAAACTCCATACACTCGTCATATGAATACTCGAGCAGCCACGGGCCTAGCTGCTAATTTCAACCAAGGATATATCTTTATATGAAAACTTCACCATCCCCCAAAATTATATTCTTGCATTATTATTATATTACGATTTATTATTATTAATAAGTCTATATAATACATATGGGGGTTTTCTATTTAGAAATAAGTTAATATCTATATTTATTATTATTCCCTTTAATATTTTTTCTTATTTTTGTAATAATATCAATAAAAGGATTATTAATATATTAAAAAAAATATCATTCTTTAATAAAATATAAATAATGATTTTATATTCATGTATTACTATTATTATTATATTCATGTATTACTATTATTAAAAATAATATTAATAATGATTTTTAATATTAATATAAATAATGTGATTATTAATATTAGTCCGAATAAAAATATCCATACAGTTCAACAAAATAGATAAATTTTTTTCGTATTAATAATATTAAGTGGTTTTATGTGATTCAATAATATTCATATTACTAAGTTATGAATTTGAAAATCCTATAAAGTTCAACCAAATAGACATTCTTATTAATTAATATGTACATTAGATAACGTTGGATAAGTTCTATATCTCAGAGGCCGGAAGTAATCTTGTGGATTTCTTGTAGAGCTCCCATGCGACGCGGTAACGAAAGACTGTGACATCTTCCAAGGACCACTTCTCTTCAGAAATATTACCATTGGCCCAAACGAAACAGTCAACATACTTGCATACAAAAATGCCACAGTCTGAGTTGTTGTGTTGTGTCAGTCGAATCTTTAAGGTCTGCACAGTAGGATTACCGCTGGGCCATTCACGCATCGGATTACCATTTCGCAAACAAAATGATATCAAATGTACCTGCATGTACAGAGTAGTTGGTTAAATAATTTTTTAATATTAAAGGACATTATAAAATTAAAATATTTTAAAACTAAACATACCGCAACTTTAACGAATTCTGAGTACATTTCATGTAACTTAATATACATAGTGTCATTGTAGTGCGAGTCAATTATGGTAACCATCCAATCTTCAACTGCGAATAGGAACAAGACAAAATGGCGTTGATTGGTACTACACACCGGCATGAATATGTATTTGCATTCGTGTAAAGGTGGACCAACATCTTGGTTAACATACGGTTTGCAAAAACTCCATACAGTATTCATGTTAGTGCAGGGCACATAGCTCTGCCCAAGATGCATGAATAATGAATTCATGAAACCAAATTGGGACCACCTTTTTATTCTCCGCGACCTGTAGTATTCCTCTCTGTCTCGTAGCAACAACATATAAGCGTCGATGACATGCTCGAATATCCAACTCCCAGGACCCTAAGAATTGCACTGCATTGTGTTCTAATTCATATAACTGGCGCGGATGTGATAAAGGATATAAATTCTCTTCTGGTGCCACCACGTTTCCAAACATATGTTTATTTATAAATGTCTCCTTCCAATCTTTAAGTCTTTTGGATAAGGACCCTTTTGGTCCATAAGATATGTGGTCTCCCGCATCTTGTACCTAATTGAGACCCAAATGTACATTATTATTATATAGCAATAATAATTAAAACCATCACTATTAACATAACTATATATACCTTTTGTGAACTAGATCCCTTGGCGTCAGAAAGTCCCGCAAATGAAGAGTTGGTTGGAATGTAACACTCCTTATAGGTTTGGAAGGTTGGAATGTAACATTCCTCGTAGGCTTGGGTGGTGGGAATGGATCTCTCCTCGATTACTTGTGGGGTGGGTATGTAGCTCTCTTGTACAACATAATCAGTTTGTTTCCCAAGCCCTTCATTGAGTTGTGTGTATTGGGACTGTGGTCCAAAATTTATGGGACGCCCCTGTCGAGATATTTGTTTACCTCTTTCTTCGAAGTTGTATAGGGCATATTGGAAATCCCAATTATTTTTTTGCAGAACCAACTCGGGAGGCAGCTGAGTAAGTACTTAAAATTTATCAAGTAACGACTTTGCACTCTCAACCTGTCATGTAAGATAAACATTAAAAAATATTATTAACAATAAATATGAATAAATGTAATATTAAGTATTTACTCCAATACATGATTTATTAAAGAAGAATATAATTTTATACCATTTGAATAAGGCGTTGTTGGTTGTAAATGGCCCGAGGCTCATAACAACTGTCGTGGTCGCTTGCCTGTCGAGGTTGGTGAATTTTTCAACGTGTAATTTTCCTATACCAGACCATGTAATCATCTATTGGGACATAATCAGAAATTTCAGTTTGTTGTCCTTCGAGATGATCCATGTATGCCTCCCACATCGAAATATATTCCCCTCTCAAGGCCATGCAATCCTCGACATCAATAAATTTAAATTTTTTCTCCTTCCTATGGTCACCGTGGTTTTTGGCTGTTGATGGTATGCCTTGCATGAACCCGAACTGTCTTATCACACGGTCCGACATCTGAAATTCCACAATATCAAAGTGGATCAAGGGGACCCCACCAGATCCCAACAACCTGCCTTTAAAATTAAATCCACTGATATCATCATCCCACATTATGTAAGGCCGCCAAACCACATCCCACATAGACTTAATATCTAACTCCCCTCGGTAAAATGACAAATGGTGATGGGGATTCTCACGTCTACCAGGGTAACTGTGGGCTCCAAAATAGGACCATGCTAAAGCCCTAGGTAACCATAAGGATGATTGTGGCCAAGGGTTTGGCTTTCAAATACTTACATGCTCATAAGCCAAAATTTATAACAATGTAACACAACCATTAATGTATTTAACTCCTTTCCTAGTAGCAGTATATAAAGATCTATACAAATATGCTAACACTGCCGCGCCCCAAGAGTAAGTTACACAATCTTCAGCGTTGACAATAAAAGACATATATCGTGGATGCACACTATTTCTATTCCTATTAGGGAATAATATTTCCCCACACAACCACAACATGTATGCCTTTGTGTGTCGCCCTACAACATCTTTACTTGCATTCTCGGGACATTTATTAAAATGTTCATGCAACCACACTAATGAAATTGCACTGCTATTTTTTTGAACTAAAATATTCACCAGCTAATTTATCTCCAAAACAATCCCTAAAATAATTCAAATTGGTGACAAGCACGGGGACCTGTTAAGGGCTTTCCCACCACCGGTAACCCAAAAATAAAGTGAACATCCTCTAACGTGATTGTTATTTCTCCACAGTTTAAATAAAAAGTATTAGCCTCCGGACGCCATCTCTCGACTAAGGCAGATATCAGACAAAGGTCAGTTTGGTGTACAACACCTCGAAAACTAAATACTCCAAATCCACATTTATCTAATAGGATTTTTTGTTCTTTTGTCAAAGCCCACTGATTATATTTCTGATCAGTATATTGACTGGAGCCTAATTTTCCCCTATCTCTCCCATGATATATATCATCTGATACATGATCTTGTTGATCATGAAGAACACTTGGATTAATTGGCCCATATTCCCAGCTGTCCATCTTTTACCTAAAAAAAATACATCAATTCCATATGCATGTTAAAAACTATTAACATGCATTTAATAATAACCGCGACAAGCTATGGGAATAGAAAAAAGCTGACATTGATTATATGGGAAAAGTACATTAGTTTGACTTCTTGAGCATTAACCGCGACAAGCTGTACCGGCTGGTCTTTTTACCTTTAAATATTGTCTAGGAAGCTGCTATTTTCTCATGTTTATTCTAAGCACCCATCTTCTTATCCTTCCATAGAATTTGTTCTCTGATATTATTTTCTCGTTTCTCCTCTACTCATAATTTGTTTCATCTGGTTGCCCACTTTCACTTTAGAAAATCAAGTTGAAGTTCTGATCGAGCAAAATTCATCACTATTATTCACAAGTAAGTTTTTCAAAATGTCATATAATACATCTGAATTTATTAGTGAATTTGAAAGCAATAAATCTGATAATGTTCCGCACGTTGGTCAATTATTTTGTACGTTGGAAGAGGTTGAATATTTTTATAGATCATATGCTTGCAAAAATGGATTTGAGATTAGAATTGCAACTAGTCATAAACATGCTAATACGAATGATATCAGATCTAGGCAGTATGTATGTAAGAAAGCTGGTACACCAATTGTTGGAAAGAGTTTACCTGATGACGAAGATAGTAGTAATAAAATAACTAGACAGAGAGACTCTATCGGACGAACAATGTGCAAAGCTAGAATATATGTTGTCCACAATAAGAAAGAATACAATTGGCATATATCTACTGTTGAATTAGAGCACAATCATCACTTAGTGACCCCCACCAAAGTAGATTTGATCGAGACTCACAGAAATATTACTCCTGTTGCAAGAAATTTAATTGACACTTTAAATAAGTCCGATATTGGTCCAAGTAAGATGATGAATGTTTTGAGCACAATGGGAGGTGGGTTGAAAAATGTTCCTTTCTCTACTGCTAATGTTGAGAATGTGGTACGAGATTTAAGATGTGATTCTGCATATGAAAATGATGCACAAGCTGCTGTCAATCATTTGAACAAACTTGCATCCGGAAGTGCCAGAAAAATTTTTTTCCGAGTGAAACCCGGTGAAAACAACCGCATAGCTTGTATTTTGTGGGTTGATGCCCGATCAAGGTTTATATATCAACAGTTCGGAGACGTTGTGACATTTGATAGTACATACCGGACAAATAAGTATGGCATGCCGTTTGTTCCATTTACCGGGGTCAACCACCATTATCAGTCTATATTGTTTGGATTTGCACTGTTACGAGACGAGACAGAGGACACTTTCGTTTGGGTATTACAGACATGGCTTGAAGCCATGGACTATAAGGCACCTACAACCATCATCACTGATCAAGACAGAGCCATGAGTAATGCTATTGCTACGGTACTTCCAACTAGTTATCATTTATTGTGTTCTTGGCATATTAGTAATAAATTTCCTAAAAAATTGCATCATGTTTATTCTGAGCACCCATCGTTCAAAAATGATTTTAACAACTGTGTGTATAACTCATTGTCCATCGAGGAATTTGAAGAGCGTTGGCATATTTTGATAAGTTCCTATGAATTGTATACTAATGAATGGATTGGAAGTTTGTATGATGTACGAGAGAAATGGATTCCAGCATATACAAAGAGATATTTTGCCGCGGGAATGACTACTACTGGAAGAAGCGAGAGCATGAATGCATTTTTTGATGAGTATGTTAATGCATCAACAGGTATGCTATGTTTTGTACTGCAGAGTCAAAAGGCTGTAGAAAGACAGTTTATCAGGGAGAGGAAGGCCGACTACATAACAAAACATCGTAAAAGGATTATGGTACTCAGTTCATCTTTAGAAGTTCATGCTGCACAAGTGTACACAAAAGAGATGTTTAGATGTTTCCAACGTCAATTCGTCGATTCCATGAAATACAATGTTCATAAACTTAGTGAGTTATGTGTCACTGATACTAAGGTTTATGCAGTGTATAATGCAGATGCAACTGAAAGTGGTGGAAGATATAAAGAAGTTGTCAACAATCGACAACTGGGATCGGTAACATGTAAATTCCAAATGTTTTCTCACTCTGGTGAATTATGCAGGCACATCTTGAGATATTTCATAGCAAAGAGTATTTCACAAATACCAACCGACATGATCCTTCATCGGTGGACAAGAGACGCGAACAAAAGCAATGGTGAAGACTTACTCTTTAACTCCACATCTGCTGACTTCGAACAAAATCAAGCAATGCGCTATAATCATTTGATGGGTGATTACCAGGAGTTAGCGAGCAAAGCGGCTTGCTCAGTCCGAGGTTACAAAACTGTTCTTAAACTGAATGCACGAGGAAAAGAGTTTGTTGACCAATATGATCCGGTTGAGAATATTACTGAACTGGCAGATGACGACATTGATTTCACAGTTGGAGATCCAAATCATGATATGGGATACGATAATGACGATGAAGTTGCAAAGGTGGAAGAAGAAGAAGAGTTTTTGCCACCTAATATTTCTCAAACAAAGGGCCGCAAAAAACAATCTAGATTCAAGAGTGCACTCGAGAAAATCATTCCTTCTAAGACTCATCGAAAATGTGCAATTTGTGGCTTTGAAACCGGCCACGATAAGCGAAATCACTATCGAGTGCTAGGGATTCCTGAGCCAAAAAAATAGGCGTCAGATGTATTAATCATTCTATGTTTTTTTTATTTTATGAAAATGAACATATAATATGTACTATTCCTCTTAATGTTATGCAGTACTAGTATTGGTATAATCTGTACTTCTAATATTGATAATCGCATTATTATTATTATCATAATAATACTTCACTACTTTTATAAATCCGATAAGTAAATTAATTTCTTGAAATGACTTGAAAAATTATCATCATTACTTATTAGACTAATTGAACTAGTTTTATTAATAATAAAATCATTTCTTAATAATAAAATCATTGTTTAATATATAAAATCATTACTAATAATCATTGCTTAATAAATATAGATATTAACTTATTTCTAAATAGAAAACCCCCATATGTATTATATAGACTTATTAATAATAATAAATCGTAATATAATAATAATGCAAGAATATAGATTTTGGGGGATGGTGAAATTTTAATATAAAGATATATCCCTGGTTGAAATTAGCAGCTAGCTGCCCGTGGTGCTCAGGTGGTCATATGACGAGTGTATGGAGTTTGAGGTTGTGAGTTCGAATCTGTTTAGCAGCGAATTGCTTGATTAAAATCATTTTTTTCAACTTTTTATTGTCAGCCGTGACAAGCTGTACCGGCCGGCTATTTTTTTTAATTTTTTATTGCAAGCCGTATCAGCCTGTACCGGCCGGAATTTATTTTATTTTTTTATTCCATTTTAATGTGCTGAGTCATGACATATAATGGAGAAATAAAAAAAAATATGAAGCCGGTACAAGCTCTACCGGCCGTAATGGAGAAAAAAAAAGTATGAAGCCGGTACAAGCTCTAACGGCCGGATTATTTTAATAATAAATATTTATTTTTTATAACTATACTGACAATTTAATTTTACGTGGGCCTTACTTATTAAAATAGAAGCCAGTACAGGTAAATAATTAGGCACAACTACCTGTGCCGGCTTATCAAATAGAAAAGTTAATTGCAGCCATCAATTCAATTTATCAACAGTCCAAAAAGGGGGTGTTGTACAGTACTCATAGCAACCGGCTGCTATGGAAGGGCTCCCTATATATATATATATATATATATATATAATACTTACAGAAATTTTAATAAAGAGAAATTGATAAATAATATTATTATAAATAAAATATATCTTTTGATTACAAATTGAATATAATATATCAAAATTATTGAGTTTATGAAAATATAATTTGTATGAGTTCATAATTTAATTATATGTATTATATTTTATTTTGATATTTAGATCGGATTGAGGGAGTTTAGCGGGTGATAATTGGATTCGGTGAATCATTTTGGTATTGCATTAAGGTACGGATTTCGTACTTTTTTAGCGATACTCTTTCAAATTTAATTCGTTCGTTTTGTACTCGTTTAGAAATTTGGTATTGTCTCTCAGGATTACTTCTTGTTGTCAAAATTATTGAGATAATTTCGTTTTGGCGTTGATATTTAAATTCGTATTTGTACTCTTTGAACTAGTTAATCGTGTCAATATGTTTTGGAGACTTTATTCGTTTGTACCATTATTTGTATATTTTCGTTCACACTCGGAGTTGTTTTGATAATTGATATCTTGTAATAATTGGGTATGTTTGTATTTGATAATTCGATTTCATTTGAATATGGTCATGTAAGCCTTGTTATTTGAACCCCTTTTGGCTTACATTTTGTAGTTTGATCCTTAGGGTATACTTGAGATAACCACCTGTGGGGGTACCACATATATGTCCTCTTGACACAAGGGCATGACACCTTCCGCGGCGGTGTGATTAGTCCACGGCGTATCCTTTTGTATGCTCTGGGTATGAGCTTTGGCGATTTGATATATTTATTCAGGATACGTATGGGTCGACCCAGTATTTGATTTGATTCGATTTGTTTGGCGGATTAGTGACGTATGTGTCGTGTGTACTATCCGATTTGATTTGCATACATCATGGTACAGATGTATTTTTTTAGCCTTTGGATATTTGTATTTGAGCTCAGTATGAAATTGTTACCGTATAACCATTTGATTCAGCCTTATTTGTTTGAGATTCTTTTTGGCTATAATTATTCGATTGACAGTGTTAGTCATTGTAAATGAACTCACAAATTCTGATCCATTCGTAATTCGTTTTTAATTTATATGTATTCATTCATTCAACTCTTTTAGATTCATTACTTATTGTAATATATTTATTCATTTTCATATCCGTACTGGGCAATTAGCTCACGCTGTGTTCTTTTTCCTGCAGGTAATCAGGGGTGATCAGGATATGTGTGATGAGAGATACCTTTGATGCAAATGAGTAGATTAGCTCTTGAGATTATTATTAGACTTGGTTTTCCTAAGATTTTATAATTGGATGTTTTGGGGCCTATTTTGTCATTTATTTCTTATTAGTAGAGACTATATAAATGTGGAGTTCCTTCTATTTAAATTGGATTATGTGACATTTGGTATTAAATTTTATTGGAGATATTTTGAGATTTATTAGAGGTTTGTATTTATTATGTTTGTGCGTGACATCCCTTTTTCCTTTTGGGAAAGGGGGGGTGTTACATTTAACATGGAGAAGATAATAGACCTGATGATCTATTTGACTCTTCTAATGGATTGCTCGTTCCACTGCAACTATAGTTGTAAAGTTTTATCATCTACCATATGTTCTAGATCTCTGATTTATTACTGTTGAAGGTTATTGATGAAGTAAATTATCTTTAGTCACGATATTCTTTACTGGGCTAGTTGTGCTCACCCTTTTTGCTTCATAATTCTTTTCAGGTAATAAGAGTGTTGTCGGGTAGAGCGGGTATAACAGGGGAATAGAATGGTGGTCTATAGCTGTTGAGGTTCTCCCTAAATAGTATGGAAATAATTTTGTTTAGAACTTTAGATAAGTGTGTCGTATTGTATACGTCATTTGATATTTAATTTTGGTGAACCGAATAGGGTGAGGTGAACCCAACTTTGGAATGGTGTTTTGCCACTATCATACAAGATTTCTAAGGACATACAACCTCGTGTTATCATAAGATAGGGTTTTGCACATCCACTTGCTGAGTATATCTATGAGCACTACCTATATGATCTTGGAGTTTATTTGAAATATAATTCTCAATTGGAGAAAACGGAGATAATTATATGTCAAGAAAAGACTCACCATTGGAAAGAAGATGATATCAATCTTCTTGTTTTTCTTTGGGGACTATTGGGTCAACCAAGGATAATTCTGTGGACATAAGATATCTATCATAACCTAAACGCATGGCCTCCCATGTACGAAGGTTTCCTTGAGCACTTCCCAAAGATTTTAATTTCTAAAACAGTTTTTGACTGTACTTTTATATAAAGTACCATTGTAAGGTTGTGGTCGAGGCACCATGAGAGTTACATACATTTGTATTAAAACTCACCGTTTAACTGTGGTCGTATTCTGCACGACAGTTCAACAGTTGTATAAATGAAGTTTGTATTTGTTTTTTATAGTATGATATCTGGCAACTCAGAATGGGTCGTGTGGACCTATTTTTGCAGCGTCACAATGATCCTCCCAGCTACTCTTGAAGTCCATCACATAAGCTCTGAGCATGTCTTCAAGCGTTTGAATCGTTCTCTCACTTTGTCCATCGGTCTACGGATGATATGCGGTGCTCATGCGTAGCTGCGTCCCCATTCTTTCTTGAAGACTCTTCTAGAAGTTTGACATGAATCGCGGATCTCTATCCGATATAATAGATACTGGTACGCCATGTCTCGAGATAATTTATTTGATATATAATTTGGCTAGCTGGTCCAAACTATATCTGATCTTGATCGGCAAAAAGTGAGTCAACTTCGTAAGACGATCTACAATCACCCATATGGCGTCGTGCCCTTTTTGCGTTGCTGGAAGTTCCACCACAAAATCCATTGTGATGTGTTCCCATTTCCACTCAAGAATCTCTAAAGGCTGTAGTAATCCACTCGATCGTTGATGCTCTGCCTTGACTCTCTGACAAGTTAGACATCTGCTGACGTATTCTGTAACCTCTCTCTTCATGTTTGGCCACCAAAAGTGTTGGCGTAAATCATACATCTTTGTGCTTCCTGGGTGTATCGAGTACCTCGTACCGTGCGCTTCTTGCAAAATCTCTTCTCTTATTTCTGGTACTAACCGTACCCAAGTTTGTCCTTCAAATCTCGGCAGTCTGGTGCCATCAGTCTTGTATTTCAATTCATCCCCTTCAGCTAACCGCTTCTTGATGTTGTCGCAATCTTTGTCCTTCTCTTGAGCCTCTTTAACCTTATCTAATAAAGTCGGGCTCGCTGCCACTTTATATAATTTCTCATTGGTGTCCATCGGATACTTAACCTCTAAGTCAAGTCGTTCGAAATCTTTCACTAATTCCTCTAGAATGGTCAACTTCAGTAACTTCTCTCTGCCTTTTCTGCTCAGGGCATCTGCCACTACATTTGCTTTGCCTGGATGGTACAGAATCTCACAATCATAATCCTTGATCAATTCTAGCCATCGGCGCTGCCTCATATTTAGCTCCTTATGCGTAAAGATATACTTCAGACTCTTGTGATCCGTATATATCTCACACTTCTCGCCATATAAATAGTGCCTCCAAATCTTCAAGGCAAAAACTACTACTGCTAACTCCAGGTAATGAGTCGGATAACCCTTCTCATAGTCCTTCAGCTGACGTGAAGTGTGACACCCCCAAAATAGGTATACATCACCCATCTTGAGTCGCCAAATACATGGTACTAAATTCAAATACAACTTGATTATACAACAGTCGTGTAAAATACGACAAAATATATGCTGTGAGTTTTAATACAAATATTGTTATCTAGACAATATCTACACTCAATTTAGTCCTCATTACATTTATTATCACACTATTTAACAGAATAGTGAGGACTACTAAGACACCATCTCGGACCATCACTCCGTTCCCCGACTAGTCCCGGCTACGTTCTCATTTCCTGAAGAGAATAGTGAAAGAAAGGGTGAGTTCAACTAGCCCAGTAAGAAATATTATGACTATGATAATTTAGAATAAATTATCATTAGTCCTCAACAGTGTTAAAGTGATAAAATACAATAGACATAAAGTTTAACAGCAACGGAACATGCAATCCATTAAAAGAATCAAGTAGAGAATAAAATCTACTATCTTTTATGATTTAAAAAGGTTTTTCATCACTTTTATCGCTGAGACTCACCTTAATAAATAATTCACATCATCCTTGCACTACGACCAAGGATATTCATTAGGGTCACGACCACAAATTATCCATGCACTACAGGCAAAGGATATTTGTGTATTCATCAATGGTCATGATCATGCCAACAACTGTCCATCAATGCACTTCGTGCCAATGAGGACTTTTACTACATCATTTGTAACATTACGGTCATGATTACACCGAATAATCCCTGGTCATAATCATACCAAGTCCATCTATGCACTACAGGCCACAGATGACTTTTAAAAATAATATAAACATGAGGATGATGACAATGATATAAGAATTCAATAAAACAAGTTCAAGAATTAATTTATTCAGGAACTAATAACGTCTAAATTGTCAACATGATACTTCTTTGTAAAGTAAAATTCAAGAATGCTCAGAAGAATATTTCCATGAAAAGATACTGGATGAAGAGCAAATATCAAAAACATTCCACTAATTTCATGGAGTGTAGAAGTTAAACCTTAACCAACTGAGTATAATAAAGAATGGAATAACAAAAGAAATCACCATGCATGCGCTACTTCGCATAGACAGGTTATTCCATCAGAATAATAAATAACGGAACCAGGTCAGGCGTAATACGCACCGACAGGATATTCCAACAGAATAATAAAGAATGGAATACAACAGAAATCACCATGCATGCGGTACTTCGCATAGACAGGATATTCTAACAGAATACTAAATGACGAAACCAGGTCAGGTAAAAGTCACACCAATAGGATGTTCCAACAGAATAATAAAGACGGAACCAGGTCCGGCGTAAAACAGAATAATAAAGACGGAACCAGGTCCGGCGTAAAGCACAGACAGGATATTCCAACAGAATATAAAAGAATGGATTACAGAAGAATTTTACCAAGCTATAGGGTAGCCCGCGTATACAAGTTATTCCAACAGAATAATAAAGATGGAATAATAGAAGTTCTCTTCATGAATACAAAAGAAATAATACCCCTTACCGTAAGAGAAACTTGATATCGGAGTAGTGAAGTAGCAGAATACTTTTCTTCTTTCTCTCTATAGTTTCTCTCTCTAGAGTTTCAGTGAATTTGTAAGAAATAATGATGGAATGAGCTTCTATTTATAGAAGAATAGAATGAATAGTAACCAATCCATGAACGGTCCAGATGGATTTACTTTAATCGGATGGTCCATATTTAAAGCAAAATCTTTTAAATAAAATAAAATATATTCTATTTATAATCTAATAAAACGAATAACTTTTAAAAAGATTTTACTATGCAAATACTATGCAAACACTATACAAACACTATGCATAATAAATATAATATATTCTAATTATTGTCTAATAAAACAGATAACTTTATAAAAGTATTCTGTTTTATATAAAAAAAATTTACTATTAGCCTAATAAAACGAATAACTTTATAAAAGTATTCAGTTTTATATAAAAAGTTTTTCTGTTTTATTACGTTAATAATACAAATAAAAAAAACGTCATCATCATTATTAGTATTCACACTATTATTCGATCAGGTCGTTCCCAGGAAAGAGGGGGTTTTCCAATAAGGATTTCTCCCTATTCGCGCGCAATTAGGTGACTAAACCTCTCCTTGGCAGAACTTCTAAACATCGTTAATAATGCAAATAATAATATTAACAACTTCGTCATCTCAATTATTGATTTAATAACATATAAAATATCGACAATAATTGAATCAAACTGAGTAACTTCTTACATAAGCATTAATAATCAATATCGTGTGCTACTATGCAACCACGCGTATTACTGTACTTTTACTACCGAGTAGTTCAACAGTGTCAATGGATAAAACTTCCGTCGTTATTTTTATAAGAATATTTTTGTCGTTTTCTCAATCCGACAATAATTCTGTTGTGGGGTCCGCCAATAATTGTGCCGTCGTACGAATATTCCCTGATAAATCGAATATTATATAACAACTTACGTACTTTACAAAATTTATAAATATTACCCACAACTATAATATTATATCAAATTTATTCCATAATATTCAAAAATGATATTAATAGAAAATTCATTTTTATTCATAAAAGTTGGGGTCTTACATGAAGCGTACGCAATGACCTTGCCATGCTACATCAGTACACAACCAAGACCTTTGTGTGACGCATCACTATACACCACAAAAATCTCCCGTGTTGTCTAGTAAGCCAACACAGGTGCTTGACTGAGCCTCTTCTTCAATTCCATGAAACTCTCTTCACATTTCTCCGTCCAAACGAACTTCACCGTCTTTCTAGTAAGGTTGGTCAACGACGATGCTATCTTTGAAAAATCTTGGATAAATCTCCGATATTATCCTGCAAATCCCAAGAAACTCCTAATTTCTGTCGGCGTCTTTGGCTGTTCCTAGTTGTTAACCACTTTTACTATTGCTGGATCCACCGAAACACCATCCTCGTTGATAAAGTGACCCAAAAATTGCACTCTTTGCAACCAAAACTCACACTCGGAGAACTTTGCATACAACTTCTCCCTCCTTAACGTCTCCAACACTATCCTTAGATGTTCAGCGTGCTCTTCCTCCGTCTTTGAATATACCAAAATGCCATCGATGAACACGACAACAAACTTATCCAAATAATGCTTAAACACTTTGTTCCTCAAGTCCATGAATGTTGCTGGCGCATTTGTCAATCCAAAAGACATTATCAGAAACTCAAAGTGTCCATACCGAGTTTTGAATGCCGTCTTTGGAACATCCTCCCGCCTCACCTTCAGTTGGTCATAACTGGTCCTCAAGTCAATTTTTGAAAAGTATTTTGCCCCCTTCAACTGATCAAACAAATCGTCGATCCTGGGCAACGGGTACTTATTCTTAATGGTGACCTTGTTCAACTCTCAGTAGTCGATACAAAGCCTTAATGACACATCTTTCTTCTTTACGAATAATACTGGTGCTCCCCACGATGATACGCTCGGTCAAATGTATCCCTTATCTAACAACTCTTGTAGTTGAACCATCAGTTCCCTCATTTCTACTAGAGCCATACGATACGGTGCTTTGGATACCGGTGATGTCCCTGGTGCCAAATCGATAACAAACTCTACCTCTCTATCTGGTGGCAATCCCAAAATCTTATCTGGGAAGACATCAACGAATTCCCTTACAATAGGTATCTGACCCAGTTCACCCTCGACTCTGTGGGTATCCACAACGTGAGCCAAATAACCTATACAACCTTTTTTAAGCAACTTCTTTGCTTACATCATCGTCAGACAACAAGATTATCTCGGCGATTTACTACCATAAAATACCACCTTTGACTTATTCGGAGTCTTTAGGTGTACACACTTTTTCTTACAGTCAATGACCGCTCCGTGACTCGATAACCAATCCATCTCGAGGATTACATCAAACTCTCCAAGACAAATCGGTATCAAATCCACGTTAAGCTTAAACCCTCTTACATCAGCACAACAGTTCCTATGAATGTAGTCTACAGGGATAATTTCTTTGTTTGCTACTTCTACATTCATTGGGTGTTCTTATAGTTCACAAGGTAAACTTAATCTTTGAGCAAATTCATCAGATACGAAAGAACATGAAGCTCCCGAATCGAATAACGCATAGGCATTTATATCGTTGATCAGAATTATACCTGACACCACCTCCCTTGATGCCACGACATCTTGCACTGTCATATTGAATGTCCTCACTGTTGGCTTGTTTGGCTGGGCTGGTCCTCCACTGGTTGTCCTAGTGTTATTGCCCCTGTTGCCGTTTCCGCCATCCGTGCTTTTCTTCCTTGGGCAATCCTTGATTTGATGTCCCTCTTCACCACAGTTAAAATAACCTCCATTCTTCACCTTAGGACAAATTGGGTGAGGTATGCCCTTCTTGTCCACAGGTATAACATACCGTTTTTCCCTTCAGACACTCTCCCGAGTGACCCTTTCCACAATTTCCACATACTGACTTCTTTTGTAACACACTTCCTTGCTGACTCTCCAAATTACTACCCCCACTAATCCATTTCTATTTCTTGTTGTTGCTACCGCCATAGCTAACATTCTAATTCCCACCTTCTGCTTTCTTCTTGTTCTTCTCCCGATTGTACTTTGAGACCGCTTCGCTTCCACCTTCCGCTATGAGAGCTTTCTCCAACAAAGTTGAGAATGACGTGATTTGTAAAACCGCTACCTTACTGTAAATCCACGGCTTTAGTCCATTTTCGAACCTTCTTGCTTTCCTCACCTCCGTGTCCACCTGATGTGGAGCGAATCTGGCCAATTCATTGAACTTCACAGCGTACTCTGACACTGACATATTCTCATGTTTCAATTCCAAAAACTTAATCTCCATTCTCGCTTGTGTACTCTCAGGGAAGTAGTTTCCAAAGAACAACGTCTTGAACGCTTCCCAAGTCAAGATTCCAGTTCCGGCTTTGTTCTGGTTGGCCTCCCACCAATAGTTAGCCTCACCCTTCATTAAATAGGTAGCAAAAATTATTTTCTTCTCTTCCGCTACTCTAGCAATAATGAAGGCCTTCTCAATCTCCTTTATCCACGTCTGGGCCTCTATCGGGTCTGCTGTTCCTCTAAACTCCGGCGACCCTATTGCCTTGAAGTCCTTAAAGTTGGCTAGTTAGTTTTCCCGCCTGATTTCCTGCAGGTTGAGCTTGATTCCTCATAGCTTCAGCCATCATGTTGATAAATTCTTGCATTGGGTTTGGTTGAGCTCCTGCTGCATTATTAACTGACTCTTCGATCTCTTGGTTCCTTAGTACACGTCTGGGCGACATTATCTAGCGAAACAAAATTCTAAAACGTTACTTGGATTTTATTATCATATAAGTACATAGCATGTAATACACTAATGTATTCAAACAATCAGATGATCATTATGTGAGAGTTTTAAATTACCAAGATTTGGAAGTCTTTCTCCCTGATTAATGGGTTAAGTTTTTTTTTAAAATTTCTAATTCAATCTACTAGATTCACATAACATTAAATAGACAATTTACTATTTAAATTTTCTAACACATTATAATAATGCATTTATATTCATATACCAATCATCGATGTCTCCCATGTTCAATACAGGTATGTTTTTATAAATGCTACTATCCCATTTTAAACACAAAAGATGGGATTAACTCAAAATGATACTCCCCTACATACACAAATAGGGATACTACCAAACTACCTACTACCTCACACCTGCTGAGGTCTACATCAACATAAAACCCTATTACACAAAAGGGGTACTAATGTATCTATCTACAACTGGTCCATAGCATAATCATCACTGGTGGCCCTGCTGGGTCACCTGAACAGGCTCCTGGGGAAACAACCCCTCCATAAATCTATGCCGAACGGATCGACTCGATTCCCCTATCTCGATATGCACCCTCCTAGTCCCACTGCGTTGGCCCTCATATGCTGCGTCTAGTGCCAGTCCTAAAGTCTTGACCCTAACTTTCAGGGCCTGCAGTGTTATCTCTAACTGGTCCACCCGCTTGGCTGACTCATAAAATTCCTCCTACACGCGAATCTTATCTACAATCTCCACGTCAAACTCACCCTGCGTCGCCAGATGCTCTACGCTCAGCTCTATGAACTTTGCATTCTCCTGCTCTAGCTGTACTCGCTGCCTCTGTTAGCTCAATCAGTGCCTGATTAGCAGCATCTTTATACTGCTGCTCCATGTACTAATGAGTCATATTCTGTGCCTCCAACTGTAAAATCATATGTTCCTGTGCATGGTTTTTCTCTAGCAGGTCACTGATCCTCACATCCTGCGAGGTGTCCATCACCTCCTCTGGTTCGGCCTCCTCATTGTCTACAGAATGGCTCCCCTGACTAACACTCGGCATCCTATAATAAAACAAGGATACAACATCAGTACTATAATAAAATATATTCATTGATAAAATGAAATAATATTTTATTAAATACAACACATACTCGATGAATTTTCACTATCCATCTCCTAACATACTCTATAAGAGTTTTCTACTAAGGTTATAACCTAGGTTTCGCATTCCTAATGTTTATAACCTATGACTTTGATACCAACCTGTGACGCCCTCAAATCCAGGTTCTCTAACCTCAGATTCGGTGCTCACGATCTATCATCATCATAAGCATTCTATAACTATTATGGAATAATAAACATACATTGTTTATTATAATAAAGTTTTATAACATGGTCCCAAAGTCTTCTTAACCTTAACTTAAATACACCATTCATATTACAAAAGGTTTACATAAGAAATTCCATCAGATAATAATAACTAACATTCATTCTAAACTATTCTTGGATCTTGCCCTTGTATTTATCTTTCGCATTGGATCCTTCAGGCTTAACTGAAATAAATGTCATGATATAGCAAGGGTAAGCAACTAATTTGCTTAGCAAGTTTATATATAAGGGAGATATATCATGACTAGAAAGAAGTTTTGCTTTTCAATGTTCAACAATAGTATAAGATTGTGAAGGAACATGAATTAATAATCAACAATTGAATATTCAAATAATTGAATAATGTGTACTGAGTGGTTTTGAAATAACCATGAACATTTGCCAAGGTTCTCAATCATTTAAATTGGACCTCTTAATATGTTTTGGTATCAAGGGGATCAACCTTTCATACCCCATGATTTATGCATAAACACTTAATAATCCAGCATCGATATCATGCCTTAATCAAATTCGTTCGTTTCTCAGTCAAGAGTTCTTATCATATCAATTTAATAAGAACAACTTTTTAAAACACATTTAATTTAACAAATTTAAACATGCTTGATTTAGCTGATATAATTAGCATAGATCTATCTCATAAACAGTTCATGAATGAAGAACTTTAATTTAATTCACAGTTCAATAATAATAGAACAGGAATTCAATTGCACCAAGTGCGAATCTCAATAATCAATATAGATGTGAATAATCATCAATAATTATTCATTAACATGCTTTGAAAATAATAACTCGAGTTTGAGTTAGGAAACTTGCCTCGTTTGTAGGTTACAGGCAACGCAATTAAATTCTATCCGCTAGGCAGTTTAATTATCTTCCTTTGAGAGACCTATTGTTAAATCTTTCAATTAACCATAACATAACATTAGATTATGTAATCACATAGTTATTATATATTACATTTAGTTCTTAGAAATATTATCCTGCCTCGATAATGTTACTATTAAATAGCAACTACCTTTAATTCACTTAATATTATTAATCTTGATAATATTTAATTCACCTCTTAGTATTAGTAGTTCACTAATAATACTTTTATTCGCTTACTAATATTATTAACATCTTAATAATATTTTAATACTTTACTAATATTATTAATCATCTTAATAATATTTTAATCATGCATTAATATTATTACTTTAATAATATCTTACTATGATTTAGTATCATTAATCAATTAATAATACTTCTATTCATTTACCATTAGTATTAATATTTTATTCATTTACTAATATTATTAATTATTTAATAATATTTTATTCCATTACTAATGTTATTACATTAATAACATTTTATTTAATCTTGAATATTATTATTTACTTAATAATATTTTAATCATCCAATAATACTTTAATTTAATATTATTAATCTTTTAATAATATTTTAATCTAAGATTAATATTTTAATCTAATATTATTAATCATTTAATAATACTTTAATCATTTATTAATGTTTAAATCAAATACTATTAACCATTTAATAATATTTTAATGAAGTTTTAATCTTAATATTTTTATTTACTTAACAATATCATATTCTAATGTTATTAATATCATAATAACATTTTAATAATTTATTAGATCAATAAACAATTTATTCTAATTGTTCACCCTTTATAAAACCACTTATTTAATATCGATAAAAGGTCATAAATAATATTTCTTATTATAAATTATCAAAATGCCCTAAAATAATCATAATATTATATATTAGGAGTATTCAAGTATTAAAATCATATTTTTCTTATTTAAGACATCATTTAACTATTTATTTTCTTTTATTCATAACTTCATCATTTTTAGGAAAAATACCAAACTGATTCCAAAAATTACTCTTTTCTGTATTTGGACAGTATATGACCCAACAATGATCCCCAAATTTTGCTGGAATTTTAGAAAGTGATTTACTAATTTTAAAGTGCCCAAAACACTCAGATCTTGCTTCATTTTTCATAAATCGACTCTCATAACATATATGAATATACTATAAAATTTTCGGAATTTTCCAGTGCATACATTGTGAGCAATTCGAGTGTTAATATTTAGGAGTCCTTTACGGAAATAGCCATTACGAACAACCTATAAATTGAAACGTGTCCGTTCTTTTTCCTATACGTACATAACTTCTTAAGGCACCTCTGTGATTTTTCCCAGATTTTTAAAAGACATGAAACTGTCCGAAACAACCTTAAGAAAAATAGGGACGGTAGCTTTTTAGGGTTTTAAAACTTTAATTCTCTATGTGGACTATTTTGGGGAAAACAGCCCCCATGGCTTCAATACTTGCTAGATTTGTGTTCTACAACTTGGGTTTACTAGATAACTCATATATCTAGCACCCCCTTCGACGGATCACAAATCCAAGTTATAAAACTTGAGTTACATAAGATTTAGTGGAAGAAAAACAAGGGTTTAACCCCTAAGAGAACATATGCTCATTTTCTTTACTAAAGTTTGTTTGTATAAAAGGAACCAAAGAACAATGTCAAGGGGATTGCCCCCGAATATAGCAACGTCATCTAGGACATGCCCAAAGATGAGGAAACTATACAAGGAAAGATTAAACAATCACAATGGGGTATACCCAAGCCAAGCCGAAGTGCAGAGCATATAAAAATGAGGTAATCTGTAAGCCTAATCAAACTAACAATGAATTCGACCAAAAAGCCAAAAGAAAGAGAAGAAAAGAAGCCCAACTTGGTGAAACCGAGCTGCAGCTATTGGCATGTGGCGTGTAGCAATGCCGAAAAAAGGAGCGACCTCGCCAACGAACACCCCCATACCAGCACCTCCTTGTGTCGAAGAGCAGCCACTAGCTCAAACTCAGCACACTTCTTCGCCAAGATAGCGAGCTGTGCCGAAGAGCAGCCTCACCTCGCCCAACTAACTAGTCAGCCCCACCTCGCCCAAACTGAGTACCAGCACCTCCTCGCCCAAGCTGTGCCGAAGAACAGCCACAATTCCCACTCTAGCTTGCCGACCAGCACCTCTTCGTCCAAGTTGTGCCAAAGAGCAGCCACTAGCCCAACAACTCAGCATACCTCTTCGCCAAAAGATATGATCTGCCCATATGGCGAGTAGCAACTATCGAAAAGTCAGCCCTACCTCGCCCAAACTGAATACCAGCACCTCCTCGCCCAAGCTGTGCCGAAGAGCAGCCACGCGACCCACAACATCCTTGTTGCACATATCTAGCCCACAAATTAGCATCCTAACAACCAATTACAGTAATAATTACAGTTTATGGCCTTGATGATAGATTTGCAAGTTGAGAGCCTAGATTTGATGAGCTAGATAACATCCTTTGCCAGATTACTTGGAGGGATGATGGTACCTTTGTGGATTTTGGTATTCCAAGCCTCCCAAACTTTGTAAAAATAAGTAGCAATAGTCAGGCTGAGGATGTTCTTAGAGAGTTTGGGTCCTTGGAAGGAGGTGATGAAAGCTATCAGAGCATCCCAAGAATAGGGAATGGTGACCAAATTTCCCAAATCAACAGCACTTTTAAGGATAGTCGAGGAGTACTCACATTCAAAAAACAAGTGGGAAAAGGATTCTAACTGGAGGTTGCAAAGAGGACACTACCATGTCTGGCCTGTGTAGCACCTTGTCCGGTCATTTGTAGCAAGCTTCCTTAAGAGACCAAGCCAAAGAGTAAAGGAATAACGTGGCACGTGAAGCTTATTCCAGAGGATAGAACTGCAAGGGACTATATGAGACCGTGTACCAAAGGAGTCCCAAATCTATTTGGCCTTAACCGAAGTAACATCATGAGTATCCCACTTGATCAGGGTACCTTCGGGTAGAATGAAGTGGGATGAGAATAACTTGTTGCGAAATAGGATTACCTCATGGTGATTGCTTTCAGGAAGAGCCCAAGTAACACCAGTTATTATAGAGCTAACCATTGCATTAGATGGAAGACCTGAGTTAGAAAGAAGAGAATTTGATGGGTGCAGTGCAGTCCCATTTACCCATGGGTCGTACCATAAATTAGTAAGGTGGCAATCCCCTATAGTGTAACTCAGATGTTGAAGGGAAAGGGGACGCAACTTGAGGATTTGTCTCCATATCCATGAGCAATCCAGGCTTGCATTGACCTGCCAGATGGACTTGTTCTTTAAGGAGGTAACTTTGACCCAGCCAACCCAAAGTGATTTGGATTGATGATTGATAAGATGGATAAGGTGCATCATTACCAGTACTGCGTTCCAGTCAAGGATGCCCTTGAGTCCTAATCCCCCATTCCTGAGTGGGTAACAGAATACTAGTCCAAGCCACTTTGGCACCAAATTTATGCAGTGTAGATCCTTTCCATAAGAATCGACTAAGAATGGATTGAATGTCTCTAAGAATAGCCTTAGGGAGCATAAAGTTGGTGCACCAGTAGACTTGAAAGGAGAAGAGTATAGACTTGATCAGTTGCAGCCGGCCTGAGTATGCCAAAACTTTGGAAGTCCAAGAAGAGGCTTTGTTGGTGATACGTTGGATAAGGGGGATACAATTAGTATATGAAATTTTTCTTGAAAGTAGGGGAACCCCTAAGAATTTGGAAGGTAATCAACCAAGTTGAAATCCTAAATGAGAACATATGCTAATTTTCTTCCTTTAAACCTTTGATCTAACACTCAAGATACTTAGTTCCATACATGATGATATGTAGAATTAGGGTATCTTGAGTATTAGTTCATAACCCCAACAAATCATGCTATAACACAAAATAGAAGAAGATGAAGATTAGGTTATACCTTGATCTAGTAGTAACCTTCCTTGATTTACCAAAGTAATATATAATCTTAGGGTGCATCAAACAAGCTAGCACACTCCTCTCTTTCTCTTCCAAAAACCGAACCCCTCTCTCTCTTTTCTCTCTTGTATCTTGCTAGCTTGGGAGAAAAATAGAAGAAGAAGAATAAGAGACATGAAATGTCTAGCAATTAAAATGTGTCATTTAACTAATATCCCCCCATACTTTTGTTGTCCCTTGGATAAAAGGCTTCACCTTATCACTTTCAATTGAGCCTAATCATGAGATTAAGGGTGCTAAGTAGATTTTCAACCAATGGGAGATGGACACACTTGTACTTGTTGTAAGTGTTACTAATTAAGGAACTTGATTAACATAATTTTGTTGCCTTAAAAGGCCTAATATGGTCGGTCCCCTTTCCCCCATTATCTCCTCCATTTTGCTTTTATTTTAATGCACAAATTTGATTAATCAAAAGTCTAAAATACCCTTAATCAAGTGGGATAAGTATTGGTTTGCATTTTATTTTTTTGGGCTTCTCCTTTAATTGTTTTGGGCCATGTAATAAACATAGTCTAACAATTTTAATATATGTTATCCAAATTGTTTATTTAGGGTTTCCATTCCCAATCTTATGAAATTTAATTACTTATACACGTGACTTTAGCTCATAACCTAATTAGGTTTACTAGAAATAGGTTTAAAATTATTAGTCACTTGAAATAACAAGAATATCCACTTAAGTTAGTATACATATTAAATACTAACCTTTCCTTATTACCGTAATCCTTAGGTTATTTAATTATCTCACCTAATGTATAATTAGGTTACGAAGCTTTCATTTTTAATGAAATCTATAAATGTATATATCCGCAACTATAGTATATATGTTTATTCATTCATGCACCACTTCACATATGTTCTCACATATTAAATCACTATATAACACAAAGTTTTAAATATCAATAATGTACATACATATATAGTGACTTAAAATTCACGGTTATTACATCTTATGTCCTGGAGAGGAGCTTGAGACTGGACGTACAATATTCCCAAGTTGTATATTATGAACCAGATAAATCTCTATGCATTGTGATTGAATTTTTCTTATCTTGCTCATTAATTCTGACACTATAAATTGATTTGCTAGAAAATTCAAAAAGGCCTAAGTTAATTTTTTAAACAGTAATAATTTATTCAACCCACCTTCTAGATTATTATTGAACTTTCAATTGGTATTAGAGCGGTGCTTTTTAACTTGTTTGTTAAGTTAATACATGCATATCTAAGAGTAAATTCATCTATGACCTACAATGCTACCGGTTACGGAGAAAGACTGTCAATATCCAGACCTCCCCTATTTGATGGCATAAACTTTGCCACATGGAAGAATAGATTAAAAATCTATGTCAAGTCATAAGGAATCAAAATTTGGCTGGCAATAGAACGAGGTGTAAAAATTCCAAAAAAATTAAAGGTGAAAAGGTAGTTGATAAAGACGCTGATGAATTCACCACCGCAGATGAGGAGACCATGAATATAGCCTCCAGAGCTGAACAAGTGCTGACAATTGATCTCATAGAAAAACTGTACAAAAGAGTTAGCAACTGTAAGAATGCTAAAGAAATTTGGGAAAAATTGATTGTAACCTACGAAGGAACCAATCATACCAAAGAAACTAGAAAAGATGCTCTAATCTAAGAGTATGAGAGCTTCAAGTTAGAAGAAGGTGGAAAATCATTGATATAAAAACACGTTTTTCCAGAATCATTGATGAACTAGAACAACTGGGAAAAGCTTACACAACAAATGAGAAAAATAGAAGAATTCTCAAAGCCCTTCCATCCATATAGAAAATGAAGGTTACGGCCATCAAGAAAATTCAAGATCTAACTGCATATCCTCTTGATAGCCTTATTGGAAATCTGTGTGCCCACAAAGTCGACATATTAGTCAAAAAAGCAGGATCAGATACATATCTCAAAAAGAAAGGAATCTATTTCAAAGCTTTACAAGTTAATCAAGAAAACAATGATGAAGAGTTAAATGAAGAACTCTCGAGTCTAGATAATAACAAAGTTGCTTTATTATCAAGACAATTCAGGAGAGTAATCCAAACTAAAGCAAGAAGATATGGCAAAGGCTTTATGAAAGCAAATAACAACTTTAACAATTTCAGAAACAAGCAAGCCTTCAAGCCAAAAGCACTAGGAGGAAATTTCAAAGCTAACAATAGCAACTTCAAAAATGCTAGCTTAATGAAAACTCAAATACATGTTTTGAATGCCAAACTAGTCAACAACAAAGTTCTAGTAGCTGAGGAAGGTTGGGATCTAAGTGATGAAGAAGGAACTGCCGAACAAACCGAGAAAATTACAAATTTATGTTTAATGGTAGACAATGACTCATCACCAAGATCTTAGGTAAATTCATAAAATTAATTATCTAGTACTTCATTTGCCACACATAATTTAGAAAATATAAATGAAGAACATCATGAATTACAAGAAGCATATAATTTTCTATATGAAGATAATGAAATTATTAAAGAAGATTTTATTAAACTAAAAATTTCATTAGAAAAATTAATTAAGACTAATAGAAATCTTGAAATAGAAAATTCAAATTTAATTATAATTAATGAAACCTTAAAAGAAGAAAATGAGAAACTAGAAAATGATTCTTTAGAAAATCTTGTATTAAAGGAAGAACTAGAAAAATTAAGAAAAATAAATAAAATTCTTGAAATAGAAAATTCAACACTTACTATTTCTATTAAAAATCTTGAAGTTGAAAATTCAACTCTGGCTGTTCTTATTGAAGATTCTCAAAAACTAAATCAAGAGCTAAAAGTGAAGAAATTAAAATACTCGAGGAAGAAAAGTCATCTCAAAAAATAGAAGTAGAAAAGTAGAATGAAGAATCCACTTTATTAAATCAAATTAAAATATTGACCATAGAACGTGATGACTTGAACTCAACAGTCATTAAATTCACAAAAGGAAAATAAAATCGTGATGTTATGCTTAATCAACAAAGATGTAATAAAGAAGGATTAGGATATATCAGAGAATCTAGTAAAACAAAAGATAAAGGACTCTATCATGTTAAAAGCAAAGAACAAGAAGGCCACACATCTCCCTTTACTAAATGTTCTTACTATAATAGGAATGGTCATTCTGTTCACTCGTACAATGCCAAAAATGGAAACTATAAAGGTAAAATGATTTTAGTACCAAAAGGAAATTAAATAGCACCTATTATCACAAGAAAATAATTTTATTTTAAAAAAAATGAAAGATTGTCTAGAAATCTTCATCAAAACTTTTTAGGATACAATAATAGAATAAATTATGCATCGTATAGACCTGCTACCCATAAAACACTTGTTTATACTAATACTTATTATCCAGTACCAAATTTTGTATACAAAATGGAAAACTTACCCAAAGGACCCTTCTTATTAAAGGGTACCAGTTTGTGAACTTATATATGTTGCAGGTATGTCTTACATTTGATTTTAGTAAAAATAAATGGTACTTTGATAACGGCTGTTCAAGACACATGACAGGCGACAAAACAAAATTGAGCAACCTACAAGCTACAGAATGGGGTGAGTTAACCTTTGGAGATAGTAACAAAGGTAAAGTTACCGGAATTGGAAGTGTTGGTAATAAGCACATAATAATTTTTAACGTTCAATTAGTCACTGGACTCGGGTACAATCTACTTTTTCGCTCCTCCTCTCTAACCTCATCCCTGGTTAACCACTTCTGGTGAAACCCTTCTTGGTCGTTCCTTCGTTAGATTCTTCTATTCTGTCTCTCAACTCTCATTTCTCCTCTACCATGGTTGATTACTCTCATCTCTCAGCTGGCAACTCTGAGAGTAGTATGGCTTATGACGTATTTTCTAAGTTAGAGGTTTCTAACCCAAACACTCCATCAGAGGTTGAATCTGTTATGGCTGCTACGGCTCCTCCTACTGTTGGGGGATTCACGGGTTCTCCTCTGGTGGGGAATATTGTTGAGATGACAGAATCGGTGGCTATTCCAGCTCCCATTACTATATCTTCAGGTGAATCTTCCTCGTCTGATGGTAATTTGGAAGTAAATCTGGGCCCTGTTCTTGGTGCCGAGGCACAAGACATCTTTAAGGCTGTATTTCTTCTCTAGGAAGGATAGAGACGAATCTATTGCTGAACGGAAGAAAAATCATCATCTCTTGGAATTTATCTTAGCTCTTGGCCTCTCAATTGATGATGTAAATCTCTTTGCAAAAGAAGGGAAACTGGCACTTAGTGGGAATGCACACAAGGTGTTTGAAAATATTCTTCCATCAAAGGAGGTACTCCCAAGGGCCCCTTCAAGTCTGAATGCTATTGGGAATGCGAATGCTAATACTTTGTGATGACAGATTGATCGGGTCAGAATTTTTCGTCAATTTATTTCAAATAATTGGGCTGAAGAAAATCCAAAGAGGAGGCTAATGGGCATGAGACATAAATTTGGGTCAATTTAATACAAGCCCAAATTAAAGTCCAATCTCACAATTGAGGACGATATCATATTAGCATGTGGGCCAAGAATTTCGTTTACACAACATTGGAAGGATTTTTAGATTTTTATAATCCTATTCCTATTAGGATTTGGATTGTTTTAATTAAATTTCTTTTCCAAATTGATTTCTATTTCCTTATAGAAATTAGGGTTATAGTTTATAAATTCCTATTAGGATTTGGATTGTTATTAGGGTTATAGTTTATAAATTCCTATTAGGATTTGGATTGTTTTGAGTAGTATAAATAGAGGTTCAAGTTATGTAATCAAATACATTAACATTATTATTATTCAATATATTTGTGAGGTTATTCTCTTCTTTTGGTTCTTTGAAGAATTTCTAAGTATTTTTCTTAGTTATTTCTTTGAGATTCAATTTGACTTATCATACAACAATTCATAGTTGTGTGTGGCGTCTTCTACCGCATCAATCGTCGATTGTACCGAGATTACCGCTTCAATATAAGCGAGGGGTCAAGGTGTCGTTGGTGTCCATTCAACGCAGAATTCCGAACGCGAGCAATTGTACCAAGATTACCGTCTACATATAGGCGAGGGGTTAAGGTGTTGCAAGCAATTCACCCAACAACTGTGCTAGAAACGATCGGGGCGGCGACCACCTCACGCAAGCGTGCCGTGGAGTCTATCATTTGGTATCAAAGCTAAGCCTTTCTAGCAAGTTACTTATCTTTAATTTTTTGTCTAAAAATATATACAAAAAAAAAGAGCAAAAAAAAAAGAGCAAAGAAAAAAAAAAGAAAAAAAAGAAAAAAAAATTCATATTTTATTTTTCATTGTGCTAACCAAATTTATAGCACACCATCAAATCATCAAATTCCAACCAAGAGTTCATACCGTTCCATCATCATCAATTCTGAAACGGAGCTACAAATTACAAATCTGAGGCATACAAGAGGAGTATAAGGCAATCGATCGGTGATTTTGTGGTATTTTGATAGTTACACCATCTATAGTTTTGTTTCGTGATAAGTAATTTTTGAATTGATTTGTAAAACCAAGAATTTTGCTAGGTGAATTCAAGAAGAACCTATTAGAGAGAATATTAGAGGTAAAAGGCAAGAGTGTAAGATTATTAGAGGGTAAAAGCCAAATTTGAGCGATACACGAGTGATTCATTATTATTTGAGCGAAACACGTAAGGGAGTGTGTGAGAAAATTATTTTTATCTACTAACCCTTGTTTTGCAGTAAATATGTTGGGCTATGAAGAGCCATTGAAAAGAAGACCCATAGTTCATATGAAGTCTGGCGTGGATGAGTGGTGGAGATCATGGGAGGAGGATTATGACAGGCATCATAACTATCATGGACGTACGGAGCAGCCTCATAAACCTATGAAGCATAGAAGGGATCATTTATTGTCTAGGAAAATAAAAGTTGAAGAAGATCATGCGATTCTTGGAGAGTCATGGGAGACTAGAAAAGCTACAAGTGTGCAAGCTAACGAGGAAGAAACAATGCAACAAAAGAATATGTTTTATACTAGGTTTCTAGTACAAGAAAAGGTATGCATTGTTAAAATTGATTGTGATATTGGTACTAACATTGCTAGCACTATAATGGTGGAGAAACTAGGGTTGTCAACAATTGCACATCCTCGACCTTACAAGATGCAAGGGATCGTCGATTGTGAGGAGGTAATGGTGACTAGACGAGTGTCAGTTTCTTTTCGCATTGGCAGATACGAAGATGAAATATTATGCGATGTAGTTCCAATCCATACTTGTCATTTGTTACTTGGGAGGCCATGGCGACACAGCAGGCGCGCGAAGCATAATAGTTGTACTAATAAGTATTCATTGGTACACAATCGAATAAGAGTCAACCTTTGTCCTATGACGTCCGAGCAAGTTCATGACGATCTAATGTATTTACAAAAAGATCGTGATCAAATGCAAGAAGAAAAAAAAAGATCGACAAAAAGAAAATGTTCAAATGATTGATAGTGAGAAAAGAAAATTTGAAAAGAGTGAGAATGAAAAGAAAAGAGAGATTGAGAAAAAAGAGAATGAAAAGAAAAGAGAGATTGAGAAAAAAGAGAATGAAAAGAGTGACCTTGAAAGTAAACGAGAGAAAAACAAACGAGAGAGTGAGCATAAAGAAGAGAGAGAAGAAATATTTGACTATGAAAAAGAGAGTGAGTTGAAAAGTGAGTTATATTTTGAAAAGCCAATGACTGTACATTCGTACAAGACGGCGCTTTTGAATACTAACACTAACGATTCTTCTTTGTCTAGTTCTATTTTGCTTATTGTGCAGGTTGTTGATGAAAAACCCCGTGCTATCATTCCTTACCGATCAGCTGATAGTATTCCCGAGGAGACGACGGAGTTACCAAGGCGGGTTGGAGAGTTGGTGAAAGTGGGTATCGTGAGAGAAGACATGAGTTCATGTGTTGATTATGAGATCATAGTATCTAAGGGGGATGAGACAACGAGTTTGTTCGTCGATTTTGAATTGGTAAACAAGTATCGTTATTCTTTTCTTTATTTAGATAATATGTTTGATAAATTGCATAGTTCTTATGTTTTATCTACATGTGATAATAATCATGTGATGACAATGCCTAATCAATTTAGCATGAGATATTGTGATAAATGGAAAATTGTTTTAGCATGTGAGTTATATAGGTGGTTAGTTATTTTAGTTAGATTAACTGATGCATCTAGTGTTTTCATGAGTTATTTAAAATATGTTTTGCATGCTTCCATTGGAAAATTTGTTATTAGCTATTTTGATGGTAGAATCATTTTTATCATAAACTATGGAGGATATTTGATTTATATTGAGTTAGTTTATGATCATGATATATATTCTCGTTTTCGATGTGTTTACTTGCATGAAATTAATTCTAGGTTTTGTTATCCGAATATTGACTTAGGGTTTCATGTTAGTCAATCTTTACATGAATTGTCGTTAGTTGACAATGGTAGTAATCATGTTGTTTCGTTGGAGCAATCTTCATTACATGATTTGCTATCATATGGTTCTGATTTAAGAAATGTTTATCATCAAGATAGTTTGAGAGATGAGTTATTTGCATGTGTAGTTAGTTCACTTGGATTATCTAAGGCATTGCATACTTCTATGGAATTGTTGAATTATATTTTATATTTTTTCATGGGAAAATTTGTTATTCTCTCTTTTGATGATATTCCGATTTTTGTCAACATTTTGGGAAATTCTTTAGCATGCGTTGAGTTTGTGCGTCATCCGGATAAATGTGCTATTGAGTTTTCAACTTGTGATTGTGACCTTTTTATTGCATTGGTGCTATTATCTGATTTTGACTGTGTTAATGTCAATGGAAGGAGAAAGGTTGGTTGTGTTTTGCAGATTCGTGATAAGATTATATTCATCAAGGAAATCATGGATCGTGCGATTCAATTCGATCAATGCATTGAGAGTCTACAGGGAAGTGTTTTGAATATTGTCTTAGTAGAGTATGCATATGATTTTGGTTTATTTAATTTCTTCGTGATTAGACAAAAGAAACTTATTGATTTGTTTTGTTTCGTGTTTAATCCAGGGATTCAAGAGAGTTTGCGTGAGCAGCATGACGAATTTCAAGTATTGATATTTGACCCAGGATCATTGGCGTGGTTATGTTTGAAAATGATTGATATCATAAGATTTCTGTTCGATCCGGGAATTCGTCATTGGGAGAATCTATCACATGAAGAGTTTTTTATTTTCATATTTGATCCAGGAGGAGTTGGAACTTTTCAAATTCTTGTTTGCGTTGTTAATATTATTGCTTATTCATTTAAATTATCAGGTGAGACTTGTGGTTATGTTTTGTTCGGTGATTCTAACTTTGATTGTTTGATGTAGGATCAAATTTGTGGACAAATCCTTTTCAAGGGGAGCGGATGCCAGATTTGAGGACAAATCCTTTTGAAGAGGAGGGGAATGATGACAGATTGATCGGGTCAGAATTTTTCGTCAATTTATTTCAAATAATTGGGCTGAAGAAAATCCAAAGAGGAGGCTAATGGGCATGAGACATAAATTTGGGTCAATTTAATACAAGCCCAAATTAAAGTCCAATCTCACAATTGAGGACGATATCATATTAGCATGTGGGCCAAGAATTTCGTTTACACAACATTGGAAGGATTTTTAGATTTTTATAATCCTATTCCTATTAGGATTTGGATTGTTTTAATTAAATTTCTTTTCCAAATTGATTTCTATTTCCTTATAGAAATTAGGGTTATAGTTTATAAATTCCTATTAGGATTTGGATTGTTATTAGGGTTATAGTTTATAAATTCCTATTAGGATTTGGATTGTTTTGAGTAGTATAAATAGAGGTTCAAGTTATGTAATCAAATACATTAACATTATTATTATTCAATATATTTGTGAGGTTATTCTCTTCTTTTGGTTCTTTGAAGAATTTCTAAGTATTTTTCTTAGTTATTTCTTTGAGATTCAATTTGACTTATCATACAACAATTCATAGTTGTGTGTGGCGTCTTCTACCGCATCAATCGTCGATTGTACCGAGATTACCGCTTCAATATAAGCGAGGGGTCAAGGTGTCGTTGGTGTCCATTCAACGCAGAATTCCGAACGCGAGCAATTGTACCAAGATTACCGTCTACATATAGGCGAGGGGTTAAGGTGTTGCAAGCAATTCACCCAACAACTGTGCTAGAAACGATCGGGGCGGCGACCACCTCACGCAAGCGTGCCGTGGAGTCTATCACTTTGAGTGGCCATCTTGTCTCCGTCCTCTGTGTGGGGGAATCCTCTTCCAAACCGAAAACTTGCTCCCCAAAGCGTGTGACCCCCCCACCATCCGGGTTAAGTTTGAAGCCTGTCACTGCTGGGCCTAGCTCTGACAAGACACATTTTATTTCAAAAATCACTACCCCTGACCATTCCCTTGAAGAGGGTGAGATTCCAAGTCAGCCTATTCCTGGTCATCCAAAATCTTGGAGTGCTATTGTCTCCAAAAATTCGGGCAAGGACTTTTTACCACTTTCTTTTCTTCCGTCTGACCCTATTTCTGAGGATGGCAGTATCCTCGTTAAGCCCCCTGTTGATGTATTACAAAGAGGAAACCTGCTTTGGTCTTCTAGTTTGGTGGGTTTCTTTCACTCTTCAAAACTTCCTTACAAGGTTGTTGAGCTTATTGCTTCGCGTCTGTGGGGGGGCAACTTGGGTCTTTCAAAGGTGTTTCTACAAGATAAAGGCTATTATATCTTTAAGTTTAATTCTTCAGCTGATAGGGATAACATCCTCGCCACGGGTCCCTGGCACTTTGCTTCTAAAGTAATGATTCTTCAACCTTGGAAGGCTGGGGTTGATTTTACTAAGTCTGAATACTCCAAAATTCCTATTTGGGTGAAATTGAGCAATATTCCTTATTCTTATTGGAACGCTAAAGGCATCAGCTATATAGCCAGCAGTATTGGGAAACCTCTCTATATAGATGATATGACTTCCAAACTAGACCCTATGACATTTGGTAGAGTTTGCATCGAAGTGGATGTAAATTTCTCATTTCCTTCATCGATAAATGTGGTGGTTTTAAATGAAGATACTTCTAAAGACATCATTGTTTCTGTTGATGTTGAATATCAGGGTAGGCCTCCTTCTTGTCCTGCTTCCAAAGTCTTTGGTCACTCTCCCTCCAAATGCCTGAAATCCTCTTTCAAATGGCTCCCTAAGTCAAAGGTTCCGGTTTCTGCTGATGCTTTAGCTCCTATTCCAGCTCCTTCTCCTGTGTTAGACTCTTCCCCCAGTGATTCAACTTGGACTTTAGTCTCAAAAGGAGCTAAATCCTCTGCTCCTTTGGCGAGCTCAGCTCACCCGACTCACTTGATTTTGAACTCTTTCTCACCCATTGCTGCTTCTGGGAAACCCCAACTACTCTCTGATAATGAGTCACCTATAGCCTATAATCCCATTATGGACAAGATTAGAATTGTTGATGAAAAAGATGATCGAGACCTGAAACAGAAAGCCAAAGCTGGGAAAGAAAATCCTAAGGATTCCAAGAGAAGGAACAAAGGCCGAAGTGGACTCCCCCCCCCCCCCCCCCCCCCCCCCGTAATTATTTTTATGTTAGCTACATATAATGTACGAGGATTAAATAAAAAGTCAAAACAGGCTTATGCTAGAAAGTTTCTTTCTTCTAATGCTGTCTCTTTTGTTGGGCTAATTGAAACCAGGGTTAAAGAGCATACTGCTCCTAGAATAGCTCATGCCATTTGTCGGAACTGGGACTGGGTTTTCAATTATGATCGTCACGGTAATGGCCGAATTTAGGTTGGTTGGAATCCTCTTCTTTGGAAGGTGGATATTCTTTTATTTTCCTCCCTGGTTGTCCACTGTAACCTTCAGTTGCTCAATAGTAATACCAATCCTTTTTTAATTTCTGTTATTTATGGTCTTAATTCTGTTTTAGAAAGAAGGCAACTATGGAGTGATCTTATCTCTCTTAATTCTCCTAATTGCTGGTGCTTCATGGGGGATTTCAATGAAATAAAGAATCCTATTGAATCTGATAGGACTGACAGTATCTGGAATACTGGTATGGAATATTTCAAGGAGTGTTCTGATCTCCTTGGTATTGATGATATTAGAGGAATTGGCCCTCTTATCACTTGGTGGAACAGTTAAACTGTCAGACCTATTCATCGAAAGCTTGATAGAGCAATGGGCAATGGTGAGTGGCTCTTAAACTTTCCTGGTGCTCAGGTGCTTTATGGCCCTAGGGGTCTTTCGGATCATTCCCCAGTTATATTAAATGTGAATTGTCAGACAAAACATTTTAAGAAGCAGTTTTAATTCTTCAACTTCATGCTCCTTCTGGACGGATTCAAGGATTGCGTCTTCTCTGCCTGGAATCATCACGTGGCTGGTAATCCTTTAACATTTTTCTCTAAGAAGCTCAAATGTACAAAGAAAAATATTATTCTTCTCAATCGGAACAATGGGAACCTTTCCTCCTCGGTCAAAATTGCCACTGAATCTCTTCATCACATTCAGTCTCTTCTGCATGTTAACCACATAGACCTTTCTCTTATTGATCACGAGAAATGTGCTCTGCAATCCTTATGGACTGCTCTGGACCTTGAGGAGAACCTCCTTCAGCAAAAATTTCGTGCATCCTGGCTTGCTACGGGAGACAAGAACACAAAATTCTTCTCAAATGTTGTGAAAGGTAGGTGGAACCAAAACAAAATCCTCTCGATTGAGGATTCTTCTGGAACTCTGGTGCATGGTCAAGAAGCTGTGGAGCTAGCAGCAGTGGATTATTTCCAAAATCTTTTATGTCCTATCCTACCTGAGGTGTCCCATAGGATTTTGGACCATGAGACTTTCTTCTCAAAGTAGTTAAGTATTCCTCATGCTGCATCCCTAACCGTTCCCATCTCTGATGATGAAATCTTTGGTGTCCTGAAATCTATGAAGCTGAATAAGAGTCCTGGGCCGGATGGTTTCAATGTAAATTTCTTTCTTCACTGTTGGGATATTGTAGGTCCTGATTTCCTACGAGCGGTTAAGTTTTTCTTTTACACTTGTTATATGCCTAAGGGGATTAATTCAACAGCAATCGCTCTCATCCCTAAATCTAGGAACCCCTCATCTATGGCTGATTTTAGGCCAATATCTTGTTGTAATACCATCTACAAGTGCATTTCAAAGATTCTCTCAAACCGCATTAAATCTATTCTTCCATCTCTGATTGATCAAGCCCAAGCTGCCTTCGTCAAGGGTAGGAATATTAGTGATAACATTCTACTAGCCCAAGAACTTTTCCGGAACTATCATAGATCTACTGGCCCTCCTCGTTGTGCTATCAAAATTGATCTCAGGAAGTCTTTTGACACTGTAAACTGGGACATTTTATTTGAAATATTGCACTTGTACAAATTTCCTCCCACCTTCATAAATTGGATCCATGCTTGTATTACTACTGCTATGTTCTCTGTCAAGGTGAATGGTACTCTAGCTGGCTACTTCAAAGGAGCTCAAGGCTTGCGTCAAGGTGATCCTTTGTCACCTTATTTATTCGTCTTAGTAATGGAGGTCCTATCCATGAAACTAAAATGGGGCACTTTACAAACTGGTTTCAAGTACCACTGGCGCACTATGCAAAATGACATCACTCACCTCTGTTTTGCGGATGACATCTTAATCTTTTTCCATGCTAGCCTTGATTCGATTAACATCGTCAAATCTTGTATAAATTCCTTCTCGCTTTATTCAGGGCTTATTCCAAATGCTCATAAGAGTCTATGTTTTTTGGCTAGCACTGACCCAGTTACTTCACAAGGTTTTCTATCCATCTTGGGATTTTCTGCAGGTTCTTTACCTATCAAATTTCTAGGTGTGCCACTAATTTCCTCTAAACTTTCTTCCAAGGATTGCACCCCCCTCATACACCAGATTACTCAAAAGGTTACTTCTTGGACTGCTATTGCACTATCATATTCTGGCCGACTGCAACTTATTAAGACTGTCCTATTTGCCATCCAATCATACTGAAGTAAATATTTCATTCTGCCGAAGGCAGCCATGCGTGCCATTCAATCCGTTTTATGTCGATTTCTTTGGAAAGGCCCTTCACTCGCTAAACATGGAGCCAAAGTAGCATGGCACTCTCTTTCCTTTCCTACTACGGAAGGAGGCATAGGTATTAAAAATCTGCTAGACTGGAACAAAGCATTAATACTTGTCCATCTTACAAACATTATCAAGTTCCAATCCTCTTCAACCTGGGCTAATTGGGTTAAGATTTCTGTCCTAAGGACGAGGAATTTCTGGCATGTCCCTATTCCCGCAGACTGTTCTTGGATCTGGAAGCAAATCCTAAAGCTTCGACCATTGGCTCTCAAATTCCTCATTTATCGTGTAGGCCATGGCTCCAAAAAAAACTTATGGTTTGACCCTTGGAATCAAGGGGTACCATTCATTCCGTCGTCTTCCTTGGTCTCCTCCTTTGGTCGCCCATCACAGCAAAGGTCAATGCCATTCTACAAAACTCTTCATGGATTCTTCCACAAAGCTTCCATCATGAGATTATTATATTTAGTCGGCAAATCGAAGCCATTCCAATTCCTCCTAATATTGATGACTCCATTCACTGGAATTCTACCAATATTGATACCTGAAAAGCCTCCTTAATCTGGGAATCTATTCGGGAACATAGACCACAGGTCCCATGGCACATTTTGCTTTGGCACCCTTTGCATGTGCCTCGCTACTCCTTCATCTTATGGCTTGCTCTACAACGGAAGCTTCCCACTTATGACATTACTTGCCATTACCTCTCAAGTAGGTCTGCAGTTTGTCTTCTCTGTCAAAATCAACCTGAATCGTTTGAGCATTTATTCTTCACTTGTCAGGTTTCCTCTTTGATCATCAAAGAAGCACTTCAGCTTGGGGACTGGCAGCACTTGCCCTTGCTTTGGGATGATCTTATCAATTCTGTGATAAATCATAATGGAAGGAAGCTAACAAACTACATACTCAGGCTCACCTTAGCGGTTGCAACATACAAAATTTGGGAAGCTAGAAATAACAAAATCTTCAAGGGCACTAGTATTCCTGAAAGACATTTGGCTTCGGAAGTTATAAACCTCATCAAATCCAGGTTGTCCAGTTTTAAACCTTTTATCAAAGCCACTATCCATAGTCAATTTTTCTGTAACTGGCTCATTTAAAATTCTGACTAAAGCTGGTCAAATTCCGGGTTTGTTATTGTAATTACCTTTTGGTCAATTTGTCTATAACTACTGGTTCGTTATCTACTATCTACTGTTGCTTTGTGTCGTTGGTCTGCTATGGGTCTGCAGGTTCTGAGTGGAAGCCTTTTTTCTAATGCTGTGTGCTGGTATATTGCTGCTGTGATATGGTTCTGTTTGGCTCCTGTTGTTGGGGCTGTATTTCGGCATGTTTCTACATGGCTGGTTTCTCATTTGCTGCTGCTGTTTGTCTGGTTTCTCGGCTGCTGGCTTATGCTGGTTTTCTGTCTGGGCGGTTGGTTGATGTGTGCTGTGTGCTGCCGGTTTGCACCTTTGGGCTGTTATCCTTCTTGGCAGTTTGGTATTGATGCCTTTTCCGAGCAGATTTGTGCTGCTATGTCTTGGGCTGCTCGGGTGAGTGCAGTCTCTGCTGGCTTGCTGCTGTAGTCCATCTGTTAATGTGGTTGAGCTGTTTGTCTTGTAGCTAAAATTTGTATTATTGCTTCATGTTGCTTTGATGTAGTTTTGGCTGGTATCAAGCCATTTGATGGTTGGATCCTTGTAAGCTAGTGTCTAGCTTTGGTTTACTAATACCATCATAGGGCCTGTCCTATGATGGCTATGGTATACTGTTTGGGTTTGACCCATGTACTTTTATTCTTTCTTTTATTTCAGTTTAAATTTAGCAAAAAAAAAAAGATATATACTCTCACCTGAAAAATGTGTCTTGTATCTACAAATGATGATCCATGGCTTTAACATGAAACAGATAAATAACATATCCTCTAAGGAACATGTTCGTGGTCTTCCAAATCGAAAATTCCTAAAAGACCATATTTATGAAGCCCATGAATTAGGAAAACAAATACATGCATCTTATAAACCTAAATTCACGGTGTCAACCTCTCGAACATTATAACTCTTGCATATGTATTTGGTAGGTCCTATCGCTAAACATAACATGGGTGGTGCTATTTATATTCTAGTCCTAGTTGATGGCTATTCACGATTCACATGGGTTGATTTTCTGAAATTCAAAAATGAAGCGATAAATTCATTCTTTGCATTAGGCAAGAAAAATTCAAAATCAACACTGAAGCTCTATTGTTTATATTCGGTCTGATCGTGGAAGAGAATTTGTTTTGATTTCATAATGTTCCGTGATGAGTACGATATAAGGCATAACTTTTCTACGCCTTACACACCACAATCAAACAGTGTAGTTGAAAGGAAAAATTATCCTTTATAAGAAATGGTTAACACTATGCTAAATGAATATCGTCTTCCTAAATACTTTTGGGCTGAAGCAATTGTAACATCCTGTTATATCTTAAATCGAGTTTTGTTAAGACCAATGTTGCTCAAAACTCCCTATGAGATTTATTATAAAAGAACTCTAGAAATAAATTACTTTTGTGTTTTTGGGAGTAATTGCTTTATTCTAAATACTAAATAATATTTAGTGAAATTCGATCCCAAATATGATAAGGGAATATTTTTGGGATATTCACTTAATATTAAAGCTTATAGAGTTTTTAGTAAAAGAACTCTAGTTGTTGATGAATCAATGAATGTAACCTTTGATGAGTCTAAACCCCATTCAAAATATAAAATAGCTAGTAGATAATGATAGTGTCATTGAAGACATTCTCAGAAATATGGAAGAACTAAAAATAGATAATACATTCCACATGTTAATATTAATCCTCTTGAAAATCTCAATCCTCAGTTAAATAACTTATCCAAAGAATCACATGTCATTAGAAATCATCTGATATAAAATGTAATTGATACACAATCTAGCCGGTCATTTATCTTTCTTATCTCAAATTGAGCCTAAAAACATAAAAGATGCATAGCTTAACGAAGATTGGATTATAGCTATATAGGATGAACTTGAACAGTTCACAAGAAAAAAAGTTTGAGAATTAGTTTCAAAATTCGAGGAAACTTCCATTATTGGAACTAGATGAGTTTTTCGTAATAAATTAGATGAAAATGGAACAGTCATACGTAACAAGGCAAGACTAGTTGCCCAATGGTACAATCAACTTGAAGGTATTGACTATGATGAAACATATGCTCTTGTTGCTAGAATCGAGTCTATACGTATGTTACTAGTATTTGCTTGCTACAAAGATTTTAAACTATTTTAAATGAATGTCTAATCTACCTTTTTAAATGGTGTTATTGAGGAGGAAGTTTATGTTAAACAACCTCCTGGCTTTGAAGATGCTAATTATCCTGATTATGTGTATAAACCGCATAAAGCTTTATATGGTTTAAAACAGGCCCCCAAAGCGTGGTATGAACGGTTAAGTAAAGTCTTGCTAAAAAATGGTTTTAAAAGGGGTACTATCGATACTACTCTATTCACTAAGTATAAAAATGATGATCTCCTTATTTTACAAATCTATGTTGATGACTTCATTTTTGGCTATACTAATATTACTATGTGCAATGATTTCTCTGAAAGCATGAGTAAGGAATTTGAAATGAGTATGATGGGAAAATTAAATTTCTTCCTAGGATTGCAAATCAAGCAAGGAGAAAAAGGTATTCATATTTCTCAATCTAAATATTACAAAGAAATGATTAAGAAAATTAGGTTAGAATCTGTGAAACCTCTTAATAATCCTATCATGTCAACCACTGATAAATTAATTTCTGATGATAATAGAAAAAGTGTTAACACAAAGAAGTATAGAGGAATGATTAGTAGTCTTCTATACATCACAACTAGCAGACTTGACATTATATTCAGTGTCTGTAAATGTGTCAGGTTTCAGTCAAACCCTAATGAATCACACTTGGTTGCTGTAAAAAGAATATTTTGTTATCTTAAAGGAACTATAGACATAGGTCTATAGTTTCCTAAAGGTTAACCATTTGATCTTGTTTGTTTTTCAGATTGTAAGACCCCAACTTTTATGAATAAAGATTAATTTCTCTCGAAATATATTTTTGAATATTATGGTGTGGATATAATATAATGTTATAGTTGTGGGTAATATTTATAAATTTTGCAAAGTAAGCAAGTGGTTATATAATATTCGATTGGTTGGGGAATATTCATTTTAACAGGGAATATTCGTACGACGGCACAATCATTGGTGGACCCCACAACGGAAGTATTGTCGCAATAAGAAAACGATAAAATTATCTTTTTATAAAAATAACGGCGGAAGTGTTACCGTTAAAACTGTTGAACTACCTGATAGTAAAAGTACAGTAATACACGTGGTTGCATAGTAGCACACAATATTGGTTATTGATGCTTACGTGAGAAGTCACTCAGTTATACTCAATTATTGCTACAGTAATTGCTGCATTATATCTCTCATATTATTGATTCAATTATTGTCACAATATCATCTGCATAATATGTTATATTATTAAATCAATAATTGAGATGACAAAGTTATTTATATTATTAAATTACAATATTTACAATGTCTAGAAGTTCTGTCAAGGAGAGGTTTGGTCATCTAATTGCGCGCAAATAAGAGAAATCCTTATCGAAAAGCCCCCTCTTTCCTGGGAGCTTGGTTTGGCATAAGACTATAGCGCCTCTACAATCTTTTATCCTATGGCTTGATTTTCATAAGGGGCTTCGGACCCTTGACAGACTGACTCAATTTGGCCTTGATATCAACCCTTTGTGTGTGCTTTGCTTGAATGATAGGGAAACCTTCAACCATTTATTTTTTGATTGCCCCTTTTCATTTCAAATTCTGGTTGTTGTCTTTAGGCAGTGTGGTTGGAGAGGATTTAGTAGAAGTTGGACTTCTATTACTGGTTTTATCTCTACCTGTTCCTGCACTAATTTTTAATCTAGCCTTCTCCATTTTAGGTTTGCTTCTGTGGTCTATAGAATCTGGACAGAAAGAAATGCTAGAATCTTCTCTCATACTTTCATCCTTGCTCGGGTTCTTATTCGTGATATTATTCACTTGATTAAGTGTGGGCTTTATTCTAATGCTAAATTTTAAAAAATCAAGTCTAGACGGTGTTATATATCTCTTGTACTGTAACTATCATTTGGGTTCAGGTCTGGGTCTGGTTTCTCTGCTGGGTCTTCTGGTCGGTCTCACCTTGGGCTGCTACTGTTGTGACTTCCCTTACTGTTAATGGGCGTTGTTTAGTTCTGCTGCTAGGGATTCTGTTTCAGATTTGTTGATGGTGGATGGTTTGCTTGTCTTAGTTAGGGGTAGTTTGGTCCTGGGTGACTTGTTTGGGCTTGATTTTGACTGGTATGCTTGCAATGGAATGGCTTGCTATCTTGGGCATGGGAGTGGACTGGTTGCTATCACGGCAGCTGCTATGCTACAGCAGATGCCTCTCTTCTTGTGTTCTACTGCTATAGCAGGTTAAGCAAGTTGGCCTCAATTAGTTGGGGTCGGCTGATGGGTCATGTTTGTGGGACTTCTATGTTGTTGTTGCTGATTATTATTACTATTGCTGCTCTGCTACTTCTGCTGCTATAATCTGGTTTTGTCATTTCTGAGTTGTTGGACTGCTTGCAATGGTGTAGTTTGGTTTTGGGCGAACTTGGGCATGGGAGTGGGCATGGGCTGGGGTTGCTTTATCTTTGCTACTGGCCTACTGCTGCTGGATTTCCTTTGCTGGTTCATGGAATTCATGCTCGTTGAGTTGGGTCTAGTTGGGTACTGTTGCAGTTGACTGCCATTACTTGGCATGGTTGGGACCGCTTTTCCTTGACTCGGCTGATGCTGCCGGTGGCTTGTTTGTGGCCTGCCTATGCAGCGAATGTTGTGGCTTCGATTATGATTTGGCCTTTTTTCAGTTCTTGATGTAATTTGTATCTATGATAGTGGGTTGCTTATTGTTATTGCTTTGTTAGGTGCTAAGCCTGTAGTCTTTTATAGTCATGACATCATAGGGCTTGTCCTATGATGTCTATGCTATATTCTGATTGGGTTTCCCCATGAGGTGTTGTAATTTCTTCTTTTTTAATATAACTTATATTTATAAAAAAAAAGTTTGTGTTGATTAAAGATGAATTTGATAGTTCCATTGTGTTGGAATTATTAGTGTTGGTGGAAATCGACATCTATTCCGATGATAATTGATGTCTAGGGGTTATATTGATAAATCAGATAATTAATTGGATAAATGACCAATTAATTGCTACTAATTCACATGCTTATATAACTATTTACTCACATGTGTGTACTATTGAATCACATTCATGTACTATTAGGGGAGTTGGTGCAAGATTGATAATACTTGCATGACTAAGTTAAAAATGGAGGTATAGATGGAGGTACTATATTGTAGTTCGTATTTTCACATGATTATAACTATTGATTCACATGATTGAACTATTGGTTCACATTATTTACTATTAGGGGAGGTGCTGCAAGTTTGATAATACTTGCAGGACTAAATTAAAAATGAAAGAAAATTTGGAGGTATTGTACTGTAATATTTCGAGCCCCAAAACGTGCAATTATCGAAACTATATTTTCCTATAAATAGAAGCTCATTCTTCCTTCATTTCTCACCAATTCACTAAAGCTATAGAGCAATTATTATTATAGAGAGAAATGAAGTTGTATCAACAGAAATCCTTAGGTAACCACAGCACTTGGCGCAGCGGTAAGCTTCGACCTAGGGTGAGTCGTGAACTCGGACATCCTGGGATCGATTCCCGCCTGCAACAAGTGTGAGAATTCTTTAATTCGTGTGGCCACGGACCTGGGCCGGGCTTAGACCCGGAACAACCCACGAAAGCCTTGTTCGGGGTGGGGGGATTAGTCGGACTGCGGACTGGAAACCCCACATTATCAAAAAAAATAATTTATTATTATAGAGAGAAATTATAAGAGAAAGAAGAAGAGAAATCTGCTACCTCTCTACTCCAGTATCCAGTTTCTTTCTAAGGTAAGGGGTATTATTTCTTTCGTATTCATGAAAAGAGCTTTTGTTATTCCATTCTTTATTATTATGTTGGAATAACCTGTCTATGCGAAGTACCGCATACATGGTGAAATTCTTCAGTTATTCCATTATTTATTATTATGTTGGAATAACCTGTCTATGCGAAGTACCGAATACATGGTGAAATTTTTCTGTTATTCCATTCTTTATTATTCTGTTGGAATATCATGTCTGTGCGAATTACGCTAGACCTGGTTCCATTCTTTATTATTCTATTGGAATAACCTGTCTGTGTGGTCTATCGCATGCATGGTGAATTCTTTGTCCATTCTTTATTATTCTGTTGGAATATCCTGTCTGTGCGGATTACGCTAGACCTGGTTCCATTCTTTATTATTCTGTTAGAATAACCTGTCTGTGCGGTCTATCGCATGCATAGTGAATTCTTCTGTTATTCCATTCTTTATTACTCTTTTGGAATATTCTGTCTGTGCGGATTACGCATGACATGGTTCCATTCTTTATTATTCTGTTGGAATAACCTGTCTATGTGGATTATCACATGCATGGTGAATGATCTTTCGTATTCATTCCTTATTAAATTGTGGAAATGCCGCATGGCGGGTGAAAATCCATTTGTAGTTTCATATATTCTATGATACTCATTTGGTTAATGTTTTGGCTTCTATACTCCATGAAATTAGTAGAATATCCTGGATATTTACACTTCATCCAGTATATTTTCATGGAAATATTCTTCTGAGCATTCTTGAATTTTACTACTCCACAAAGCAGTATCATGTTGACAATTTGGACGTAATTGATTTCAAGATAAATTAACTTATAAATCTTTAAAATTTATTCTGGAACTTGTTTTATTGAATTATTATGTCATTGTCATCATCCTAATGCTTATATTGTGATGAAAGTTATCTTTAGGAATGGTTCACTTATTCTGGGAGTTGAAAAAATTCGATGGCCTTTCTCTCTCTAATTCTGGTTGTCTGCCTTGTCTTTAAACTTTCATACCTACTCTCCAGGTTCGACTGATCTCTTACATCTTTCCATCTTCCTTCCATCATTCTTCTCCTCTTTTGTTGCACTATTTCTAGCCTTGGTAGCTTCTCCACTCCCCTCTCTTTCTCTTCCTTAGCTCTGTTTACATTATGGTTAGTCATAACCATCTCTCGGTAGGGAACTCAGTCAGCAGTCCTTCTATAGACCTCTTTACTGAGTTTGGTGTTTCTCGACCGAGCTCTCCGGCCACTCTACCTACTCCGGTTGGTGTCGAGGATATGGGGGAGTCAGATCCTTTTCTGGGTAATACCGGTACCATCATAAGCTCAGATGACTCTACTTGAAATGCTTTGCAATCTGAAATGGATATCAGTTGTGTGATGGGGGCCAATGCTAGGGAAATTTTCTCGGCTGCCCAGCACTTCTCTCACAAAGACAGAGAGGAAGCATTCTTTGAAAGAAAGAAAAACATGCATTTAATGTCTTTTCAAACTGCTCATGGGGTTACTTCCAATGATGTTCAGGAATTCTTGTCGGATGGTAAGAGGGTCAACCTCCAGATTGCTCACAAGGTTTCTGAGATTAATCCTAACCGTATTACCTTAAAGGAACCTTCCGGTCCTTCCCTGGGTGCTACTCTGTGTGCAACTCTTCAACAAGTTAAGTGTGTGGGTGAAAATGCTGGGCAGGGCCAACTAGCACCATTGAATCCTCCGGCATCTGAGGCTGGTGGAACACCAACGTCGGTGGTACAGGCACGGACTCCCACTTCTTCCTGTCCTGTCAAGTCTAGTCCCCTAGTGTCAGCTCTGCCTACAAATTCAAAAGCTCCCGCTTCTTTCCTTGAGGAAGGGGAAATACACTCCCAAGGTGAGAAAGTAGCCTCCAAATCTTGGTGTGATGTGGTAGGTAAAACCACTGTCAGGGCTTCTAGGCAACTTACGTTCCACCCTCCTTCTGATGCTGGAAAGTTGTCAGTCATACCTCCTGACGACATGCTCCGAAGAGGCAACTAGATATGGGCAGCTAGTCTAGTGGGTTATTTCCTTCATTCATCCCTTCCCTACAAGGTAGTTGAGCCCATAGCTAGGAGACTTTGGAGTCATCTTGGGCTATCTCACGTATTCCTACACAGCAAAGGCTACTACATTTTCAAATTCAAATCAATTTCGGACTGTGACAATGTGTTGGCTTCAGGTCCATGGCACTTCACTTCTAAAGTTACGGTTCTTCAAAAATGGAAACAAGGGGTTATGTTTTCAAAAACCGAGTGCATTTCAGTTCCTATTTGGGTTAAACTTAGAAATATTCCTCTTTCCTATTGGTCAGATGAAGGTATTAGTTATATTGCTAGTGCTATTGGTAAACCTCTTTTCACGGATGAAATGACAACTAAGAATGAGTTCCTGAACTTTGCTAGAGTTTGCATTGAAATTAAGGCCTCATTTTCCTTCCCCCCTTCTATCCGAGTAGCCACAAAGCAAGATCACTCTTCGGAGTACTCTTTTGAATCTGTTGAGATTGAATATCAAAGCAAACCCCCCTCCTGCCCCAAATGCCTTGTGTTTGGTCACTCTCGTCTCAAGTGTCCCAAAGCCAACTACAAGTGGATTCCTAAAGATTAAAGGGTTGGTACAAATGATAATGTGCAAGTAATGGTGGAGGGTCCTACAATAGTGACTAATATTAGGCCAACGAATGTTGGAACTGGCTCTGCTGAAGGTCAAGGGTCTGGACCTGCTTTGCAAGCTACTGGTGGTGCTCCTCAGAATAACTGGGTAACAGTTGGTAGGGGAGAAAAATCTGGATCTGTTACTCCTATTTCTAGCAGAGCAATGATCATCTCCAACACTTTTGCACCTATTGCTCAAGCATGTCAAATAATCGACTCGGAAAATGATTCTCCTATTACTATGAATCCTCTTCTTGTTAATAAACTCAAGGTGATAGATGAAAAAGAAGGGAAAGATCTCAAGAACAAACAAGGTTCAGGCATGGAAAATCCTAAGGCTGCTAAGAAGAGAAAAGGCAAAGGTAAAGCTGGTAACACCCCACCACCATCAGTTTAACTATGTTAGCCTCCTATAACATAAGAGGATTAAATAAAAAGCCTAAGCAGGCATATGTTAAGAAAATTAGTAAAGATTACGGTATATCTATTATCGGCTTGATTGAAACAAGGGTAAAGACTGCAAATGCTACTAGAATCTCCAAAAGGCTCTGCCACAACTGGGAATGGGCATTCAACTATGATTACCATTCTAATGGTAGGATTTGGGTGGGTTGGATTCCTGTTCTTTGGAAATTGGATATCGTTTTTGTTTCTTCCCAAGTAATCCACTGTAAGGTGAAATCCTTAGATTTTCTTAGTACTACCTTTTTGGTTTCTTTTGTTTATGGGCTGAATTCTTATATAGAAAGGAGGGACCTTTGGCATGATTTGATAAGTCTCTCACCCTGTAATAGTTAGTGCTTATTGGGGGACTTTAATGTAATAAAGGATCTTACTGAAACAAATCAACCAAATGATTTGTAGGATATTGCTAAAGCTGAGTTCAAAGACTGCACTAATTCCATTGCAGTTGCAGATATTCGTGGTACTGGTCCATTGTTTACTTGGTGGAACAACCAACATTCTTGCCCAGTCCTTAAAAAACTGGATCAAGTTATGGGGAATTCGGCCTGGCTCTCTCAATTCGATCTATCTCATGTTACGTATGCTCATCGGGGGCTCTCTGATCATTCCTTGATTCTTCTCAACACTAGTATTCGGTTCTCCAAGCCAAAAAGGCATATCCAATACTTCAACCATATGGCTCTTCTTGAGGGATTTCATGAGGCTATGAGTTCAACTTGGAACACTCCAATTCTTGGGAATCCCTTCTATGTTTTTGCAGAAAAACTCAAATGTTACAAATGGGCTTTAATCTCCCTTAATATCTTAGCTGGCAATCTGACCTCTTTGGTGAAGATGGCTCGTGATGACCTTCATGCAGTGCAGACTCTTCTCCATGCCCATCCTTTGGATTTGGATCTTTTGGCAAAGGAGAAAGAATGTTCTCAGTAGCTTTGGCAAGCCATTGATAGGGAGGAAATCCTAATACAACAAAAGTCAAGAGCTAATTGGCTGGCTTTGGGCGACCGTAACACTAGCTACTTTTCTAATATTATGAAGAGCAGGTGGAACTCAAACAAAATCTTCTTTATCTTAAATGATGATGGTAACGTGGTAACTGAACAAGATCAAATTGAATCAGTTGCTATAGGGTACTTCCAAAATCTTTTTAACACCTCAGATTCATAGTACGATAGTTTCAACAATTATGGAGTCACTCCTTCCAGGCTTATTAATGCCTCCCAAGCCTCTAATCTCTGTGCTCCTTTCTCTGATTCTGAGATTTTCAAAGTTCTTAATTCTATGAAGCGTAATAAGAGTCTGGGACCGGGTGGGTTTAATGTTAACTTCTTCATTAGTTGTTGGGATGTGGTTGGGTCTGACTTTACTAAGGCTGTCCAGTTTTTCTTCTCTACTAGCAGGCTCACAAAAGGGATTAATTCCACAACACTTGCCTTGATTCCTAAATGCTCAAATCAATTCTCTATGGCTGACTTCCGTCCTATTTCCTGTTGCAACACCATCTACAAATGCATTGCTAAACTCCTGTCCAATCGGCTCAAAGTTGTGCTACCTCTGATTATTGATAACCAATCAGCCTTTGTTAAAGGATCGAATATTAGAGATAACATCCTTATTGCTCAAGATTTTTTCAAAGGGTACACTATAATTTCTGGACCTTCTAGGAGTGCCCTAAAGATCAATTTAAGGAAAGTATTTGACACAATAAGTTGGGATTTTCTGTTTAATACCCTCGCTACTTTCAAATTTCCCCAGGCATTCACAGATTGGATTAAAGCGTGTGTCACTTCTCCCATGTTCTCCATCAAGTTGAATGGAACTTTAACTGGGTTTTTTTTAGTAGCAACAGAGGGCTTCGCCAGGGGGACCCTCTCTCCCCATTCCTATTCGTAATTATAATGGAGATGTTGTCTCTTAAGCTCAACAAAGGCACTCTAGGTTCAAACTTCGAATACCATTGGAAGGCTAAGGCATGCAATCTTACACATCTCCTCTTTGCAGACGATATTCTCATTTTCTACCATGCACGCCTTCCTTTTATTTCTATTGTGAATTCATGTATCCTCTCATTTTCCCTCTACTCAGGTCTCATCCAAATACCCACAAAAGTCATTGCTATCTCTCAAATACTGATCCTTCCTCTTCAAATGACATCACTGCTCTTTTAGGATTTCAACTTGGTTCATTACCTTCCAAATTCTTAAGGGTTCCCCTACTTTCAAGAAAAATTTTATATACTAATTGTATTCCCCTTATCCAACATATCACCAACAAAGCCTCTTCTTGGACTTACAACACTGGTAATGATGCACCTTATCCATCTTATCAATCATCAATCCAAATCACTTTGGGCTGGCTGGGTCAAAGCTACCTCCTTAAAGAACAAGTCCATCTGGTAGGTCAATGCAAGCCCAGATTGCTCATGGATATGGAGACAAATACTCAAGTTGCGTCCCCTTGCCCTTCAACATCTGAGTTACACTATAGGGGATGGCCACCTTACTAATTTATGGTACGACCCATGGGTAAATGGGACTACACTGCACCCATCAAATTCTCTTCTTTCTAACTCTGGTCTTCCATCTACTGCAATGGTTATCTCTATAATAACGGGTGGTACTTGGGCTCTTCCTAAAAGCAATCACTATGAGGTAATCCTATTTCGACAACAAGTTACTGCCATCCCACTTCATTCTACCCGAAGGGACCTGATCAAGTGGGATACTTATGATGTTACTTCGGTTAAGGCCAAATAGATTTGGGACTCTCTTCGTGCACGGTCTCATATAGTCCCTTGGAGTTCTATCGTCTGGAATAAGCTTCACGTGCCACGTTATTCCTTTATTCTTTAGTTTGGTCTCTTAAGAAAGCTTGCTACAAATGACCGGACAAGGTGCTACACAGGCTAAACATGGCAGTGTCCTCTTTGCAACATTCAGTTAGAATCCTTTTCTCACTTGTTTTTTGAACGTGAGTACTCCTCGACTATCCTTAAAAGTGCTGTTGATTTGGGAAATTGGGTCACCATTCCCTATTCTTGGGATGCTCTGATAGCTTTCATTACCTCCTTCCAAGGACCCAAACTCTCAAAGAACATCCTCAGTCAGAATATTGCTACTTGTTTTTACAAAGTTTGGGAGGTTCGGAATACCAAAATCCACAAAGGTACCATCATCCCTCCAAGGAATCTGGCAAAGGATGTTATCCAGCTCATCAAATCTAGGCTCTCAACTTGCAAATCTTTCATCAAGGCCACAAACTGTAATTATTACTGGAATTGGTTGGTTACTCCCATGGGGAGCAGGTGAGGTGCTGTTTTGTTATGGGCGCACTTGGGCAAGCATGAGGCTTCGAGCAAGTGGGTGGTGAGTGACCATGTTGTAAGACCCCAAATAATTAATAAATGAAATTTAATTTCCTTTAATTATTATTTTGAATAGTAAGGGTTGATTTGATTAATGTGGATAGTTATGGGTAAAATACGCAAATGTTTCAAAATAAGCAAGTGGTTATAAAATATTCATTGTTGTCGGGGAATATTCGTTTGGTCGTGGAATATTCGTACTGTCGGGGAATATTCGTACGACGGCGCAGCCATGTGTGGGCCCCATAACGGAAAGCGATTGGAGGAAGAAAACGACAAAGATTGAGTTTTATAAATAACGGCGTAAATTGTTACCGTTAACACTGTTGGGTTACCTGGTGGTTAAAATACAGTAATACGCGTTGTTGCACAGTAGCACACGGTATTGCACAGTATTTTGAATTATTGATTCTTACGTAAGAAGGCACTACTCAATAATTGCTACAGGAGTTACTGTTCATTACTTTATTGATTCAATAATTGCTGCGTTGATATTTATATTATTATTGTTTCAATAATTGTCATTGCACAATATTTTCCATTATCAGATCAATAATTCATATTATTTGAATAATATTATCAGATAACATTATTGGCAATGTCTAGAAAGTTCTGTCAAGGAGAGGTTTGGTCATCTAATTGCGCGCCAGTAAGGGGAAATCCTTATTGGAAAGCCCCCTCTATCCTGGGAACGGCCTGGTTGTCGGTACTGTGATTCGGTAATATTATTTTTAATAATTAATTATTGATTATTATGATAAAGAAAATATTTATTTTATGTGGATATAGATGGAGAAAATTTTTAATGTGACAATTGTTGAAAATTAATATTTTATCTTTTTCTGATATATTATAATATATTAACGATGATATTTTTACAATGAATGTGGGATATATGAGTATATGAGGAGGTAGAGTATTTTTGTGGCATTAAATATTTAACATATGTTTTGTGTGTCGGTGGACATAATTTTTGACCGAAAATTGAGTATAGACTGTAAAATCGCCCGTTTATGGATTTTGGTCAATTTCTGTTTGGAATTTGGAAAAATTTTCTTCTGCAAAGTTGTAGAGAATGGAATTTCCCATGGAAAGTCGCGAGTTTCGAATTTTTCTGATAAACAAGCTATTTTCTATGAATTGTTGAAGTTTCGGAGAATAAAATGATTTTTATTAAATTTATGGGGGGCCCACTTTTTGGTTGGTAAAATAAAACATGGGCTGCTGATTTTTTTTTTCCAAAGAGGCATGCTAGACTTTTTCAAAGCATGCGTAGAGAAATTTTTAAGTAAATAATATTATTTTATTATTTAGTCTCCTTTGGCGTTCTAACATTTTCCTATAAATAGAGGGCTAAGTTAGAATTGAAAATCACACCAGAAACAAAGTTTTCTCTCTTTCTCTCTCTATATTATCGAGCGTATTCTTGTGAGTATACTTTGAGTGTTGCTATACGGTGCGAGTTTCTGTCAGCACTATACCGAAATTAAGTCAGAAGTACGGCTATTTTGAGGTAAGGGATGTTATTTTCTTCTTAAATGATATTATTTTCTTCAATATCATTATGCTGAAATATTGGTGAACGTTTTTATCAAATTTGGAACTTTTGTGCCGGAGTTACTATTCACGTATACGGCACTATTCACGTATACGGCACTATTCACGAATACGGCACTATTCACAGAAAAATTATTTTTTTTTCTTTTCGTCCAAAAATATCTATTGTGGATACTAGCTTTGATTGTATCCATGTTTTGATCATTCTTGAATTTTACACCACTATGATTATTTTTGAGATATTGTTGGACATGGATAAAACAAAGTACGAATCCTTAATCCTTAATCCTTGTCATTTTGTTTCACTGGATTCGCTTCTTTAAAAATATTTTTTTATCATCTTCAGTCTTAAAAGATGTTATTATTGAATATCTTTGGCCTGTAGTGCAAAGATAAATGATTTCTGATGAATATCTTTGGCCCGTAGTGCAAAGATGAACAGGTGTTCAGATGAACATGACTAACAGATGAATATCCTTGGCCTGTAGTGCAAGGATGAATATATGATTCAGGATGTGCATTGATTGATGTTACAGGGATAAAAATACTGTTGATGGACTGTTAAATTCATAGACATTAGTAGATTTCATCCTCTACGTAACTCTTCTATGAATTAATATTTTCCGCTGCGAATATTGATTTAAAACTTGTTGTCTATTGTATTCTATTAGATTTTTCCCTGTTGAAGGCTAACGATAATTTGTTGTATATTATCTTGGTCATAATATTCTTTACTGAGCTAGTTGAGCTCACCCTTTTCCTTTTTGTTCCATTTTTCTTCTCAGGAGACGAGAATATAGCGAGTACGAGTCGGGGTATGAATTGATGGTCCTTGAGAGAGTTGTTTAGTAGTCCTCACCATTTTTGTAAAATAATATATCAATAATTGTATTGAGGACATAGTTGGGTATGTATATTGTCTAGATGACAATGTTTCTATTTAAACTCACAGTTTATGGGTTGTAAAAGTTGTGGTTGTTTCTGTACCATGTATTTGGCGACTCAAAATGGGTTGGATGGAATGGACCTATTTTGGGGGCGTCACAGTTGGTATCAGAGCTTAGGGATATGATCTCTGGCGGAGATCGGGGAATAGAACTAGGAGGGGAGAGACGAGTAATTCCTTCGCTAGTGTGTCCTACCTAAGCTTATTTGTTAGTTGGTCAGTATATAGGGATATTATGTGATATGTGATTTGCTTAATTAACCCTTGTTTTATGGCAGTATTTAAGAATGGCAACCGAGAATGTTAACAATGGAGTTAATGAGACCGTGGAGATGCCTGTACTTACTAACGAGGAGAACGTGCAACAGGCTGGCAATGTTCCTCCTGTGAACAACACCACTGATCAGACGATGAACGACGCGATGTTTAGAAGCTTTTTGCAGTTCATGCAAAATCAGACGAGAGAGACTCGTGTTCAAAATACAGGAGGAAATGATAACAATTCACGGGTTGTCACAGCCAAGCAGTTCAAAGAGTTGGGACCACCAGAATTTAAGGGAAAGCCAGATCCGATCATGGCGGAGACATGGGTCAAACAAATTACCAAGATATTCGATGTCTTGGGATGCACGGAGGAACAGAAGGTTCCATTCGCCACCTTTATGTTCCGTGGCGAGGCAGACTACTGGTGGGAGTCTGTGAAGCGTACCCATCCAGCCGCACTCAGCATGTCTTGGGAGACGTTTCAGAAACTATTTAATGACAAATACTTTCCTGAAAGTGTTCGTCATATGAAGGAAGTGGAGTTCATCAGATTAGAACAAAATAACATGACGGTGTCTCAGTATGAGGCAAAGTTTGCAGAGTTATCCAGGTTTGCACCTCATTTGGTGGAAAATGAGGAACGTATGACGCGGATGTTTCTGAGAGGTTTGAAACCCGGCATACGACAATATCTCATCTCTCATAAATTTTCTCTCTATTCAGATGTTGTTAACAGGGCTCAATTGTTGGAGCGAGATAACGAGTACGGTCAACCGAGGTACCACAATCAGGATCATACCGGTGATAGCAGTCAACAAAATAACGATAACCAGTGGAGAAAGAAAAAGACGGACAAAAATGGTAACCACTTTGGTGGTAATCATGGCCATGAAAATAGAAGAAGCGAGTCAGGAGGAGATTTTAAAAAGAGGAGATTTAACAACGACCGTGTGAAGACGACAGTGCCGGCAGCAACTGGTTCTAAGGGAGGAGAAAGACCACCGGTCATATGCTACAAGTGCGGGAAAGAGGGACATATCAGTCCAAACTGCCCACAACAGTTCAAGGTATGCTATAATTGTGGAAAGGAAGGACATATCGCTCGAGATTGTACGGTAGCGAAACCTAGTTCAGCGGGGACGGTGACTCAAAAGACTGTCCCAGAAAAACCAAAGTCAATGGTTCCTGGAAGAGCGTTTGTTGTGACTGGTCAACATGCGAGGAACCCAAACGAGGTGATCACGGGTAAGCTATTTATAAATTCCTATGAAGTTTATACCTTACTTGATACCGGTGCTACCCATTCATTTATCTCTCCTGCTTGTGCTCAACGTTTAAACTTGACTCCGGAGAAATTAGACTTTGACTTATCTGTGGAAACTCCGTTAGGAGAAACTTTCATCACATCCACTGTTTATAAATCTTGTTTGATTCAAGTTGGCACCATCACCTTACCTGTTGACCTGATCTCTTTAAAGATACTTGCTTTTGATGTGATTTTAGGGATTGATTGGTTAACTACTCATCATGCCAAAATTGATTGTTTTCGTAAGGTTGTTAGTTTTCATATTCCTAATCAACCTGTTGTTCGAATTCAGGCAACTAAACCATTAAAATCAATCACTGTCATATCTAATCATAAAGCTATTCGTTTATTGAAAAACGGATGTCAAGCTTTCTTAGCCCATGTTATGGATTTGAATAAAGACACGTCAAAATTGAATAATATTCCTGTTGTTATTGACTTTCCTGACGTATTTCCTGAAGAACTTCCCGGTCTACCCCCAGAACGTGAAGTTGAATTCTTTATTGATCTTGAACCTGGTACAAAGCCCATTTCTAAAACCCCATATCGAATGGCTCCTATTGAACTTCAGGAGTTAAAAGTCCAACTACAGGAGTTATTGGACATCGGTTTCATTCGTCCTAGTACATCTCCTTGGGGTGCTCCTGTTTTATTCGTAAAGAAGAAAGACGGGAGTATGCGACTTTGTATTGACTATCGGGAATTGAACCATGTCACCATCAAGAATAGGTATCCTCTACCTCGTATTGATGACTTGTTTGACCAGTTGCAAGGAGCACAATTCTTTTCAAAAATCGATCTTCGTTCTGGATATCATCAGCTTAAAATTAGAACTGAGGATATTCCAAAGACTGCCTTCAGAACTCGGTATGGGCATTATGAATTCTTAGTCATGTCTTTTGGATTGACTAATGCTCCTGCTGCTTTCATGGATATGATGAACCGAGTATTTAAAGATTATTTGGATCAATTCGTTGTTGTCTTTATTGATGACATCCTCATATATTCCAAAAGCCGTGAAGATCATGAGCACCATTTGAAGCTGGTACTCCAAAGGCTTCGTGAAAACAAGTTATATGCTAAGTTGAAGAAATGCGAGTTCTGGCTTGAGGAAGTAGCATTCCTTGGGCACGTGGTGTCAAAAAATGGAGTATCTGTTGACCCGACGAAGATTGAAGCAATACAAAGTTGGGAGCAACCGAAGTCGGTCACTGAAGTACGTAGCTTTTTGGGCTTAGCTGGTTATTATCGGAGATTCGTGGAAGGGTTTTCTCGAATTGCTACTCCATTAACTCAGCTAACTCGGAAGGATACAAAATTCGTATGGAGCGAGGAATGCGAGAAGAGTTTCCAAGAGCTTAAGAGGAGACTTATTTCGGCACCTGTTCTAACAATACCATCTGGTTCGGATGGATTTATTATCTACAGCGATGCTTCAGGCAAAGGGTTAGGATGTGTTCTCATGCAACGTGGGAAAGTCATAGCCTATGCCTCGCAACAACTTAAAGAGTATGAGAGGAATTATCCTACTCATGATCTAGAGTTGGCAGCAGTCGTTTTCGCGCTAAAGATCTGGAGGCACTATCTATACGGGGAGAAAGTGGAGATATATTCAGATCATAAAAGCCTCAAATATTTCTTCACACAGAAAGAACTCAACATGCGGCAACGACGTTGGCTCGAGTTGTTGAAAGATTACGACCACACTATTCAATACCATCCTGGAAAAGCGAACGTGGTAGCTGACGCATTGAGTAGAAGATCATATGCAGGAATGAGTGCAATGATGTCAAGTATACGCATAGAGCCAACTTTAATAGAAAAAGTTAAGGTTGCTCAAGCCACCGATCCGGAGCTGATGCATATGAAGACGAAAGTCCAAGAAGGTGCCATTCCAGAAGCGAGAATTGATGAAGAAGGAATAATTTGAGTCCACTCCAGACTTTGTGTTCCTAACGATCCTGATTTGAAGTACAAGATCATGATGGAGGCACACAATACACCGTTTGCAATTCATCCTGGAAGAACCAAAATGTATCGTGACCTTCGACATACATTTTGGTGGAACAATATGAAAAGAGAGATTGCAAAGTTTATTTCAACGTGTTTAACTTGTCAACGTGTAAAGGCAGAGCATCAAGTGCCAAAGGGTCCATTGCAACCACTTGAGATTCCGAAATGGAAGTGGGAACACATTACTATGGATTTCGTTACGGGTCTTCCTACGGTTTCTCAAGGCATCAATGCTATTTGGGTTATTGTTGATAGATTAACCAAGTCTGCTCATTTCTTGCCGATACGGGAGACTTATTCCCTTGAACGTCTTGCTCAAATGTACGTAAACGAGATTGTAAGATTGCATGGCATGCCAGTATCCATAGTTTCGGATCGTGACCCAAGATTTACTTCAAGATTTTGGGTTAGCTTGCAAAAAGCTATGGGTACGGAGTTACGATTCAGTTCGGCATACCATCCTCAAACGGACGGACAATCAGAGAGGACTATTCAGACTCTTGAAGATTTATTAAGACTCTGTGTCCTAGACTTCAAGGGCAGTTGGGATAAATATTTACCATTGGTGGAATTCTCCTACAACAACAGTTATCAGGCAAGCATTGGTGTGGCCCCATTTGAAGCATTGTATGGACGAAAGTGTCGCTCTCCAGTATGTTGGGACGAGGTGGGTGAAGCAACATTGTTGGGACCCGAGTTAGTACGTATGACTACAGAGAAGATCCAAACGATTCGACAACGTATACAAACGGCACAAGATCGACAAAAGAGTTATGCGGATCTTCATCGAAAGGACGTAGAATTTAGTGTTGGGGATCATGTATTGTTGCGTGTTGCCCCATGGAAGGGAGTTACAAGATTCGGGAAGAGAGGAAAGCTTAATCCACGATTTATTGGTCCGTTTCAAATTCTTGATCGAGTAGGTAATGTAGCCTATAGACTCGCGTTACCTCCAAGTATGTCTCGTGTTCATAATGTTTTTCATATATCGGTGCTTCGTAAATATGTGAAAGACCCGAACCACGTCATTGAGTTAGAACCGGACGAGATAGCCGAAGATTTAACGTATGAGGAGGTACCTGTCAAGATCTTGGATAGGAAGGAGCATGTCCTACGCACGAAGGTAATACCACAAGTTAAAGTTTTGTGGAGGAATCATGCTATAGAGGAAATGACCTGGGAGTTGGAAACGGAAATGAAAGCGAGGTATCCTCACCTTTTCGAAACACCAGGTACGTATGTCAATTTCGAGGACGAAATTTCATAAGGAGGGGAGGTTGTAAGACCCCAAATAATTAATAAATGAAATTTAATTTCCTTTAATTATTATTTTGAATAGTAAGGGTTGATTTGATTAATGTGGATAGTTATGGGTAAAATACGCAAATGTTTCAAAATAAGCAAGTGGTTATAAAATATTCATTGTTGTCGGGGAATATTCGTTTGGTCGTGGAATATTCGTACTGTCGGGGAATATTCGTACGACGGCGCAGCCATGTGTGGGCCCCATAACGAAAAGCGATTGGAGGAAGAAAACGACAAAGATTGAGTTTTATAAATAACGGCGTAAATTGTTACCGTTAACACTGTTGGGTTACCTGGTGGTTAAAATACAGTAATACGCGTTGTTGCACAGTAGCACACGGTATTGCACAGTATTTTGAATTATTGATCCTTACGTAAGAAGGCACTACTCAATAATTGCTACAGGAGTTACTGTTCATTACTTTATTGATTCAATAATTGCTGCGTTGATATTTATATTATTATTGTTTCAATAATTGTCATTGCACAGTATTTTCCATTATCAGATCAATAATTCATATTATTTGAATAATATTATCAGATAACATTATTGGCAATGTCTAGAAAGTTCTGTCAAGGAGAGGTTTGGTCATCTAATTGCGCGCCAGTAAGGGGAAATCCTTATTGGAAAGCCCCCTCTATCCTGGGAACGGCCTGGTTGTCGGTACTGTGATTCGGTAATATTATTTTTAATAATTAATTATTGATTATTATGATAAAGAAAATATTTATTTTATGTGGATATAGATGGAGAAAATTTTTAATGTGACAATTGTTGAAAATTAATATTTTATCTTTTTCTGATATATTATAATATATTAACGATGATATTTTTACAATGAATGTGGGATATATGAGTATATGAGGAGGTAGAGTATTTTTGTGGCATTAAATATTTAACATATGTTTTGTGTGTCGGTGGACATAATTTTTGACCGAAAATTGAGTATAGACTGTAAAATCGCCCGTTTATGGATTTTGGTCAATTTCTGTTTGGAATTTGGAAAAATTTTCTTCTGCAAAGTTGTAGAGAATGGAATTTCCCATGGAAAGTCGCGAGTTTCGAATTTTTCTGATAAACAAGCTATTTTCTATGAATTGTTGAAGTTTCGGAGAATAAAATGATTTTTATTAAATTTATGGGGGGGCCACTTTTTGGTTGGTAAAATAAAACATGGGCTGCTGATTTTTTTTTTCCAAAGAGGCATGCTAGACTTTTTCAAAGCATGCGTAGAGAAATTTTTAAGTAAATAATATTATTTTATTATTTAGTCTCCTTTGGCGTTCTAACATTTTCCTATAAATAGAGGGCTAAGTTAGAATTGAAAATCACACCAGAAACAAAGTTTTCTCTCTTTCTCTCTCTATATTATCGAGCGTATTCTTGTGAGTATACTTTGAGTGTTGCTATACGGTGCGAGTTTCTGTCAGCACTATACCGAAATTAAGTCAGAAGTACGGCTATTTTGAGGTAAGGGATGTTATTTTCTTCTTAAATGATATTATTTTCTTCAATATCATTATGCTGAAATATTGGTGAACGTTTTTATCAAATTTGGAACTTTTGTGCCGGAGTTACTATTCACGTATACGGCACTATTCACGTATACGGCACTATTCACGAATACGGCACTATTCACAGAAAAATTATTTTTTTTTCTTTTCGTCCAAAAATATCTATTGTGGATACTAGCTTTGATTGTATCCATGTTTTGATCATTCTTGAATTTTACACCACTATGATTATTTTTGAGATATTGTTGGACATGGATAAAACAAAGTACGAATCCTTAATTCTTAATCCTTGTCATTTTGTTTCACTGGATTCGCTTCTTTAAAAATATTTTTTTATCATCTTCAGTCTTAAAAGATGTTATTATTGAATATCTTTGGCCTGTAGTGCAAAGATAAATGATTTCTGATGAATATCTTTGGCCCGTAGTGCAAAGATGAACAGGTGTTTAGATGAACATGACTAACAGATGAATATCCTTGGCCTGTAGTGCAAGGATGAATATATGATTCAGGATGTGCATTGATTGATGTTACAGGGATAAAAATACTGTTGATGGACTGTTAAATTCATAGACATTAGTAGATTTCATCCTCTACGTAACTCTTCTATGAATTAATATTTTCCGCTGCGAATATTGATTTAAAACTTGTTGTCTATTGTATTCTATTAGATTTTTCCCTGTTGAAGGCTAACGATAATTTGTTGTATATTATCTTGGTCATAATATTCTTTACTGAGCTAGTTGAGCTCACCCTTTTCCTTTTTGTTCCATTTTTCTTCTCAGGAGACGAGAATATAGCGAGTACGAGTCGGGGTATGAATTGATGGTCCTTGAGAGAGTTGTTTAGTAGTCCTCACCATTTTTGTAAAATAATATATCAATAATTGTATTGAGGACATAGTTGGGTATGTATATTGTCTAGATGACAATGTTTGTATTTAAACTCACAGTTTATGGGTTGTAAAAGTTGTGGTTGTTTCTGTACCATGTATTTGGCGACTCAAAATGGGTTGGATGGAATGGACCTATTTTGGGGGCGTCACACATGTGGTGTGCGAGCCCAGGTTATGGCCTTTGGGCGAGTGGCCAGGAGGTGAGCAACCATGTGGTGGGCGAACATGGCTTCTGGTGAGCATGGTTTCGGGTGTGCATGGTTACGAGCGACCATGAAGTGGGCGAGCGAGCATTGATTCGGGCAAATATGTGGCTTCGGGTTGGGAGCATGAGGCGGGCGACCATAAAGGTACTAGCCCAGGTTTTGGCCTTCGGGCATGGGAGAGCGAGCATGAGCGACCATGTGGTGGCCAGGAGGTGGGCGAGCATGGCTTTGGGTGAGCATGGTTTCAGGCGAGCATGGCTACGGGTGACCATGAAGTGGGCGAGCGAGCATGTGGCCTTGGGGCGAGCATTGCTTTGGGCGAGCTTGTGGCTTCGGGATGGGAGCATGAGGTGGGCGACCATAAAGGCACTAGCCCAGGTTTTGGCCTTCGGGCGTGGAAGAGCTAGGTCAGCTGGGTCGACTGCTCTCAACTGTAATCAATATGAAATTGGTTGTTAGTTTAACTTGTTATGTTGGGTTCTCTTCCATGTATCGTAACATCATCTATACAACTTAGATGACGTTACTATATTCTGGGGTATGCCCCTTAGCCTTTCTATTTGGTCTTTTTTATATACAAACAAACTTAGCAAAAAAAAAGTCATCTTTGGCTTACGTGCATATATGGACTTGGTATAATTATGACCAGGGATTATTCGGTGTAATCATAACCTGTAATGTTATAAATAATGTGGTAAAAGTCCTCAGTAGCCTGTAGTGCATTGATGGACAATTTTTGGTATGATTATGACCAGGGATTATTCGGTATAGTCATGGCCATTGAAGATTTAATGAATATCCTTGGCCCGTAGTGCAGGGATGACTTGATGATGTTGTTTATTTATTAAGCTGATTCTCATCGATAAAAATTGATGAAAACATTTTAAATCATAGAAGATAGTAGATATCATGCTCTACTTGACTCTTCTAATGGATTGTTTATTCTGCTGCAGTTAAACTTAATGTCTGTTGTATTTTATCGGTTTAACATTGTTGAAGACTAATGATAATTTATTCTGCATTATCTTTGTCATAATATTTCTTACTGGGCTAGTTGAGCTCACCCTTTCTTTCACTGTTCTCTTCAGGAAATGAGATCGTAGCCGGGACTAGTCGGGGAACGGAGTGACGGTCCAGATGATAGCATTAGTAGTCCTCACTATTCTGTTAAATAGCACACACAATAAATGTAATGAGGACTCCATTGAGTGTGGATATTTTCTTGATGACAATATTCTTATTAAAACTGTTAAATTATGTTTTGTTGTATTTCATACGACTATTGTATAATTAAGTTGTATTTGAATTTTGTACCATGTATTTTGCGACTCAAGATGGGTGATGTATACCTATTTTGGGGGCATTACAGTTGGTATCAAAGCTTAGTGATATGATCCCTGGCTGAGATGTGAGACAAGAACTAGGAGGGGAGAGACGGGGAATTCCTTCGCTAGTATGACCTATCTAAGTTTATTTGGTATTTAATTGGTCGATCAGAGTATAGGGATAATATGTGATATGTTAATTAACCCTTGTTTTGTGGCAGTATTTGAAAATGGCATCCGAAAATGTTGAGATAAACAATGAAGCACATGAGACCGTTGAGTCACCACAGATTAATGCCCAGGATAATGTGCAACAGGAAGACAATAATCCTCATGTAAATAATAACACCGATGAAATGGTGAACGATGGGATGTTCAGAGGCTTTATGCAATTCATGCAACATCAGGCGAAAGCGACTCCTGTCCAAAATGCAGGTGGAAACACTTACAACTCTCGGACGGTCACCGCTAAGCAGTTCAAGGAGCTGGGACCACCAGAGTTTTTTGGAGAGCCAAAACCACTTAAGGCGGAGACGTGGATGAAACAGATCAACAAGATATTTGATGTCTTGGATGATCTGAGGAGCAAAAGGTTCCCTTTGCCACCTTCATGTTGCGAGCAGAGGCAGATTACTGGTGGGAATTTGTAAAGTGTACTCAACCTGCCGCACTCAAAATGTCTTGGGAGAAGTTCCAAGAGTTGTTCAATGACAAATACTTTCCTGAAAGTATTCGTCACATGAAGGAGGTAGAGTTCATCAAGCTTGAGCAAAACAATATGACCGTGGTGTATTACGAAGCTAAGTTTACCGAGTTATCTCGGTTTGCATCCCACTTGGTTGATAATGAGGAGAGAATGACGCGGATGTTTCTAAGAGGTTTGAAACCCGAGATACGTCAATACCTAATTTCTCACAAACTGTGTTTGTATTCAAATGTTGTGAATAGGGCTCAGTTATTGGAACGCAATAATGACTCAACCCAACCAAGAGAGAGCAACCGACAAGTCGATAATACCAGTGGTAGCAGTCCTCGAAGCGGTGACAACAAACGTGGAGGGAATCAACATGCCAGAAATGATAATCACTTCAGTGGTAATCATTGCCATGACAATAAGAGTGGACATTTCAAGAAGAGGAGATTCAACAAGGATGGAAAGACGTCAGCACCAACACCTGTTGTTAAGGAAGGAGAACGACCACCGGTCGTATGTTACAAATGTGGAGGGGAAGGATACATAAGTCCAAACTGCACAATGCAGTCCAAAGCATGTTACAATTGTGGAAAATAAGGTCACCTAGCCCAATTTTGTCGTGCACCAAAGTCAAGTCCAGCTGGGATGGAGGCATCAAAGGGTGTCCCAGACAAGACAAAACCGGTAGTTCAAGGGAGAGCGTTTGTCGTAACCTCCCAAAAAGCGAGGAATCCGAACGAGGTGATCACGGTTAAGCTAATCATAAACTTTAGCGAAGTTTATACTTTATTTGATACCGGTTCTACCCATTCCTTTATTTCTCCTACTTGCGCTCAACGTTTAAATTTGACTCCAGAGAAATTAGACTTTGACTTATCTGTTGAAACTCCGTTGGGAGAAACCTTCATTACATCCACAGTTTATAAGTCTTGTTTGATTCAAATCGGTAACTGCACGTTACCTGTCGATCTCATTTCCTTAAAAATACTTGCATTTGATGTGATTTTAGGGATTGATTGGTTAACTACTCATCATGCTAAAATCGATTATTTTTGTAAGGTTGTTAGCTTTCATATTCCTACTATTATGCGAATTCAAGCAACCAAACCACTAAAATCAATCACTGTCATATCAAGTCATAAAGATATTCGTTTATTGAAAAACGGATGTCAAGCTTTCTTAGCCCATGTCACGGATTTAAATAAAGATACGTCAGATTTGAATGATATTTATATTGTTAATAAATTTCCTGACGTATTCCCTGAAGAACTTCCTGGCCTATCCCCAGAACGTGAAATTGAATTTTGTATCGACCTTGAATCCGGTACAAAACCCATTTCCAAAGCCCCATATCGAATGGCTCCTATTGAACTTCAAGAGTTAAAAACCCAACTACAGGAATTGTTAGACATCGATTTCATTCGTCCTAGTACGTCTCCTTGGGGTGCTTCTGTTCTATTTGTTAAGAAGAAAGATAGAAGTATGCGATTTTGTATTGATTATCGGGAGTTGAATCATGTTACTATCAAAAATAGGTACCCGTTGCCTCGCATTGATGACCTGTTTGACCAATTGCAAGGAGCCAAATTCTTTTCAAAGATTGATCTTCATTTCGGATATCATCAGTTAAAGATTAAAATTGATGACATTCCAAAGACTGCTTTCAAAACTCGGTACGGGCATTATGAATTCCTAGTCATGTCTTTTGGATTGACTAATGCTCCTGCTGCCTTCATGGACATGATGAACCGAGTATTCAAGGAATATTTGGATCACTTTGTGGTCGTCTTTATTGATGACATCCTCATATACTCCAAAACTCCTGAAGACCATGAGCAACACTTGAGGCTGATATTTCAAAAGCTTCGTGAAAACAAGCTTTATGCCAAGTTGAAGAAATGTGAGTTCTGGCGTGAGGAAGTTGCATTCCTTGGACACGTAATATCAAATTATGGAATATCTGTTGACCCGGCAAAGATTGAACCAATTCAAAGCTGGGAGCAACCTAAGTCAGTGACCGAAGTACGTAGCTTTCTAGGCTTAGCTGGTTATTATCGGAGATTCGTAGAAGAGCTTTTTTCGATTCGCCACTCCATTAACTCAGCTGACTTAAAAAGATACAAAATTCGGTTGGAGCGAGGAATGTGAAAAGAGTTTTCAAGAACTCAAGAGGAAACTCATTTCAGCACCTGTTCTGATAATACCATCTGGCTCGGAGGGATTTGTCATCTACAGTGATGCTTCAGGCAAAGGGTTAGGATGTGTTCTCATGCAACTTGGGAAAGTCATAGCCTATGCCTCACGATAACTCAAAGAATATGAGAGGAATTATCTTACTCATGATCTAGAGTTGGCAGCAGTCGTTTTTGCGCTTAAGATTTGGAGGCATTACCTGTATGGAGAGAAGGTGGAGATTTATACGGATCATAGAAGCCTCAAATATTTCTTCACTCAAAAGGAACTCAGCATGTGACAACAACGATGGCTTGAGTTGTTGAAAGATTATGATCATACCATCCAATACCATCCTGGAAAAGTGAACGTGGTAGCTGACACATTGAGGAGAAGATCATATGCGGGTACGAGTGCGATATTGTCAACGGCAAAGGCCCATTTTGTATGACTTACAAAGGATGGAGACAGAATTAAAAACTTCAGGGAACCATATGATGATGGTGAATATACGAGTAGAACTGACTTTAATTGATAAAGTTAAAGCTGCTCAAGCTACAGACCTGGAGCTGATGCTTATGAGGAAGAAAGTGCAAGAAGGTGCTATTTCGGAAGCAAGAATCGATGAAGAAGGAATACTTCTAGTCAACTCCAGACTTTGTGTTCCTAACGACTTTGACTTGAAGTATAAAATTATGATGGAGGCGCACAACACACTTTTTGCAATCCATCCTGGGAGTACCAAAATGTATCGTGATCTTCGATATACATTTTGGTGGAGCAATATGAAGAGAGAGATAGCGGGGTTTATCTCAAGGTGTCTAACTTGTCAACGAGTCAAGGTGGAACATCAAGTGCCAAAAGGTCCATTGCAACCACTTGAAATTTCAGAATGTAAGTGGGAGCACATTACCATGGATTTCGTTACTGGTCTTCCCAAGGTTTCTCAAGGCATAGATGCGATTTGGGTCATTGTTGATAGATTGACCAAGTCTGCTCATTTCTTACTGATACGAGAAACTTATACACTTGAACGACTTGCTAGTATGTATATAAACGAGATTGTAAGATTGCATAGTATGCCAGTATCCATAGTTTCTGATCGAGACCCAAGATTCACTTCAAGATTTTGGGTAGTTTACAAAAAGCTACGGGCATGGATTTACGATTTAGTTCAACATATCATCCTCAAACGGATGGGCAGTCGGAAAGGACTATTCAAACTCTTGAAGATTTATTAAGACTCTGTGTCCTTAACTTCAAGGAAAGTTGGGATAAGTTCTTACCATTGGTGGAGTTTTTCTACAACAACAGTTATCAAGCAAGTATTGGCATGGCTCCATTTGAGGTGTTGTATGGAAGAAAGTGTCGTTCACCAGTATGCTGGGATGAGGTGGGTTAAGCAATGTTGTTGGCTGCTTCGGGTGTCGGCTGGCGCTCAGTTCGGATTGGTTCGTTGTTCTCAGTCCGGATTCCGGATTGGTTAATGTTTCGACTTATGGGGTCAGTGAAGGGCTAGTTTTGTAGCTTGGTTTCGGCTCCTTGGTTTATCCTTGGGAAGCTGGGGGATCTGGGCTGGTAGGTTAGGCTTATATGGTACGGCCTCTCTGCCCCGCAACTCCTTCTAGGCTTCGGGATCTTCAATTCAGCCTCTTAGGTGCTGACAGCTTCAGTCTGCTCGGCAGCTGCTTCAGTTCGGTTGATTCTGTTGTCTTCTGCAGTTCTGTCTGCAAATGGCAGTTTACAGTTTCATTTCGTCACCAGATTGTTTCATTTGGATGCTTAGTTTCAGCTGATTGGTTGTTTAGGCTTCGGCTTGCTTCTTTTGCATGCAGCTCTATTTTGTAATGTTCCTTGTTGCTTTGGCTTGGTTGTTAGTCTTTAGTTGTCCATTTTGGGGGTTGTCCCATGTGGTTCACCTAAAACTTCTGGGGTATGCCCTTTGTGATTGTTTTATCTCTTTTTCATCTCAATATACAAACAAATTAGCGAAAAAAACCCTCACAAGACAGACAAAAGAGTTATGCTGATCTTCATCGAAAAGACGCGGAATTCAATATTGGAGATCATGTGTTGTTACGTGTTGCTACATGGAAAGGAGTTACGATATTTGGAAAGAGAGGAAAGCTCAATCCTCGATTCATTGGCCCATTTATAATCCTCAAACGAGTAGAAACTGTGGCCTATAGACTCGCCTTACCGCCAAGTATGTCTCGTGTTCATGACGTTTTCCACATATCTATGTTACATAAATATGTGAAAGACCCAAACCACATTATTGAATTAGAACCAGACGAGATAGAGGAAGATTTAACGTATGAAGAGTTACCCGTTAAAATTTTGGATAAGAAAGATCATATTCTACGCTCCAAGGTTATACCTCAAGTCAAAGTTTTGTGGAGAAACCACGATGTAGAAGAAATGACCTGGGAGTTAGAATCTAAGATAAAGTCAAGCTATCCTCACCTCTTCGATATACCAGGTACGTACCCTAATTTCGAGGATGAAATTTCATAAGAATGGGAGGTTGTAAGATCCCAACTTTTATGAATAAAGATTAATTTCTTTCAAAATATATTTTTGAATATTATGGTGTGGATATAATATAATGTTATAGTTGTGGGTAATATTTACAAATTTTGCAAAGTAAGCAAGTGGTTATATAATATTCAATTGGTCGGGGAATATTCATTTTAACAGAGAATATTCGTACGACGACACAATCATTGGTGGACCCCACAACAGAAGCATTGTCGTAATAAGAAAATGACAAAATTATATTTTTATAAAAATAACGGATGAAGTGTTACCGTTAAAACTGTTGAACTACCCGGTAGTAAAAGTACAGTAATACGTGTGGTTGCATAGTAGCACACGGTATTGGTTATTGATGCTTACGTGAGAAGTCACTCAGTTATACTCAATTATTGCTACAGTAATTGCTGCATCATATCTCTCATATTATTGATTCAATTATTGTCACAGTATTATCTACATAATATGTTATATTATTAAATCAATAATTGAGACGACAAAGTTATTTATATTATTAAATTGTAATATTTACAATGTCTAGAAGTTCTGTCAAGGAGAGGTTTGGTCATCTAATTGCGCGCCAATAAGGAGAAATCCTTATCAGAAAACCCCCTCTTTCCTGGGAACGACCTGGTTGTTAAATATTATGAGTTATAATATTAATGATGAATAAGTTCCTGTTGATTAAAGATGAATTTGATAGTTCCATTGTGTTGGGATTATTAATGTTGGTGGAAATCGACATCTATTTTTTTTTGTTATCCGTGGGTTTCCGACCCACAGGCCGACTAATCCCCCGAGCCCAGTACCAGAGCAGTTTGCTACCCGACTTGCTCCAGGGGTACCGTGGCCACCATGACCATTTCTGGCTTAACAAATGTTGCTAGTGGGGATCGAACTGAAGACGTCCGGGTTTACGGCTCGCCCCCAATCAATCCTTAACCACTGCGCCAAGTGCTGATGGTTCGAAATCGACATCTATTCCGATGATAATTGATGTTTGGGGGCTATATAGATAAATCAGGTAATTAATCGGATAAATGAGCAATTAATTGCTACTAATTCACATGCTTATATAACTATTTGTTCACATGTGTGTACTATTGAATCACATTCATGTACTATTAGGGGAGTTGGTGCAAGATTGATAATACTTGCATGACTAAGTTAAAAATGGAGGTATAGATGGAGGTACTATACTGTAGTTCGTATTTTCACATGATTATAACTATTGATTCACATGATTGAACTATTGATTCACACTATTTACTATTAGGGGAGGTGGTGTAAGTTTGATAATACTTGCAGGATAAAATTAAAAATGAAAGAAAAGTTGGAGGTATTGTACTGTAATATTTCGAGCCTCAAAACGTGCAATTATCGAAACTATATTTTCCTATAAATAGAAGCTCATTCATCCTCCATTTCTCACCAATTCACTAAAACTATAAAGCAATTATTATAGAGAGAAATTATAGAGAGAAAGAAGAAGAGAAGTTTGCTACCTCTCTACTCCAGTATCCAATTTCTTTCTAAGGTAAGGGGTATTATTTCTTTCGTATTCATGAAAAGAGCTTCTGTTATTCCATTCTTTATTATTATGTTGGATTAACCTGTCTATGCGAAGTACCACATACATGGTGAAATTCTTCTATTATTTCATTCTTTTATTATTATGTTGGAATAACCTGTCTATGCGAAGTACCGCATACATGGTGAAATTCTTCTGTTATTTCATTCTTTATTATTCTGTTAGAATATCCTGTCGGTGCAGTCTATCGCATGCATGGTGAATTCTTTGTTATTCCATTCTTTATTATTCTGTTGGAATATCCTGTCTGTGCGAATTACGCTAAACCTAGTTCCATTCTTTATTATTCTGTTAGAATAACCTGTCTGTACAGTCTATCGCATGCATGGTGAATTTTTCTGTTATTCCATTCTTTATTATTCTGTTAGAATATCCTGTCTGTGCAGATTACGCATAACCTGGTTCCATTCTTTATTATTCTGTTGGAATATCCTGTCTATGTGGATTATCACATGCATGGTGAATGATCCTTTATATTCATTCCTTATTAAATTGTTGAAATGATCTGTCTACGTGGATTACCGTATGGCGGGTGAAAATCTATTTGCAGTTTCATATATTTTATGATACTCATTTGGTTAAAATTTTGGCTTCTATACTCCATGAAATTAGTAGAATATCCTGGATATTTGCGCTTCATCCGGAATCTTTTCATGGAAATATTCTTCTGAGCATTCTTGAATTTTACTCCACAAAGCAGTATCATGTTGACAGTTTGGACGTAATTGATTTCAAGATAAATTAACTTATAAATCTTTAAAATTTATTCTTGAACTTGTTTTATTGAATTATTATGTCATTGTCATCATCCTCATGCTTATATTGTGATGAAAGTCATCTTTGGCTTACGTGCATAGATGGACTTCGTATGATTATGACCAGGGATTATTCGATATAATCATGACCTGTAATGCTATAAATGATTTGGTAAAAGTCCTCAGTAGCCTGTAGTGCATTGATGGACAGTTTTTGGTATGATTATGACCAGGAATTATTTGGTATAGTCATGACCATTGATGATTTAATGAATATCCTTGGCCCGTAGTGCAGGGATGACTCGATGATATGGTTTATTTATTAAGCTGAGTCTCAGCGATAAAAATTGATGAAAACATTTTAAATCATAGAAGATAGTAGGTATCATGCTCTACTTTACTCTTCTAATGGATTGCTTATTCCGCTGCAGTTAAACTTGATGTCTAGTGTATTTTATCAGTTTAACATTGTTGAAGACTAATGATAATTTATTCTGCATTATCTTAGTCATATTATTTCTTACTGGGCTAGTTGAGCTCACCCTTTCTTTCACTGTTCTCTTCAGGAAATGAGAACGTAGCCGGGATCAGTCGGGGAACGGTAGTGACGGTCCAGATGATAGCATTAGTAGTCCTCACTATTCTGTTAAATAGTGTGACAATAAATGTAATGAGGACTCCATTGAGTGTGGGTATTGTCTAGATGACAATATTCTTATTAAAACTCTTAAATTATGTTTTATCGTATTTCACACGACTGTTATATAATTAAGTTGTATTTAAATTTTGTACCATGTATTTGGTGACTCAATATGGATGATGTATACCTATTTTGGGGGCGTCACAGTCATCCTGTTGATCAAAAAAGTACATGTGACACGTGTCAGTTTCTATGTGGGTGTTTAGTTTCTTAGTTTTCTAAGAAATAAAACTTGGTATCTATCTCAACCATCGAAGCACTGCTACACGATGTTGTGAACAAATATTATGGATGAAACAAACCCTGTCTGATTACAATAACATGTTTAACCGTGTCTCAATCTTATGTGATAATACAAGTGCAATAAATCTGAGTAAAATACTGTATTTGTAAGACATCGACTTTTATGAAATAAAAGTCTAATTTAATTTACGATCATTATTCTAAAATTGAAAAATATTAAATTGAAAAATGGTCAAACGGACATTAATCGGATAAATGAGCAAATAAAGAGGGGGATTAAATCTTCTAGAAGTGGGAGGCGGCTAATTAAGAGCTGAATTGTCAGAGAGGGAATTTAGGGGGAACATGTGGGGGAAAGAAAGAAAAAGAGGAAAGAAAAAGAGTAAAATGAAGAAAGAGATAGGAAAGAAAGGAAAAGAGGGAATAAATAATTATATTCTCTCTTACCTCCATTTACCTTCCCACGCCAAGCACTTCAGCAAAAAGAAAGAATAGAGAGAGAGAGAGAGAAAGAAGAAGAATGAGAAATTAAAAAGGTATTTTTTTAAATCTTTGATTTACTATTAGATTTATGGATTTTATGAGTACATATTTATGTATGTGCTTGTTGAGATGATTTAAAATTGCATAAACATGAATCAAATAAGAGAAATCTAGAAATCAAAAGAAGAACAAAATATGAAGATTTTTAGAAAAATTAGTTTACTACTCGATTTTGTAAAATTCATAACTTTTTGTGTATAATGAGTTAGGAGATGAGCCATATATCAAAAGAAAGCTTTGGAAGTAAGATAAACCCAGAAATTTGAATCACCCAAAAATTCTTTACGGTTTTTTTTGTGGTGATAATTTGAGTGAAACTGGTACGAAGGACTTATAGTCCAAAAAATCAGTTTTATTAAGCTCTATTGCATGAGTTATAATTTTTAATCTGACTGTTGGATCGTTGTAACTTTTGGATATGTTATGCATATATAGGTTGAGTATTTGTCCACAAATTTTGAACCGTTAAAGATTAACATATGATTTGTTATGAATTTAAGGAGGTGACTGATCTAGAAATTTTTGTAGCAGAATTTTCAGTAAGCCTTTCTCTCTATGTTAGAGTCAGAATTTGGAAAAATATTTTTCTACAAAGTTATAAAGAATTAAATTTTACATGGAAAGGACATAAGATTCGTATTTTTCTGATAAAATGTTAATTATTATGAATTATTGAAGTTTCTGAATATTGGTATTTATAATTAATTTATCAAAAAAATTATTTGGGCTGAAATATTTTTACGGAATGCTTATAATATCATCTTAGAATTTCTACAAATTTTTGATGAATTATTGAAAAGCAAAAGTAATTATTGTGTTTTTAAACTATTTATAGTTAGTTTGAAAATAGAAGAAATTCATATAAAATTCTATGAATGCTGAAAAATTATGAAACTTGGTGAAAATGGTATAATATTATTTTATAATTTCTGGGAAGTTTTGAAAAATTATCGAATGATAGAAATATTTATTGTATTTTTAAGCTAATTATGGTTAGTTTAAAAATAAAGGAAATTCATAGAAAATTCTATGAATGGTGAAAAATAATGAAATTTACTGAAAAATATTATAATAATATAAGATTAATATTGATGATGTTTTAAAGATATAAAAATATGTGGAGTTAGTATTTCTATTTGAAGCTATTAAATTATAGTTTTTATAAATAGAAATAATTATAGAAAATTGTCGGATAATTCGAAAAATTTAAAAAGTACAGTAATATGCGTGATTCCACAGTAGTACATGGTATTTCATAGTAGCACACGGTATTGCATAGTAATTCATATTATTAATTCTTACGTAAGAAGTTACTCGGTATTTTATTCAATAATTGTCACAGTAGTTATTGCACAGTGATTTATATTATTGATTCTTAATTATGTAAGAAGTCACTCAGTATTTTATTCAATAATTGTCACAAGTAGTTATTGCACAGTGACTCATATTATTTGATATGATATAATTAAACTAGTTGGCAGTATTGTGAGTCTATGTTAATAATTGTGAAAAATAGTTTAACGATTGAAAATGGTGTTGATTAAAGATAAGTATGATGTGAACATGTTTGTTCAATTATTTTCTTTTCACAAAAGTAAGTTTGGCAGGACTTGCCGACACTCTACTTTTCCTAAAGTAGTCTGAACCACAACTCTTTTATTGAATAAATTTTGTTTAAACGTGTACAAAGTGGGTTTAATTTTCTCTGTGGGACAAAAAAATTCACTACCATTATTATATACCTCATTTGGTTATTTTGTCAAAGTGGATGTGCTACTTGTTTACTAAATTTTCAGTATAAATAGGTTACTCGGTTGAGTAACTAAACACACACCATCACTACACTAAAAATATAAAATTCTTTTACTACAATATTGTGAGTATAATATTGTGAGCATTTCTATTGAGTGTGATATTACTCCAAGTGTAGATAAGGAATGCAAGCGTTGTTTAAGTTGATCAATTTCACAGAAAACAAAATCAAATCACATGTTGAGGTAAGGGAAGTCATTATTATGGTAAGAGGGTATCATTTTTATGGTAAAAGGATGTCATTTTCTTTCATACTCTATATTGTGGTAAGATATTATTATTCATTTCTTCATCTTATCATTAAATAATGAAAAGTCCTGAAATGATTAGAATATCTGTAATAACCAAATATTTTAAATAAGAAATTTTGCGAATAAACTTTTTTATATATAAAGGTGGGAATATGTGCAAAGTAAAGTATATGTACCTATGTGATAAATAAAATTTATTTATTACATGAATAATTATAAATAATTTCTTTTTAAGAATATTGATCATTATATATTATGTTCTTATAATAAATTAATTTTGTAATAAAAATAGTTTTCCGTGAATATATGATTTTTGTATATATGATATGATTATTAGGATTATTATGATAAGTAATGAATACACACTTAGATTTGCAATATCACTCGCGTGGACATTACTTTATGTCGTGAAAAATGAGTATGGCGATGAAGGTTGACACCGGCTTGAAGCTAAACCAGTTTTGGCACTGTCAGGGTACGACGCAGCTGCGCCGTTGCCGTCCCAACAGTACAAATTGGCGCAGCTGCGCCAGTGGTCAGTTGGAGAAAATTATTTTTCTTCTTTAGAAATAAAATGGAACATTTTGTTATATGTGTAACATTGATAAACCATGAAATAAAGTGCGTTATGTTTGACGAAGGAAATATTAAGTAAACCATTAATTAATTAATTGTGGTAGAATATTGATTACTTGGTAATTAATTAATAATATGTGATTACTATTATTTGTAATATATCTATAAATATAATAAGAATTATATAGATAATTAATGATTATGGAGATCCATAAATACATTAACTAATGATGATTGGAGTAATTAATTTTGGTGTTAATTAATCAAGGAAGTGAATAATTTATTTAATTGACATAAATAAATAAGTTATTAATATAATAATATTAGATTAATAATTATATGCACGTGAGCAATATTACGACTATACTATATAGCGCAGTGTGACTTTTATGTGACTATATATTAGGTCTTATTAAACTATATTGTATGAAACAATGTGATTGAGCATATTGGAACTATATGTTATAAATACATTATGAAAGGTGTATGTGACAATATGTATAAAAATATAGCATGAACATATTGTAAGCTATTATTTTTAATAAAGTATACCGGTGTGATAAAAATTATACATGTACTATATGTATGTTATATTTTCATATTACATCTACTACCTTGAAATATTAAATATGTAAATCATACTGTGGCACTAAGTTATAATGTATGGTTGATATGTGTATAGAATATAACATAAGAATAAGAGTTGTGTATAAGTATATAGTCTAATGTTGCAAGAGTGCCGAGTTAATTTGCTTGTCCCAAAACTAGTGTCCCATTTACTCATTTTTTTTAGCCACATGAATCACATAGAGGCTGAGGCCTATTTCTTTTTCTTTCTTCCAAGCTTTCTAGGTGTTGATTATGGAGGGGAGTGGAGATTATGATTAATTACAACAACCATTTACCAACTCTCTCTTAACCATCATGTAATATAACATTCTCATTGGTTTAATTTGGTGTATATATGCATTGTCTGTGTTTTTGTTTCGCTACAAATATAACCCATCTCCTTCTAATATCCATTGCTAAAAATTGCTAAGGTGTGGGTTTCAAATGCTTGATTATGTGGGGTTAGATTTTAAATGGGTTGGGTAATGTTCATATAGTTGTTATATAATCATACAAGCATGTTGAAACTGTTACATGACTGTTTAGAATAAAATTTATGAATAATTTCTATGTTTGGGCTAAAGTTCTACCAAAGCAGACTATTCCTAGCTTGAACCAGTCATGGCACAGCTGCGCCAGATTAACACTGAGGCATAGCGCAGCTGTGCTGGTCTCTGTTTTCAGTTTCTATCTTTTGTTAAAAATTATGCTAAGTGTGATCAATTATTATGACTTAAATTAGCATGCAAGCACGTGTAATGTGTATATATAAGTATATTAACCTAATGTGAACATGTTTACTAGGATAGCATACATGATAATCAAAAGCATATAGTTTAGATGAAAATTAGGATTTTAGAAACGAACTTAATATGTATGTATGCCATGGTTATGTACTGACTTTACAAGCATGTTGGTATGATTTAGAAAGGCATGAATAACCCGTTAACTTGTGTTTATATGATTCATAGTTCTTTGCTCATGACCACTTTACTTAGGATTTGTATTAAAGAAGTTTATAACTTAGTATAGTGAGCTAACATGCATGACTACAACATGCTTTATATTTTGACCTTGCGAGCATGATAACATGACTTGACTATATATGATTAGAGCCTTAAAGTTGTCTTGTATGTGTTAAATTGCATTGTTCAAGTTTAAAATAGTTTCAAAAGCAAAGTTGAACATATTTTCAAAATATAGTTGCATCACATGAATATCTAGATTCTAAAGGGTTAAGATGTCATGTTATGTCTATAATATCCCTATACATGATCCATATGTATTGAACATGTAGAACCTACTAGTAAGGTTACTAATGAAAATACGAGAATGTTAACATACTACCTTGAGGGTTAGAATCTGATAATTGTGATTATATTTGATGATACTCTTAGACTCACTCATGTAACTTAAACATATATATACCATACTTGTGTATCATAATTCAAGTAAAGCATAAACAAAACATATTTTCAACCAAAGCGATGCTAATTTCACAAATGTGTTATGAATATGAGAGCATGCATAATATGAGTTTTATAACTACCTTGTATGTTTAGAGAGCAAGTATGATAGACTTGGTGGTTTCATGACCTTGAATAGCCTGGCGTAAGTCGGGTAGCAAACCGCTCTGGTACTGGGCTCGGGGGATTAGTCGACCTGCGGGTCGGAAACCCACGGATAACAAAAAAAAAAAATATATATATATATATATTATGTGTGAATGTTGTGCTCATGTTGAATAGAAACCATAAGGCAACAACTGAGTCTTGGCTTGGCCAGAGGAATGGCGCAGCTGTGCCGGTCCTAGTCTTAGCCATGGCGCAGCTGCGCCAGTCTGGAATCTGAGATAGTGTAATCAAATTTTTGACAGTTAACTTGTAGGATGCCTATATTGCTAGAAATGGTGTAAAACCTATTGATACATGTATATATGTGAGGATTAAGTAATATCATGGTGTTTGTCTTGTAAAAGGAAAGTCCATGGGTAAAAAGGACTTAGCCATGAGCATTCTTAATTTGCTTATGAAATAACTGGATAATTGATTTCGTGATAAACATATAAGCTGATTTTGTATCATATGTGCATACTTGAATCATGTCGAGCTAGATTAACGAATTTGTTAGCTAATGAGCATTTTGTACTTATAATACGATATAAATAGGATTCGAAAGTGTTGATTTATTTACGTGGATAAACTATGCTTAAGGCAAGTATCTTTACTCTTTATATCTATTTATATAAACCTACACGTAAGTAAGTTATTGAATTATATTTTGGTTATACGAGTTTTTAAACCTTATTGTTATTGATTATGTATCCAAGCATTTGTATTCATAAAAGTTCTCAAACTTTATTCGTTCATTGTTTATCAGTACAGTATTACTGCAAGATATATATATATATATATATATATATATATATATATATATATATATATATATATATATATATATATATATATATATATATATATTCTGTTCGTTAAATTCTAATTATGGTTATTCAAGTGTCCTTACTTGGATAATCATTGTACATGTTGATACATACTTGTTGATTTCCAGTATGTATACTTTAATTAAAAGTCGTCTAAGCTATTTGACTCAGCTAGACATAGATTTAAAATATCGTTGAGCATGATAGAACCCTATTGATATCCAACCAAATTGTTTTGGTTCGGATTCCCGACTAAGTATGAACATCCCGAATCAAGGAAACTTTTGTGAGCCCAAGGCGGATATGATGAACGAGAATATCATTCTGGTATGTAGTATTGATCAATACAGGGCATAACGGGCTGATCACCCCCCGTGCCCATAAGTTATGACTGTTTACGGATGAAGTTCTGTTTAACTTTTTTGAAAATAGAAAATAATGTTCATAGTCTGTCGACTGATCTCCAGCTATAGTCAGTACGTAGTTTCAAAAATTCGAAATAGAATTGATATGTTGATTAGAATTAGTTTCAGTTACTTGACAACTATTGCTTCGTTGTAGAAGTATCACTCAAAGAAAATATTTAATCCTTTCAGCTAATGTTTATTGTTTCCTATTACTTGCTGGGCACTCAAATGTTCATTCTTGCTTAATTTAAATGGTTTCAGTTAAGTATGACCAACCAGAGGCCTCTTCCTATTGGTAATTCCCTTAACTCCTTCAAATCGTTAGCATCTCCCGGTGGGAGTCATGATTTTTCTGACACCGACTGCACTCCTTCTCCCAACCCTCTGGCGGGTAGGCTTAAAGCTATAGATGAAAAGGCTGGTCGTGAGCTTAAATCTAAGGCCAGAGGTGGGTTGGAGGTGGGTCTTTCATCTAAGAAGAAGAGTAAAGGAGGTGGGGGAGGGAAATCAACAACTTAACTTTATTATTATTTAGTTATGGTTAATTTTTGCTCTATGGATATTAGAGGTGTAAATACAAAGTCCAAGCAGGATAGTGTCCCTTGTTCTTTTGTGTAAACATAATATTTCTTTTGTTGGCCTCGTTGAAACTAGAGTCAAAGCTCCCAAAGCTAATACTGTTTCTATGGCTATTCGTTCTAGGTGGCAATGGCAGTTTAATTATGAGTATCATGTGAATGGGAGAGTTTGGGTGGGTTGGGACCCGAATGTTTGGAATGCGAATATTATCTCTAAATCTTCTCAGTATATGCATTGTGTTGTTATGTCTCCTGCTCTTAACTTACATATGTTTGTTACGGTTATATATGGTTTTAATACCCCTTCGGGTAGGAAAGCATTATGGGCGGACTTGAGATCCTTAGCCCCCTCTATTAATCTTCCTTAGTGTTTGCTAGGGGACTTCAATGAGGACATTTCTATTACTTAAATTATTGGTGGGGTTGACTCTTGGGATAGTGGGATGTAAGACTTCCTTGACTGTACCTCAGACTTGCATCTTGCTGATCTTCGGGCAGTTGGGTCTTCCCACTCCTGGTGGAATTCTAGTGATTCCAAACCTATTTTCCAAAGAGTTAGACAGAGCTTTGGGGAATGATCTGTGGTTGTAGCGATTTCCTCTCTATCAGGCTTTCTTTACTTCCAGAGATCTCTCTGATCATTGTCCGGTTGTGGTTAAAATAGGTTCGGTTCAGCCCTCTAGTCCCAAACCTTTTCAATTCTTTAACTTCATGTTGGATCTCGATAATTTCCACGAGGTGGTTCGGAATGCTTGGAATGGTCATGTTCCTGGGGATCCTTTGCAAATTTTGGCTAGGAAGCTGAAAGCTGTAAAGATGCGCAGCGGTAAGCTTCGCCCTGGGGTGAGCCGTAGATCCGGACATCCTGGGATAGAGTCCTGCCTGCCTCAAGTGTGAGAATTCTTCAATTCGAGTGGCCATGGGGACGTGGGCGTAAGCCCATATGAAAAGCCTGACCCGGGGTGGGGAGACTTAGTCTGACTGCGGTAGGGAAACTCCACATTAACAAAAAAAAATAAATTTGTCTTCCCTGGTTGATAAGTCCAGAGCTGCTCTTCAGGAGACACAAGTTGTTATTTCTCTTAATCCTGCTGATTTATCTCTTCTTCAGCGTCAAAGAATTCTCTCTAATGATTTATGGAATGCCCTGTTGAATGAAGAGGTTATCAAAGCAAAAATCTAGAATACAATGGCTCAAAGATGGGGATAAAAATACTGGCTTTTTTCACAATCAGGTAAAAAACAGATGGAATCAGAACAAAATTATTGCTATTGAGGATGGGGATGGTGTTCTTCACTCTGATCACAAGGAAATCCAAGACATTGCTGTCAATCAGTTTCACTCCTTGCTAGGGTCTCCCTCACCGACTGATTGTCATGATATCCATAATCTCTCCATTCTATTTTCCCAAACTGTTTCTTCTATGCAAGCTGCTTCTCTCGAGAGGGATATCACTGATGATGAAATTCTGTCTACTCTAAAATCAATGAAGAAAAATAAGAGCCCTGGCCCTGATGGCTTCAATGTCAATTTCTTCCTGCACACCTGGGATATTGTTGGGAAGGACTTTACCCTAGCAATTCAGTCTTTTTTTAGCAAGGTTGCTTGCTTAGAGGTTCAAACTCAATTGTCATTGCCCTAGTTCCTAAGGTTCTTCACCCTTCTTCCATGAATGACTATAGGCCTATATATTGTTGTAACACAACTTACAAGTGCATCTCTAAGATTATTGCTTCTAGGCTCAAGGTTATTCTGCCTTTGATTATCTCTCCTTGCCAAGCAGCTTTTGTCTTAGGTAGAAGGATTGGGGATACTATCCTTCTTTCTCAAGAATTGTTCAGGAATTACCATAGGCATTATGGCTCGGCTCGTTGTGCTATGAAAATTGACCTCAACAAAGCTTTTGACTCCGTCTCGTGGGATTTCTTGTTGGCAGCCCTTAGACTTCTCAAATTTCCTCCTAAATTTGTGTTTTAGATTAAGGCTTGCATCACCTCTACTTTCTTTTCGGTTAAGGTCAATGGTTCCCTGTGTGGCTATTTTAAAGGGGCTAAAGGGTTACGACAAGGGGACCCTTTATCGCCTTACCTTTTTGTTATTGCTTTAGAGGTGTTATCTACTATGTTATCTAAGGAATCTAGGGAGCCACTCTTCAAGCACCACTGGAAAACTAAGTTACTTTCCATTACTTATTTGTGCTTTGTGGATGATCTCATTCTTTTTTGTCACGGCGATACCCATTCGGTTCAAATTATAAAGAAGTGCCTTGACAACTTCTCTGCCTTATCGGGTCTTTATGTAAACGATTCAAAGAGCATGTGTTTTCTCTCCCAGGTTCCTGATTCTCAGGCTGCGTCCATATTAGATACTTTAGGGTTTCAATTGGGTGGATTTCTAGATAAGTTTTTGGGGGTCCCGTTGATAACCTCTAAGCTTAATCTAGCTGATTGCTATCCTTTTATTGAAAAGATTAAAGCCAAAATTTCTTCTTGGACTAATAAGTTTCTCTCTTATGCCGGGAGACTGTAATTAATCAAATTCGTAATTTTTTCTATACAATCCTATTGGTCTTCTCATTTTATTCTCCCGACTGCGGTGCTTAAAGATCTCAAATCCATCATGAGTAGGTTTTTATGGAAGGGTCCATTATTGCTTAAATATGGAGCTAAAGTAGCTTGGAGTAAAATTGCTTTACCATTCTCCGAAGGAGGTCTTGCTATTAAGCACCTTGAGGACTGGAATAGAGCATTGATTATAATGCACCTTTGGAGGATTGTTAACCTAAATTGCTGTTCTTTGCGGGCATCTTGGGTACGTGCTAACCTTAAATCCAAACTCTTTTGGTGTATGCCTATTCCTAATGTCTGTTCTTGGATTTGGAGGAAAGTGCTTCAACTAAGACATTTTTTTTGCTAAGTTTGTTTGTATATAAAAAGGACTAAATACAAAGGCTAAGGGGCATACCCCAGAATATAGTAACATCATCTAAGTTGTATAGATGATGTTACGATACATGGAAGAGAACCCAACATAACAAGTTAAACTAACAACCAATTTCATATTGATTACAGTTGAGAGCAGCCGACCCAGCCGACCTGGCTCTCCCACGCCTGAAGGCCAAAACCTGGGCTAGTACCTTTATGGTCGCCCACCTCATGTTCCCATCCCGAAGCCACATGCTCGCCCGAAGCAATGCTCGCCCCAAGGCCACATGCTCGCTCGCCCACTTCATGGTCGCCCATAGCCATGCTCGCCCGAAGCCATGCTCACCCGAAGCCATGCTTGCCCACCTCCTGGCCACCACAAGGTTGCTCATGCTTGCTCTCCCACGCCCGAAGGCCAAAACCTGGGCTAGTACCTTTATGGTTGCCCACCTCATGCTCCCAGCCCGAAGCCACATGCTCGCCCGAAGCAATGCTCACCCGAAGCAATGCTCACCCGAAGGCCACATGCTCGCTCGCTCGCCCACTTCATGCTCGCTCGTAACCATGCTCGCCCGAAGCCATGCTCGCCCACCATATGGTCGCTCACCTCCTGGCTGCTCGCCCGAAGGCCATAACCTAGGCTTGCACACCACATGGTCACTCACCACCCACTTGCCCGAAGCCTTATGCTCGCCCAAGTGCGCCCATAACAAACCAGTACCTCACATGCCCCCCATGGGAGTAACCAACCAATTATAGTAATAATTATAGTTTGTGGCCTTGATGAAAGATTTGTAAGTTGAGAGCCTAGATTTGATGAGCTGGATAACATCCTTTGCTAGATTCCTTGGAGGGATGATGGTACCTTTGTGGATTTTGGTATTCCGGATCTCCCAAACTTTGTAAAAATAAGTAGCAATAGTCAGACTGAGGATGTTCTTGGAGAGTTTGGGTCCTTGGAAGGAGGTAATGAAAGCTATCAGAGCATCCCAAGAATAGGAAATGGTGACCAAATTTCCCAAATCAACAGCACTTTTAAGGATAGTCGAGGAGTACTCACATTCAAAAAACAAGTGGGAAAAGGATTCTAACTGAAGGTTGCAAAGAGGACACTTCCATGTCTGGCCTATGTAGCACCTTGTCTGGCCATTTATAGCAAGCTTTCTTAAGATACCAAGCCAAAGAATAAAGGAATAACGTGGCACGTGAAGCTTATTCCAGAGGATAGAACTCCAAGGGGCTATATGAGACCGTGCACAAAGAGAGTCCTAAATCTGTTTGGCCTTAACAGAAGTAACATCATAAGTATCCCACTTGATCAGGTCCCTTTGGGTAGAATGAAGTGGGATGGCAGTAACTTGTTGCCGAAATAGGATTACCTCATGGTGATTGCTTTTAGGAAGAGCCCAAGTACCACCCGTTATTATAGAGCTAAATAAAACAGTAGATGGAAGACCAGAGATAGAAAGAAGAGAATTTGATGGGTACAGTGCAGTCCCATTTATGGGTCGTACCATAAATTAGTAAGGGGGCCATCCCCTATAGTGTAACTCAGATGTTGAAGGGCAAGGGGACTTCAACTAAGACATTTAGTAGCTAAACACATCAAATTCCGTATTGGTAATGGGGAGAATACTAGCCTTTGGTTTCTCTCGTGGCTTGATGGTGTCCCTTTGGCCTCTTCAGTCCACTCTTTGATTATGAACTCCGGTTTGGGGCCCAATGCTTCTGTTAGCCATATTATGGGAAATTCTTCCTGGGTCCTTCCCTCTTCCAACCATAATGATTTCATTGTGTTTAGGGATGCTTTTGATTTCAATAGGCATTGTGATTCCACTAAGCTTGATCAGGTGCTTTGGGAGGATACTATTTCCATTGAGGTTAAAGTTTCTACAGTTTGGCTCTCTATTAGGAAGGCTGGAGCTGCAGTGCCTTGGGTCAATCTGGTGTGGCATAAATTTTTGACCCCAAGATTCTCGTTTAATCTCTGGTTGACTTGTCATAGGGGGTTGCGTACTTTGGATAGACTGTCTAGTTATGGTTTACCGGTTAACCCCTTCTGTGTGTTGTGTTCCACTGAGGTGGAAACATTCGATCACTTATTTTTCACTATAATTACTCTTTTCGTGTTCTTCTCTATGTTCTTAGACGTTGTGGTTGGAGAGGATGTAGTAGAAGTTGGAGCTTGATAACTGATTATCTGATTCATTACTCTAATCATCACTTCCATCATAGCCTTATTTATCTTGGGTTTGCCGCTGTTGTCTACAGATTGTGGAACGAGCGTAATGCTAGGATTTTCTCAAACAAAATTACTCCTGTCCGGATCCTTGTTCAAGACATTATGAATTTGATAAAGTGTAGTTTTCATACTAATCTCATATTTAAGCGGGTCAAGGATAGGTTATGTTATCGTCATTTAGTTCTATGAAATCGTGAAATCTTGATGTTGCATTCTTATTTTAACTACAAGTAATTGTATAGACTTGGCAATTTTTGGTTTTGCTTGGAATCTGGTTCCTTATTGTTGCAGGAGCTGTTCAGTGTCTGAACAACTATTTTGCTATTACAGCACTGCTACTGGTCTTTCACTGCTGGTGAATCTGGAGTGTCTGGTGTGTTGGGTCTACTGGGGGAGTTGCACTGATGTTGCTGCAGGTTTGTTGTTGCTGCTGCTATGGGTTCAAGTGTCATATTTCTAATTTGGTTCTATTTGTGGGTTTTGGGTATGTGCTATGGATCATGGATTTGGTGGTTTCTATCAGTTTGTGCTATGGGTCATGAAGCTTCTTGCAGTTTTTGAAGGGTCTGGTATTTGCTTGGGTACAATACTTCTGTTGTTGTCCTTCAGTGCAGCTGCTTTGTGTTTAGATGTAGCTGCTAGGCTTTTGCTGCTGCGCCTGGGGGACCTACTTTTGTACAGCTATTGTGTGGTTTTTACTACTGTATCTGGTTTGGCATGTTGGTTATTGTGTTCTTGTGTCACTACAAGTAGGTCTGGTTTGGGCTGTTGGGTTATTGGGTTCCTGTGCAGGTCTGGTTTGGGTGAAGCTATTCTATCTTTACTATTGATGGCATGTAGCTGAAATTAGCCTGCTGTTGTCTGCTCCCTTTTAGTGGTTGGTTCTGTCACTGGTGTGGAGGAGCTGATAGGAGTTTCTACTGTGGATGCCTATTTCTTTGGGGTCTGACCTGTAGAAATTTACTGCCGTTTTAGTGCTTGTTGTAGCAGCTGCTGGTTGTGGGGGTGGTGATGGTCCTGAACTGATGTAGGAGAGGCTAGCCATGGGTCCTGATATGACCAACGGGTGGATCCATCAGCTGGTCTAGTTGACTGTTCTTAGGTATTCTTTTACTTAGCTTATGGGTCAGTTTCATGTGATGATGTAGGATTGGGCTAGTACTGGGCTCTATTTCTGCTGTGCTATGGGGTCTATTGCTGCAGTTCCATCCTTCGGTCTGCTGGGTTGCTTAGGTGGTTTTTTGCTGGTTTGATGCAGTTTCATTTCTGGTTTGGGTTGCTAGTTGATGCTTCTGCTGCTTTTGTGGGAGTTGGCCTACAAAGTCCTCCTTATTGTTTGATCATATTTGGCTTCTGATTGTCCTGTCCTTGGACCTCCGGGTTTTGCCCTTTTTTGTATAAATGATAGTTTTCTGTAATAGCTTTGCTGGGCACAGTGCCTGCTATATTCTATAGTCATGACATCATAGGGCATGTTCTCTGATATCTATGCTATAGTCTGATTGGGTTACCCTATGGTCTAAATTTAGCAAAAAAAAAGGGAAAGGAAAGCTGTCAGAATAAGTTTGTCTTATTTTATGTAATAGCTAGACTTAAATAAGATGATGATATTTATTATCTATCATGTTATGAAATGTTTTAAGGTCGCGTACCTGGAATTTAGACAACTCTGATATGTAAATTAAGTTTGATATTTATGACAATGTTACTATTATTCCGCTCAAAGAAATTGTATCGTGAATCACTAAGTTCGGGTTTGAAATACCTGAATTTGTGGACATCACAGGTTGGTATCAGAGCTTTAGGGTTAGAAACCATAGGTTGGGGTAGACCTTAGGCTATAACCTTAGAGCAGAGGGAAAAGTTAAAAGTACATATAACTCATATAGAGTTTAAAGGAGATGAATCAAATAAATTCGTCGTCAAACCAAATAAAAGATAACTTATATAAAGCTTTTACTTGCTGTGTGTATATATTATATGCTAATCAGGATAATTTATGTGTAGATGTCAGGAAGAAAAGGATTAGGACACCCTCGGATAGTAAAGAAGGAGCTAATCTCCATAACCAAGCCAATATCAAAGCTAATAGCTGAAATAGAGGCTCACATTGAAAGCAACCCTAATGAGTTGATTATACTGGAAAAATGTAGTACCAGACCCAGAAACGATAATATAACTAATAGGTAGAGTATAGTTAAAGAATGTAAGGTCAAGCTCGAGTTCTTAAACTCATATGAGTGTGGTGAGTTCTTAAACTCATAATGTGTGGTAAGTTTGACGAACTTGGTATAGTTAGGTGTAAATGGATTATTGAGGATAATGGAAATATATAGATTACTAAGCAATTGATCCTTAGTGAAGGCGTAGGAAATAAGTAGTTTTAGTATTACTTGAATATGTATGGTTATAGGATGCGTATATGATAGGTATGTGGGTATAATGTAATATTCTTACCTTTTGTATAAGTTGTGGCAGTGAATCCCGACTTTTGAGTCACAAGGGGATAGTGGATGTTTAAAGTAGTATGTGCTATGGTCTGTCAAGTGCTATGAATATGAATCTATGTTGGATTAATGAAATAAGTTGGTATAAATATAGTAATTATTTATCTGAACACTGGTTAATATAGTAAACCAAGTTTTCAAAGTATAATATTCCGAATATATGATTATTTGAGTATAAAATTTCGCGTTAGGTGTATACCCTAAGACATAGAAGGTAAGTCGATGAAAGATAAATTATGATTAATTAGATAATGCCGCCAAGACGAAAATGAACCCAAAGGGTAGAAGAACCTGTCAACAAAGCTGGAGGACAACCAGATCCGATGAAGAATTTTGCGAATATGGTCGCTCGAGATATGCATAATGGAATACCAGTCGCGGGAAATCAACCAAATAATCGGTCGACGAACTTCAAAGACTTCAAGGCAATCGAACCGCTAGGATTTAGAGGGTCAACTTACCCTGTAGAAGTGGTTGTGGTAGCTAGGGTAATGGAGGGGCAAAAGATAGATTTTGCCACCTATATGATGAAAGGGGAGGCGAATTTTTGGTGGGAGACATATCTTACTCGAGCTGGAGAAGGGAGTAGTGGTAGTAGAACTAGAAAAAGAAAAGGAGATAATTTCGGGAATAGAGAAATTAGGTCAAGAAGTGGAAAGAATCAAGTTGTGCAGTGTGAAAATTGCGGAAGGAATCACTCGGGAGAGTGTCTTAAAGGTAAGTTTGTGTGTTATAAGTGTGGGCAGAAGGGACATATCTCTTCCAACTATACCAACCCTAGGATGAATAGTTGGTGTTTTAGGTGTGGATTAACGAAGCATAAGGTGAAGGACTGTCCGAAAAGGAGAAGGGATGTAGGAGGTGTGTGATAAGTGTATTTTATGTAAGTTATTTCATATCTAATTCATTCTTATTCATTGCTATAATCTTGTGTACATGTGCATTTTTTTACTTGTTTTGTGTTATTTTATGTGTAGGTTGGTGGTTGTGGCATTTAACGTACTATTGGTGAAGGTAGGTGTGTTTGGAACGAAAATGGAGCATATTTGGAAGCAACTCAATACTGCAGTCAAGTCATATTATAGGAGGTAAGCCCGCCGGGGAGGGCATGAACAAGCTTCAAACCCCTGCTGGGGTGGGGGGGGGGGCGTCTTCCCAATCATTTAGCAGGAGGCAAGCCCGCCTGGGCGGGCATTTTATACATACATACCCCTGCCGGGGCGAAGGGTCCTCAATTGGTCAAGTCAGAGCATAAGCCCACCGGGGCGGGCATTTATAGCATAGATACCCCCACTGGGGCGGGGGGTGGAAAACTTCTAGGAGTCCTGCTTCGGTTATAATTCTTCTTGGGTACGATCTTTAACTATTTGTATGGCATTATAACTCTATTGGATGGAGAATTCAGCTAGAGTGTTATGATAGATATATACTACTCCACAAACACAAAAAAAATGAGGATCTATTAGAGAGATTAGGAAGATAAAAGTTCAGTTTTTAGGGAGCAAAAGTGGAGGAGTACTTCGAGGAGTTTTTCAAGACGATTACATCTTTAGTCTACATGAAGGGTGTTTTCTAATATTCTTTGTGTTAGATTATTATTTGTAATTGGAAGGATGAATTCTATGATTTATTCAATATTTATTTCATTCATTATGAACTAATTCATTTTGTGGGCTTGTGATGGATCTTTAAGTGAATCAATGATTTTGTAAGCTTTGATTTCCAATTTAATAAGCTATGTCCAGTTTATCTATATTAATTTGTGCTTGAATCTATGAATTGTCTGATCAACAATTCTTGGTGGAGTTGGGAGGAATCGAGAGAGGATATTCAACTCTAGACCTAGTTAGTATAGCATGTGTTCAGGATTTTGTTAGTAGCTTAAACTTGACGTGTGTTAAGGTAAAGATATGCTTAACGCTGCATGTAATCGGATAGAGAACTTATTCTTCAAGCTTCTTCAATTGTAATTCACATAGAGATATAATGGGTTAGTTGATTAAGGTGTTGAACGGATTTCTATCTTAATTGTGGATTGAAGTTAATATGGTATTAGTGCATCGAGAGGTGGCTAATACTACGTTCGTGTTCTTGATTAATAAACTGGGATAGTGCGTTAAATTGGAATAAAAGTGTTAAAATCAAAGTGAAGCTTGGGGTGAAATCATAAGTCTAATTCTCCATCAATTTTTTGAAAATTCAGATTTTGATATTCGTGATTATTTATGTTAGTTTAATTATTCTTAATTTCAGTCTCGTTAAATTAAATCATTGAATTTGGTTTGTTTAATAAAATTAGGTTAATAAAAGATTGGTAATTATAAGTTAAGGAATTTGCTAATTATCTCTGTGGGAACGATACTTGACTTATAACTTTATTACTTGTTGACCACGTATACTTGAGTGTTATGCGTAATTAGATTTTACCCAACAAGTTTTTGGCGCCGTTGCCGGGGATATTTTTAGTATAATTCTTAATATTTTTACAATATCAGTTTAATTAATCAAGTTTTACTTAGACATTTTTATTTTTGTTTTGTGCTTCTTATTTCAGGTGTTGAACTTAGTTTATGCGAACTCGGTCCCAAAATCCAGACTTGCTGCCTTTTGAGGACGACATTGAGAAAAGGTTTCAGAGGTTGAGTAAGTGGATCAAGGAAATGAGGCAAGAATTCAAACAGGAAAAGGAAGAGGAAATAGTAATGGCGGCTGAAGATCGGAAAGCGTTCAGGGACTTCGAAACACCCAAGGTGACGGAACTGCACTCAAGCATCACCAGGCCAGCAATAGCAGCGAATACATTCGAGATTAAGCCTGGGATGATACAAATGATTCAGAATTCAGTTCAGTTTGGGGGATTTGCAAACGATGATCCGAACGAGCATCTAGTCAGCTTTCTGGAAATGTGCGACACTTTTAGATTTAATGGAGTTTCGGATGAGGCAGTGAGACTTTGTTTGTTCCCATTCTCTCGACGGGACAAGGCGAAGAGTTGGTTGCATTCCCTACCGCCCGGTTCGATAACAACTTGGGAGGATTTAGCTCAGAATTTCCTTGCAAAATTCTTCCCACCGGGCGAAAACTGCGAAGATGAGGAATGAAATCACAATGTTTGAACAACAACATGGGGAGTCATTATATGAGGCATGGGAGAGATACAAGGAACTGCTTAGAAAATGCCCACATCATGGATTGCCCCAGTGGCTACAAATGAACACCTTTTATAATGGATACATGGGAATCTCAGGACAAGTATCGATGCAGCATCGGGCGGAGCATTCCTGGCTAAGAGTTATGAGGAAGAATATGAGTTGATTGAAACCATGGCTACTAATAACTATCAGTGGCCCACAGCGAGAATGACACAGGCAAAGGCAGCTGGGGTATTAGAAGTAGATAACTTGACAGCAATTCAAGCACATATGGCTGCAATGTCAAAGAAGTTGGAGCAAGTGGTAGCCGCACAAACACAACAAAAACAGCAAGCATCGCAAGTGACAATAGTGTGTGAGTTGTGCTCAGGAGAACACCCAATAGAGCAATGTGCAATTAATCCAGCAGCTATGCAGTTCATCGGTAATTATAACAGAATTCCTCAAAACACTTATCAGAACACATATAATCAAGGAAATAGGAATCATCCGAATTTCTCATGGAGCAACAACCAGCAAAATCAAGCTTCACATCAAACATACCCGCCAGGTTTCCAGAATAGTCAACAACCAATTTAATATCAAGAAAGGAAATTTGATCTGGAGGAAAAGTTGGATAAATTCATAGCTACCACCCAGTTGGCGATCAAGACTCTAGAAAATCAGATGGGTCAGATAGCGTTGGCAGTGAATAGTAGACCACAAGGAACACTACCAAGTGACACCGAAAAAAATCCTAAGGGTAATCATGAGCAGTGTCAAGCCATTATGTTAAGAAGTGGAAATAGCTTGTGGGTCAAGAGCCAGAAATTTTGATTATAAAGGAAAATGAAGCAGAGACAGAAAATACAGGGGGTGAGATAAAGCATGGAAACGAGACACAAATGGATAAAATAAACCCAGTAAACCACAGCACTTGGCGCAGCGGTAAGCTTCGACCTGGGGTGAGCCGTAGACCCGGACATCCTGGGATCGAGTCCCGCCTGCCTCAAGTGTGAGAATTCTTTAATTCGAGTGGCCACGGACGGCCAGCGCAAGCTGGTGCGCAAGACAAAACGGTTGAGTCCGGCCTGGGGGGATTAGTCCGACCGCGGTTGGGAAACCCCACATTATCAAAAAAATAAAAAATAAAAAATAAACCCAGTTAACAAACCAGCTATTTATCCTCCCCCACCATTCCAGCAAAGAGTTCAAAAACAAAAGTTAGACAAGCAATTTTCAAAATTTTTGGAAGTTTTCAAGAAACTTCAAATTAACATAGCATTCGCAGAGGCCCTAGAACAAATGCCTAGTTATGCAAAATTTATGAAAGGGATTCTATCAAGGAAAAAGAAATGGGATGACTTTGAGACGGTGGCATTAATAGAGGAGTGTAGTACGATATTACAGCATAAATTACCACCAAAACTCAAAGACCCGGGGAGCTTTATTATTCCATGTACGATTGGGGAGAGGCATTTCAGCAAGTGTTTATGTGATTTGGGGGCGAGTGTAAACTCGATGCCACTGTTAGTGTACTTAGAATTAGGTTTGCCCGATCCAAGGCCTACTAACATCTGCCTACAGTTGGCGGATAGGTCAGTTACGTATCCGAGAGGCATAGTAGAGGACATCTTAGTGAAAGTGGACAAATTCATATTCCCCGCGGACTTCATCATTCTAGATTTTGAGGAGGACAAGAACATCCCAATTATCCTAGGGAGACCATTTTTGGCTACAGGGAGAACACTCATTAATGTACAAAAGGGAGAACTCACTATGAGGGTCCAAGATCAAGAAGTGAAATTCAGCGTGTTTAAGGCCATGAAATTCCTTACGGATGAGGAAGAATGTTTTCGACTGGATCTAATTGAGCAAATCATTAGTGATGACATGAGCAAAAGTTTGGTGAACGATCCATTAGAAACAACATTATTGGGAGATGAAGAGATTGATGATCCGGAATTGGTAGATTACCTTCAATTACTAGACTCATTTCCATGAGTACCAAGATTTAGAACACAATTTGAACCATTGCACAAGGAAGAGGTAACAGCAGAAAAATTAAAACCATCATTGGAAGAGCCTCCAAAGCTGGAACTTAAACCACTTCCTAAGCACCTCAGGTATGCGTATTTAAGCAATTTAAATAATTTACTTGTTATTATTTCAGCTGCACTTAAAGAATTGCAGGAAGTAAAGTTGCTGAGGGTGCTTCGGGAATACAAATCAGCCATTGGATGGACAATTGCCGACATAAAGGGAATAAGCCCTTCATTTTGTATGCATAAAATTCTGTTGGAAGATGATGCAAAACCAACGGTGGAACAATAGCAGAGGCTCAATCCAATTATGAAGGAAGTGGTAAAGAAGGAAGTTCTGAAATGGTTAGATGCTGGCATCATTTATCCGATTTTAGACAGTAAATGGGTTAGTCCAGTCCAGTGTGTACCGAAGAAAGGAGGAATGACGGTGGTGCAGAATGACGACAATGAGCTAATCCCAACCAGAACAGTGACGGGTTGGCGGGTTTGCATGGATTACAGAAAATTAAACAAGGCAATCCGAAAAGACCATTTCTCACTGCCCTTTATTGACCAAATGTTAGATAGACTGGTGGGACATCAGTATTACTGTTTATTAGACGGGTATTCAGGTTACAACCAAATAGTCATTGCTCCGGAGGATCAAGAAAAAGCCACATTTAGATGCCCTTACGGCACCTTTGCATTCAGAAGGATGTTATTCGGACTATGCAATGCACCGGCAACTTTCCAAAGGTGCTGCAAAGATGCAAGGAAATGAATCTCGTTCTAAATTGGGAAAAATGCCACTTCATGGTAGAAGAGGGCATCATTTTGGGTCATAAGGTATCAGCTCAAGGATTGGAAGTCGACAAGGAAAAGCTGGAAACAATTGAAAAATTACCTCCACGAACCTCAGTGAAGGGTATTCGGAGTTTCTTGGGACACGCCGGGTTCTACAGGAGGTTTATAAAGGATTTCTCAAAAATTACGAAACCTCTATGCAGTCTTTTAGAAAAAGATGCGACGTTCAGCTTTGATGAAGAATGAAAGACAGCGTTTGAATTGTTAAAGAGGAAATTGACTACAGCCCCTGTTATAGTTGCACCGGATTGGAGCATGCCATTCGAGCTGATGTGTGATGCAAGTGACTTCGTGGTTGGGGCTGTTTTGGGGCAACGTAGAGACAAGGTGTTTCACGCTATATACTATGCAAGCAAAACACTTTCAAAAACTCAATTGAACTACACAACCACGGAAATAGAGTTGCTTGCCGTGGTATATGGGTTTGACAAATTTTGTGCTTACTTAATCGGGACTAAGGTGATAGTCTATACAGACCATATAGCGATTCGATATTTGATAGCGAAAAAGGATGCTAAGCCACGCCTTATCCAGTGGATTCTCCTACTGTAAGAATTCAATTTAGAAATAAAGGATAGGAAGGGGACGGAGAACCAAGTAGATGATCACTTGTCGAGGCTGGAGAACCAATGGAAAGTAAAAGATGACAAATGCGAAATCAATGAATCATTCCTGGATGAGTAACTTTTTGGGATGTCAGCAGAGATTCTGTGGTATGGCGACTATGCAAATTTCGTGGTGAGCAACATTCTACCACCAGACCTCACAAGGCAACAGAAAAAGAAATTTCTTCACGACGTGAAGTGGTACATGTGGGATGATCCATATTTGTTTAAGCAGTGCGCCGACAAGGTGATTCGATGGTGTGTCCCGTACAACGAAGTGAAGAATATCCCGCACGAGTGTCACTCATCGGTATATGGTGGGCATTATGGGAGTGAGAGAACAACAACGAAGGTGCTACAATGTGGTTTTTATTGGCCAACATTATTCAACGACGCCCACCAGTTTTTCAAACAATTTGATAGGTGTCAAAGGGTGGGCAATATTTTGAAACGCAATGAGATTCCTTTACAAACGATTCTGGAAGTGGAAATTTTTGACGTTTGGGGTATAGATTTCATGGAACCATTTCCCTCGTCCATAAACAATCAATACATTTTCCTCGCAGTGGACTACGTGTCAAAATAGGTTAAAGCTGTAGCTCAACCAACAAATGATGCCAAAGTGGTCCTCAAATTCCTGAAAAAGAGCATCTTCACTAGGTTTGGCACACCAAGAGCAATTATAAGTGACGAAGGTAGTCACTTTTTCAATAAACTGTTTATTACTCTTTTGGCCAAGTATGGGGTGAACCACAAGATATCTACAACATATCACCGTCAAAACCAGTGGACAAGCTCAGGTATCGAACAGAGAAGTTAAAAAGATATTGGAAAAAGTGGTGAATCTGAGCCGGAAAGATTGGTCACTTAGATTGGATGATGCTTTATGGTCTTATCGGACAGCATACAAGACGCCAATCAGAATGTCACCATATCAACTATTGTACGGGAAGGCATGTCATCTACCGGTGGAACTACAACATAAGGCGTATTGGACAGTGAAAAAGCTAAATTTTGATCAAAAGGTTGTAGGAGCGAAGAGACTACTTCAGTTATAAGTTAAGGAATTTGCTAATTATCTCTATGGAACAATACTTGACTTATCACTTTATTACTTGTTGACCACGTATACTTGCGTGTTGTACGTAATTAGATTTTACCCAGTAGTGTGACTACAGAGAAAAGTAGCGGGATGCTGGCGACAACGGGATCAAATTCAAAAATAAACCAACAGAATTAACCGCAAGAGTCTTCAGCATGACCGTTCAAGATACTGTGGCAGATGGAGATGCAACTCCAGGTATTATTCGAATCAATTTTATTTTCTTATATATGATTTTCGTATATATATAGTAAATTATTTTATAAAGAAATTTTGGAGGAATTTAAGTTCTATTAGAAATCAAATTTATGTTTAAGCAGATAGACAAACTTTATACTGAATAGTTAAAGATCGGTTCGATCAATTATGATCGAGATCTACTTGCAATGACTGTGTATGCTATTTTCCCTAGTGTCTATAAGTTTTAAAGCGGTGATTCCGGGGACAGAATCCTTATAAGGGAGGGTGGATGTAATAACCCAATATTTTCAATAAGAAATTTTGCGAATAATTTTTTTTATATATAAAGATGGGAATATGTGCAAAGTAAAGTATATGTACCTATGTGATAAATAAAATTTATTTATTACATGAATAATTTTAAATAATTTCTTTTTAAGAATTATTGATCATTATAGATTATGTTCTTATAATAAATTAATTTTGTAATAAAAATTGTTTTCCGTGAATATATGATATGATTATTAGGATTATTATGATAAGTAATGAACACACTCTTAGATTTACAATATCACTCACGTGGACATTAATTTATGTCGTGAAAAATGAGTATGGCGATGAAGGTTGAGACTGGCTTGAAGATAAACAAGTCTTGGCACTGTCAGGGTACGGCGCAACTGCATCGTCCCAGCAGTACAAACTGGCAAAGCTGTGTCAGTGGTCAGGTGAAGAAAATTATTTTTCTTCTTTAGAAATAAAATGGAACATTTTGTTATATGTGTAACATTGATAAACCATGAAATAAAATGTGTTATGTTTGACGAATGAAATATTAAGTAAACCATTAATTAATTAATTGTGGTAGAATATTGATTACTTGGTAATTAATTAATAATATGTGATTACTGTTATTTGCAATATATCTATAAATATAATAAGAATTATATAGATAATTAATGATTATGGAGATCCATAAATACATTAACCGATGATGATTGGAGTAATTAATTTTGGTGTTAATTAATCAAGGAAGTGAATAATTTATTTAATTGACATAAATAAATAAGTTATTAATATAATAATATTAGATTAACGATTATGAGCATGTGAGCAATATTACGACTATACTATATAATGTAGTGTGACTTTTATGTGACTATATATTAAGTCTTATTAAACTACATTGTATGAAACAATGTGATTGAGCATATTAGAACTATATGTTATAAATACATTATGAAAGGTGTATGTGACAATATGTATAAAAATATACCATGAACATATTGTAAGCTATTATTTTTAATAAAGTATACCGGTGTGATAAAAATTATACATGTACTATATGTATGTTACATTTCTATATTACATCTACTACCTTGAAATATTAAATATGTAAATCATATTGTGGCACTAAGTTATAATGTATGGTTGATATGTGTATACAATATAGCATAAGAATAAGAGTTGTGTATAAGTATATGGTCTAATGTTGCAAGAGTGCTGAGTTAATTTACTTGTCCCAAAACTAGTGTCCCATTTGTTCATTTTTTTAGCCATGTGAATCACATAGAGCCTAAGGCCTATTTCCTTTTCTTTCTTCCAAGCTTTCTAGGTGATGATTATGGGGGGAGTGGAGATTATGAGGAATTTCAACAACCATTTACCAACTCTCTCTTAACCATCATGTAATCTAACATTCTCATTGGTTTAATTTGGTGTGTATATGCATTGTCTGTATTTTTGTTTGTCTGTAAATACAACTCATCTCCTTTTAATATCCATTGCTGAGAATTGCTAAGGTGTGGGTTTGAAAGCTTAGATAGAGTCAGTGATTTTATATATATCAATAGGAGTGTGAATTACCAAGCTAATTACAAAGGTATAAGATTCTTCTTGTTCTTCATTTTTAGTTTCTGTCAAAATTCCATTTTTGAATTTTAAATTCTTGATTATGTGGAATTAGATTTTAAATGGGTTGGGTAATGTTCATATAGTTGTTATATAATCATATAAGCATGTTGAAACTGATACATGACTGTTTAGAATCAAATTTGTGAATAATTTTTGTGTTTGTACTAAAGTTCTGCCGAAGCAGACTGTTCCTGGCTCGAACCAGTCATGGCGCAGCTGCGCCGAATTAACACTGAGGCATAGCGCAGCTGCGCCGGTCTCTAGTTTCAGTTTCTGTCTTCTGTTAAAAATTATGCTAAGTGTGATCAATTATTATGACTTAAATTAGCATGCAAGCATGTGTAATGTGTATATATAAGTATATTAACCTAATGTGAGCATGTTTACTATGATAGCATACATGATAATCAAAATCATATAGTTTAGATGAAAATTAGGATTTTAGAAAAGAACTTGATATGTATGTATGCCATGATTATGTACCGACTTTGCAAGCATGTTGGTATGATTTAGAAAGGCCTGAATAACCCGTTAACTTATGTTTATATGATTCATAGTTCTTTGCTCATGACCACTTTACTTAGGATTTGTATTAAAGAAGTTTTTAACTTAGTATAGTGAGCTAACATGCATCACTACTACATGCTTTATATTCTGACCTTGCGAGCATGATAACATGACTTGACTACATATGATTAGAGCCTTAAAGTTGTCTTGTATGTGTTAAATTGCACTGTTCAAGTTTAAAATAGTTTCAAAAGTAAACTTGAACATATTTTCAAAATATAGTTGCATCACATGAATATCTAGATTTTAAAGGGTTAAGATGTCATGTTATGTCTATAATATCCCTATACATGATCCACATGTATTGAACATGTAGAACCTAGTAGTAAGTTTACTAATGAAAATACGAGAATGTTAATATACTACCTTGAGGGTTAGAATTTGATAATTGTGATTATGTTTGATGATACTCTTAGACTCAGTCATGTAACTTAAACATATATATACCATACTTGTGTATCATAATTCAATTAAAGCATAAACAAAGCATATTTTCAACCAAAGCGATGCTAATTTGAAAAATGTGTTATGAATATGAGAGCATGCCTAATATGAGTTTTATAACTACCTTGTCTGTTTAGAGAGCAAGTACGATAGACTTGGTGGTTTCATGACCTTGAATGGCCTTAACTTGTTGAAATATTTAATTTAGAATTATATTATAAAAAGGGAACATAGATTGACATGAGGAGCATAAAAAGACCTTTAACATGACAAAATATATTATGTATGAATGTTGTGCTCATGCCGAACAAAAACCATAAGGCAACAGCTGAGTCATGGCTTGGCCAGAAGACGGCGCAGCTGCGCTGGTCCTAAGCTTAGCCATGGCGTAGCTGCACCAATCTGGAATCTAAGATACTGTAATCTGATTTGTGACAGTTAACTTGTAGGATGCCTATATTGCTAGAAATTGTGTAAAACCTATTGATACATGTATATATGTGAGGATTAAGTATTATCATGGTGTTTGTCTTGTAAAAGGAAAGTCCATGGGTAAAAAGGACATAGCCATGAGCATTCTTAATTTGCTTATGAAATAACTGGATAATTGATTTTGTGATAAACATATAAGCTGATTTTGTATCATATGTGTGATAGCCCCGAATCCAGGCTCCAAATCGCCGCGGATCCGGTATACTATTTCTATAACTATTTGCGGAAGATATAAACATAAATTGTTTATACATTAAACTTACACATAATCCTCAAGGTCGAGTAACCTTAACTTAATACACATTTCATAACTTTTCTAACACATAACATCTTTATCAAACTATACTATTACAAAATAGCCGCACGTTTTATCCCAAGCTGAACTTGGCCTTAACCTTTTCCTGTATCCGAACGCATTAGCATTATCTGTAATGTTTTATCATGATATAGCAAGGGTGAGCATGAAAGTTGCTCAGCAAGTTTAAGTTCAACAATATAACGATATATCATGATTGAAGAGTATGAATAATAAGCTGGCTATAATTCATCAATATAATTGAGAACTAGCACGAACAAACTTTTGACTGAACAAGTATTAAACATGAACAAACATTTCTGAACCAACTGGTAATGAAGGTGATCAGCCTTTCATACCTGACTTATACATGCAAGATGTACTGAGTACAATTTTCGTGGCAATCAGCAATGATTAACCATAAGCTTGAATAAAATACTCTTAGTAGAGTTTAGTAAAAAGAAACTTGCCTGAACCGTTGATTACCGCAACACAATTTATAACGCTTTACCCGAAGACCTAATATTAGTAATATAGATCTCCAATATTAGAATAATATCATCACAGTATAATACTGTTATATATATATATATATATATATACATAGAATAACCTAAACACATAGCACATAACCCTATCAGTCTATAACACACATAAAACTTAGTATCAGGTCAAACTATTTCAGTCTGACTTGAAACCGACACAATTCTATCATCCCGACGGTCTAGTCGGATAATACTCGAGTTTAAGTTCAATTAAACTCTGCTTAAACACTTAACAATTATCACAGATAATTTTCTTATCAGTCAAAATAATTTTTAAAGACTTATAATAATTTTCAAATAATTATTATCATTTATCAACATTTTTCGATCATTAAAACCATATTTAATTGAATTAAACATCACATAATTCCTTAATCATTAATATTCATTTAATATAAAATATTAATGAAAATCATAACATAATATTATAATATAATTATAATATACCAAAGTATTTTTAATACCTTAAAATCATAATTATGTGATTTTTAATTACTTAAATCCATTATCCGATAATTGCTATTAATATTAAAATATTAATATTTTTATGCAAAAATATCAAAAGTTATATTTTATAACTTAAAATATTTTTATAACACTTAAATCATTTTTATATGATTTTTAAAACATTAATTCTATTTTTCCATAATTTATTTAATATATCTATTAAATACACTAATTATCATTAATATTGAATAATTAATGAATTTCATCACAAAATATTAAAAGTCATCAAAAATAACTTAAAATATTTTCTTATACCATAATATTATTTTTCATGATTTTTCATGAATTAAAGCTATTTTTAAATAATTTATTTAATATCATAATGAAATAAATTAATACCATTTATATTCCAAAAATATTAAATATTTATTAAATATACTTAAAATAATTAAAAACTATTTTTTAAGCTTTAAAATAATTTTTCAAAATTTAATATGTATTTTTAATAATTAAAAACCATTTATTTCTATTTTTTAATTCATTTTCTACTTTTTCCGAAAATAAGCGTCGTTAAAGGGGCCCTATAGCGACAGACCCGACGCTATAGGTGTTCTTGAGCAAACCCAGAAATCATGTCAGACTTCGAGGTTGCTACTTTGACTAACATTTAATCCATGCTACACTTGATTCCTGGTCTGCTAATGATGATAGTTATGTAGTATAAGTGTAATACTACAATTAATGACAGATTTCAGGACCAAACAACAATATATCCGTGAGATTCAGAGCCTACAAAATCATGTCAAACACTGTTCTTCACTTCTGGGTTTTCCAGAAATGAAGAACAGTCCAAGTGTCTACTTTTCAATCCTTGTAACTTGCAGTGTATATATTGTTTGTGTGATCTAAAGGTTCTATCTTGAAAACCACATGACAGGGTACAACAACAAGTCATTAGATCGGACTAACAACATCACGAAATGAAAATTTTATCTAGCCAAACTACATGTCAGAGACTCGGCGTATGAAGATCTAGGTTACCCAGAATCTTCATCCGGCGTGATGGTCAACGAATGTTTGACCCATAATTTCTATGATTCTGTTATAGTTTTTGGTGATCTAAAGGCATGAGTGTGAAGTCCTTATACCTGTTTATAGCATAAAAGCAACAACATGGCAAAAACTAACACAAATAAGTACGATCAGAGGCCTCAAACATCTTGTCAGAAATTCTGGGAAAATTCTGGGTAACCCAGAAACAGATTTTGTGCTCGGTCAATGTACTTTGACCGATCATATCTTTCAATTTACACGTGATCTGGGTTTGATTCAATTTCCAGATCACAGCCCATACAACATTCTACATGTTTAAAACTTAAAACACAACAAACAATTAACACACATAGATCTAGAAACCCTGACATGTGACTGTCAGACAACATTTTTCAACTTTTTCCAGATTTTTGAAAATGCTAATTTCGAGGACTTTAATGTTATGGATCTGGGATTTAACAACCCAGATCACTATATGACACTTTATTACACAACTTTAAACAACCAATTATAACATATAACATAGAATCATAGGATTTCTAGGTTTAGGGTTTTATACCTTCTTAGCTTTAGATCTTGAATCTGGTCTTTTGATCTGATCTTGCACATGTTAAAAGCTGATAATTTCTTTGTTTCTCACCCACTCTCACTCTCCTACACGAAATTCTAGAGAGAGAAGAGGTTGGCAAAAAAAATGAAATAGAGAATGAACTTTTCTCTCTCTTTTAGTCTTTTATATCTAATTGATTCAATGTATGTTGCTGATTTGTATGGATTTTTAGTCACATGCTAGGCTAGGGCTAGAGTTAGGGTTGTTGAACAACTCAAGATATATCTAGATTTGCAAGTTTTACCTTACTAAAAATCCAAAAAGGGCAAATGGGTCATTTGGCATTTTAATTTAATGGCATTCTAGACAATTTGCCAAACCCTTAGGGTTTAAGGTTTGGTTAGGGTTTAGGGTTTGGAGCATTTAAGGTTTAGAGTTTAACATTTAACCCTTAAAGATTTAGCAACTTGATTTTATAAAATTTCCAAATTTAGATTTTAAAAAAATATATAAATTTAATATTTCTAAATTATAATTAGGATTCTGTAATTATAATTAAGATTTCCTAATCATAAATTCAATCTTGCTAATTAGGATTAGCATTTCATAATTACAATCGCTAATTAAGCAATTAGGTCAAAATGGTCATTAGGGTTTATAAACCACTAATTAGGATTTCTAATAGAAAATAATTTTCTAAAATAGAAATTAAATATTTGTAATTAGATTAGAATTTTCTAATTACTTAACTTGAAAATTAGAATTAATATATCCTAATTTACATAAAAAATATTAAATTAACACTTTCGTTTTCCCTAACTATAAAAGGGTTTTAAATCCCGAAATTAGGGTTTTCTAAATTTGAAATTAGGGTTTGCTAATAATTAAGCTTTGCCCTAATTAATAGTATAATTAATACCACATAAGCATTATAATTATCATTTCTATTCCCAGATTAAGGCTTCAATTTATCAGAATCTGAAACTAGGGTTTTCAGATATGGTATTAGGGTTTTCTAATAATCATTTAGGATTTCCAGAAATTCATTAGGGTTTTCCCTAATTAATTTATAATTAATGACGTTTAACCTTATACATATCATTGCATTCCCAATCTAGGATTTTTAATATCCGAATTAGGGTTTTAGATTCCCGGAACTGACATTAGGGTTTCCAGAACCAGTTTCTAGGATTTCTTATTAATTGCTAGGGTTTTCTAACCGAACGTTAAAGTTCTTAATATATAATTAGGGTTTGACACATATATAATTAATCTGGTCAACCCTTGACCCTTAACCACATTCAGCACACTACATAACCATATTCATAGAACTTAATCACATAAATCCGTAGTCCTGAATAATTAACCTATATCCTTCATAGAATTTTGAAATCATCAAAATTTCACCCTAATAATATCAAACGCATACACTTATTTTCTATTTAGGTCTATTATTTGACCTTAAATCAATCATTTAAAATTTTAATAAATTGTCCAAATTCTCGGGTTGTCACAATATGTGCATACTTGAATCATGTCGAGCTTGATTAACGAATGTGTTAGCTAATGAGCATTTTGTACTTATAATACGCTATAAATAAGATTCGAAAGTGTTGATTTATTTACGTGGATAAACTATGCTTAAGGCAAGTATCTTTACTTTTTATATCTATTTATGCAATAAACCTGCGTAAGTAAGTTATTGAATTATATTCTGGTCATATGAGTTTTTAAACCTTATTGATATTGATTATGTGAGCATTTGTATTCATAAAAGTTCTCAAACTTTATTCGTTCATTGTTTATCAGTACAGTATTACTGCAAGATTCAAATATATATATTTTGTTCGCCAAATTCTAAGTATGGTTATACAAGTGTCCTCACTTGGATAATCATTGTACATGTTGATACATACTTGTTGATTTCCAGTATGTATACTTTAATTAAAAGTCGTCTAAGCTATTTGACTCGGCTAGACATAAATTTAAAATATTGTAGAACATGATAGAACCCTATTGATATCCAACCAAATTGTTTTGGTTCGGATTCCCAACTAAGTATGAACATCCCAAATCTGGGAAACTTTTATGCGCCCAAGGCGAATATGATGAACGAGAATATCGTTCTGGTATGTAGTATTGATCAATACAGGGCATAACAGGTTGATCACCCCCCGTGCCCATAAGTTATGACGATTTACAGATGAAGTTCTTTTTAACCTTTTCAAAAATAGAAAATAATGTTCATAGTCTATCGACTGATCTCCAGCTATAGTCAATACGTAGTTTAAAAAATTTGAAATATAATTAATTTGTTGATTAGAATTGTTTCAGTTACTTCACAACTATTGCTTCGTTGTAGAAGTGTCACTCAAAGAAAATATTTAATCCTTTCAGCTAATGTTTATTATTTGAATAACTTGTTGGGCACTCAAATGCTCATTCTTGCTTAATTTAAATGGTTTTAGTTAAGTATGACCAACCAGAGAGCTCTGGCGGGAACAAAGGGAAAGGAAAGCTGTCAGAATAAGTTTGTGTTATCTTATATAATAGCTAGACTTGAATAAGATGATGATATTTATTATCTATCATGTAATGAAATGTTTTATGGTCGCGTACCTGGGATTTAGACAACTATGATATGTAAATTAAGTTTGATATTTATGACAATATTACTATTATTCCGCTCAAAGAAATGGTATCGTGAAGCACTAAATTCGGGTTTGAAGCACCTGAATTTGGGGGCGTCACAATATCCTTAATAGTTTGTGCTTCATTTAATATCATGTTGGCAATTTGGACTCTGGATAATTAAGTTAAAAATCACTAAGATTTATTTTATCTTATTATTTTGATCCATTCATTATATATATCACTTGTAAGACACCAACTTTTTATGAATACAAATTTAATTTCTCTAATTATTATTTTTGAATAATAAGGTGTTGATTTAATATAATGCTTTAGTTATGAGTGAAATGTGTAAATTTTGCAAAGTAAGCAAGTGGTCATAAAATATTCATTTTGTCGGGGAATATTCGTTTTAGTCGGGAGATATTCTTTTTATCGGGAATATCCGTACCACGACGCAATCATTGGTGGACCACATAACGGAATAACTGTCGGATAGAGGAAGCGACATAAATAACCTTTTTATAAAAATGACGGCAAAACTTTTACCATTAAAACTATTGAAATACCCGATGATAAAAGTGCAGTGATACGCGTGGTTGCACAGTGGCACTGTGACAACCCGATATTTTCTATATAAATAAATCATAAATTTTGCGTATAAATTTTTTTTAAAATAAATATGAATGATATGTGTCAAGGTAATGTGTAATTATAATTATATGTGTGATAAATAAAATTTATTTATTACATTAAGTATTGCAAATAAATTTATTTTAGAATTATTGATTATTATCAATTATATTTTTATACTAATTAATTCCTTATTGGAAATGTTTTATTAATTATTTTTCAAGGAAAATATAATCTTATATTATTTAAATAATATAGGAAATGATTTTAGAATAATTATCTATTTTAAAGGTAAGAATGCGTGAAAGGTATTATGTATGTGTTTATGTGATGAATATAAAATATATTTATTAAATGAATGGTTATGAATAATTTTATTTTAGAATTATTGCTCATTATAAATTATATTCTAGTAATAAATAATTTTATAGTAAAAATGTTTTTAATGTTTATTTTCCATGAAAATATGATAATTATATTAATTGAATAATATATGATATGAATATAGAATTTTTATAATACTTATTTTATTATATGAATTTTGTTCAAGATATTAAGTAAATTATTTCTACTTAATTATAAGGCTAATTATGGCAGATAAAATCAGATATGGAATCCAAACCCTAATTCTGGGTTTTGATCAAGGAATGAGAATAATAATATTATATTATTATTTGTCAATATTATAATTATGTATGTTGTGTGTGTAATGTTAATGTGTGAAACAGTTTTAGTAAATCCTTAAACCTAATTGTTAAGTTTATGTAATTAGGAAACATAAACTAATTTAGAAATCCTAAATTGTGAATTATAGAAACTAAAATTGTTAGTTTATAATTTTATTTTTATTCCAAACCCTAGTTGCTAAAATGTGTTTATACACAAAACCCTAAGGGTCAAACCCTAAGGGTTTGGCTATTACCTAAAATGCCATTACTTTGTCAAACCAAAAGACCATTATGCCCCTAGTTGAATTATTTGGCTAAAAACTAGGTTTTGACATTTAGGGGAAGTTGGTGGCCAAACCCAACAACCCCGCATGCTCTAAATTGACAGCAACAAGCCTCTAGCTCAGCCATTCATGCATCTAGCTTTTCTATAAATAGATTGAAGGAGAGAGAAAATACATTTGTTCACTAAATTTTGCACAACACTCAACCATTCTCTCTCAAGCCCCATATATCCAAAATTTTAAGCTAGATCAGTCCCAAAACACAGCCCCATGAAATTCATAATCAAAACAGCAACACAAAATCAGAAAATCAATCCAAGAAAGATATAAACCCTACTTTAATTTCTGTCCAAATTTGTTGTTTGATTTTATGTTTAAGTGTTTTAATATGTTGTTTATAGTGTCTAATGATGATCTGGGTTGCTAGATGTTAGATCCATAACATCTAGAGGCTCGGATTTGAAGATTTATAAAATCTGGAAAAATGAGAAATATGGTCTGACAACCAAATGTCAGGTCCCATAGATCTCGTCCTGTTATGTGTTTTTGTGTTTTTAAGCTTTGATCTTGTAGTATGCTGTGAGATATTTGCTCTGGAACTAAAAAAAGAGTCAGATCGGTTGTAGGTTCCAAGATATGGGTGGTCAAACACCGTTGACCAGCCATGACTGGCCATGTTCTGGGTAACCCAGAACGAGCCCAGAAAGGTCTTACATTATTTTAATGAGCACGGATCTGTCAGTGGTTTGATAATATGTTCTTGGTTTTGCATCTAAGTTGTAGTACATATGTTAGACTTCATTTTGGTGTCTTAATATCACCTAAAACGTTAACAGGTGAAGCGTAGTCGATGGTCAAACCAAGCCAGACAAACACGAAAGCCGTTTTCTTGGTAACCTAGAAAACGCTTGACCATGTTGTCTGACATTGGTTGACTGGCATAGATCTGCTAACTCAGATGTTTTTATGTAATGGATCTCTACCCTTGCATGTTTTCTACACACTGAAGCTTATAGATCACAAACCCATTACACGGATAACATGTAGTAGAGGCTCAAAGTATGACCCATGATCTGTTCTTCATTTCTGGGTAACCCAGAAATGAAGAACAGTCCTGACAACACTTTTGGAGGCTCAGATCTTCTTGGTTATATGTGTTATGATCATTATTGTTGTGGTGTTATGTAATCTTACACTAGTACTACACGATTAGATGATTAGTTGGTCCAGAAGCACAATACACACGATTTTAATCTTGGTCAAACAGAGCCCCTCGAAACTGCGTATGAATATCTGGGTTTGTATGAAGAACATGAAGAACACTTATAGCGACGGTTCTGTCGCTATAGGCAGTCTTTAGCGACACTTTTAATAAAATTAATTATATAAATTCGGAAAATTATTTAAAAATAGTATTTAATTTCCGAAAATTACAAAAATAATTTTAAAAAATAATTTTAAATTATAAAAATTAAATATTAATAATTTGAAATATTTTTCATAAATAGTAGTATTTATTTAAATATTAATGATAATTAATTAATTTATTAAATGCATTAAATAAATTAATTAAAAAATGATTTTATTATATTAAAAATCATTTTTAATGATAATAAGTTATTTAAAAATATTTTAAGTTATAAAATATAACTTTTAATATTTTAAAGCCAATTTCATTAATTAATTAATATTAATGATAATTAAGTTATTTACTAAATGAATTAAATAAATTAATTAAAAATGATTTTATTATACTAAAAATCATTTTAAATAATAATAAGGTATTTAAGAATATTTTAAGTTATAAAATATAACTTTTAATATTTAATGGTTAAATTCATTAATTAATGATTATTAATGATATTAAAGTTATTTAATAATAATATTAAATAAATTAGTTTAAAAATGATTTTAATATTATAAAAATAATTTTAAATGGAAATAAAGTGATTAAGGATATTTTAAGTTATAAAATATGACTTTTGATATTTTGACATGAAAAATATTAATATTTTAATATTAATAATATTAGATTTATTTAATGTTTATATTAAATAAATTAGTTAAAATATGATTTTAATATTATAAAAATCATTTTAAATGAAAATATGGTGTTTATGAATATTTTAAGTTATAAAATATAACTTTTAATATTTAAAGGATAATTTCATTATTAATTTGATATTAATGATATTAAGTTAATATAAATGATATTAAGTTTATTTAATAATTATATTAAATAAATAGTTTAAAAATGGTTTTATTTATTTAAAAATCATTTAAAAAGGATATAAATGAATTAAAAATATTTTAAGTTATAATTAATGACTTTTAATATTTGGATAAATAGTTCATTAATATTTAAATATTAATGGTAATTATTTAAGAATGATTTTAAATGTTTTAAAAATCATTTAAGGGTAATATAAGTACTTTAAAAATATTTTGGGTTATTATACATAACTTTAATATTTTGGCAATGGTTTTATTAATAGTTTGATATTAATGATAATAGAATTGTTTCGTATCATTTAATAATGATTCTGATATTTCAAAAATTATGATAAGTGGTAATAATTGTTTTAAAATTATTATAAGGTCATGAAAAATAGTACGATTGTTGTTTAAGTTGTCTATTTGGATATTGAGATACAGAATAGAGTCTTAGACTCGATAATTACCCGATAAAGCTGTCGGTAGACCGACATGTTTCAGAAATTGATCTGGACTTAGAAATTTAGTTAGTTAACTATTTTATTTGTGATTCAATGGTGGTTAAAGTTGTGTGACAATGTGATTAGGAATGAGTTGATGTTTGTTTGTGATGCCATAATTGTTAAACATGTGTGATAAGGTGATTAGGTTATGTGCTGACTGCAATATGCAGTACTATGTGTTATGTTATATTGTTCTAATCGATAGAATGATTTGATTAATGATAGGTCGTGATAGAAAAGATAAATCTAAGTTGCGTAATTGTAAGTAGCGCATCAGGCAAGTATCCTAACTTTGCATTTTCTTTATGCAATGGACAAGTGTAAGAATGTTTCAGAATTATATTATTATTATATAGATTGTTAAACCTATATTATATACGCCCATTGATTATCAACATGTTAGTATATGATAATTCAGATATATATTCTGTTCGTTAATTTCTACAAATGATTATACAAGTGTCCCCACTTGGATAATTATTGTATTTAATCACATGTTGATACACCTTTGATATACATATATGTTGAATTATATAAGACATTTGTTATGAAAACCCGACAGGTATGAATATCCCGATAATGGGAAAATTTTATGCGCTACGGCGGACAAAGGATGAACGATAATATCATTCTAGCAATGTAGTATTGATCAATACAGGGCCCATGGACTGTACACCCTCAGGCCCGTAAGCAATGGCCGGTTTACAGATGAATTTCTGTTTAAACCCTTTCGAAAATGAAAACAATGTTCATAATGTGTCACAGAAACCCCATGTATAGACAATACATAGTTTCAAAAATTTGAAAGAGGGTTGTTATGTTATTGTTATTGGTACAGATTACTTCACAACTATTGACCGGTTGTAGAAGAATATTATAAAAAAAACATTTAAATTCTTTCAACTTATATATGTAAGACCCCAAATAATAAATAAATGAAATTTAATTTCCTCTAATTATTATTTTGAAATAGTAAGGGTTGATGTGATTAATGTGGATAATTATGGGTAAAATACGCAAATATTTCAAAATAAACAAGTGGTTATAAAATATTCATTGTTGTCGAAGAATATTCGTTTGGTCGTGGAATATTCGTACTGTCGGGGAATATTCGTACCACGGCGCAGCCATGTGTGGGCCCCATAACGGAAAGCGATTGGAGGAAGAAAATGACAAATATAAGTTGTTTAAAAATAACGGCTTAGTTGTTACCGTTTACACTGTTGGAATACCCGGTGGTTAAAACACGGTAATACGCGTTGTTGCACAGTAGCACACGGTATTGCAACAATTATTGACTTTTACGTAAGAAGGCACTACTCAATAATGGTTACAGTAATTATTGTTCAGTATTTTATTTTATTGGTTCAATAATTGTTGCGTTGATATTTTATATTGCTGTTGTTTTAATAATTGTCATTACACAGTATTTTTCATTATCGAAGCAATAATTCATATTATCTGAATAATATTATTAGATAACATTATTGGCAATGTCTAGAAAGTTCTGTCTAAGGAGAGGTTTGGTCACCTAATTGCGCGTCAGTAAGGAGAAATTCTTATTGGAAAGCCCCCTCTTTTCTGGGAACTACCTGGTTGTCAATATTGTGATTCTGTAATATTATTTGTGAATAATTAATTATTGATTCATATGATGAGGAAAATATTGATTTTATGTGGATATAGATGGAGAAATTTTTTTAATGTGACAATTGTTAAAAATTAAAATTTTATCTTTTTCTGATAAAATAATTCATTTAAATATATATATTATTATATTTTAATAATATAATAATGGTGATATTTTTACAACGAATGTGGGATATATGAGTATACGAGGAGGAAGAGTATTTTTGTTGCAATAAATGTTTAAAACATGTTAAACATGTCGGTGGACCTCATTTATTGACTGAAATTTGATTATAGCTTGTAAAATCGTCCGTTTGTAGATTTTGGTCAATTTCTATTTGGAATTTGAAAAAACTTTCTTCTAAAAAGTTGTAGAGAATTGAATTTCTTATAAAACCTCGCGAGATTCAATTTTTTTGACAAAAGGGCTATTTATTATAAATTATTGAAGTTACGAAGCTCCGAAATAATTGATTTTTGAAAGTTTAAATTATTTTAAATTTGAAAAATATTTTTTTGTGCAAGTCTTGTGAGGTGGGCTATTTGGTGGCTGAGATTTTGAAGCTAAATACATGTGCGTATGAGGATTTTGAAAAAAAAAATAATATTTAATAAATTTTCTGCTTTGGTTTTCTAAGCATTTTCCTATAAATAGGGTGCTTAGGTTAGAATTGAAAATCACACCAGAAACTGAAGTTTTATCTCTCTATATTATCGAGCGTATTCTTGTGAGTATTTTGAGTATACTTTGAGTATTGCTATACGGTGCAAGTTCAAGTCATAGCCTATATCCGGTGTTTCAGCTAGAAGTATAAATCTTTCGAGGTAAGGGATATTATTTTTTTTCGTAATGATATTATTTCTTCAATATCATTATGCCAAAATATTGATCTGAAGTTTTTTTTTTATCAAATTTGGAACTTTTGGTGTCGGAGTTACTATTCACGTATACGACACTATTCACGTATACGGCACTATTCATCAAAAAATGAAAATTTTCCCTTTTCGTCAAAAATATCTATTGTGGATACTAGCTTTGATTGTATCCATATTTTGATCATTCTTGAATTTTACACCACTATGAAAATTTTTGAGGTATTTTTGGACATGGGTAAAACAAAGTACGAATCCTTAATCCTTAATCTTTGTCATTTTGTTTCACTGGATTCGGTTCTTTAAAAATATTTTTCATCATCCTCAGTCTTAAATGATGATATTACTAAATATCTTTGGCCTGTAGTGCAAAGATGAATGATTTCTGATGAATATCTTTGGCCCGTAATGCAAAGATGAACAGGTGTTTAGATGAACATGACCAACAGATGAATATCCTTGGCCTGTAGTGCAAGGATGAATATATGATTCAAGATGTGCATTGATTGATGTTACAGGGATAAAAATAATGTTAATGGACTGTTAAATTCATAGACATTAGTAGATTTCATCCTCTACGTAACTCTTCTATGAATTAATATTTTTCGCTGCGAATATTGATTTTAAAACTTGTTGTCTATTGTATTCTATTAGATTTTTCTCTGTTGAAGACTAATGATAATTTGTTGTATATTATCTTAGCCATAATATTCTTTACTGGGCTAGTTGAGCTCACCCTTTTTCCTTTTTGTTCCATTTTTCTTCTCAGGAGGCGAGAATATAGCGAGTACGAGTCGGGGTATGGAATGAAGGTTCTAGGGAGAGTTGTTTAGTAGTCCTCACCATTTTTGTAAAATAATGTATCAATAATTATGATGGAGATTTATTTGTATCTGGATATTGTCTAGATGACAATATCTGTATTTAAACTCATAGTTTACATGTTGTAATAATAAAGTTGTAGTTGTTTCTGAACCATGTATTGACAACTCAGAATGGGTGATGTATACCTATTTTGGGGGTGTCACAGTTGGTATCAGAGCTTAGGGATATGATCTCTGACGGAGATCGGTGAATAGAACTAGGAGGGGAGAGACGAGTAAATCCTTCGCTAGTGTGTTCTACCTAAGCTTATTTGTTAGTTGGTATATAGGGATATTATGTGATATGTGATTTACTTAATTAACCCTTGTTTTATGGCAGTATTTAAGAATGACAACCGAGAATGTTAACAGTGGAGTTAATGAGACCGTGGAGATGCCTGTACTTACCAACGAGGAGAACGTGCAACAGGCTGGAAATGTTCCTCCTGTGAACAACACCACTGATCAGACGATGAATGACGCAATATTTAGAAGCTTTTTGCAGTTCATGCAAAATCAGACGAGGGAGACTCGTGTTCAAAATACAGGAGGAAATGATAGCAATTCACGAGTTGTCAGAGCCAAGCAGTTCAAAGAGTTGGGACCACCAGAATTTAAGGGAAAGCCAGATCCGATCATGGCGGAAACATGGGTCAAGCAAATTACCAAGATATTCGATGTCTTGGGATGCACGGAGGAACAAAAGGTTCCATTCGCCACCTTTATGTTCCGTGGCGAGGCAGACTACTGGTGGGAGTCTGTGAAGCGTACCCATCCAGCCGCACTCAGCATGTCTTGGGAGACGTTTCAGAAACTATTTAATGACAAATACTTTCCTGAAAGTGTTCGTCATATGATGGAAGTGGAGTTCATCAGATTAGAACAAAATAACATGACAGTGTCTCAGTATGAGGCAAAGTTTGCAGAGTTATCCAGGTTTGCACCTCATTTGGTGGAGAATGAGGAATGTATGACGCGGATGTTTCTGAGAGGTTTGAAACCCGACATACGACAATATCTCATTTCTCATAAATTTTTTCTCTATTCAGATGTTGTAAACATGGCTCAATTATTAGAGCGAGATAACGAGTACGGACAACCGAGGTACCACAATCAGGATCATACCAGAGATAGCAGTCAACAAAACAACGATAACCAGTGGAGAAAGAAAAAGACAGACAAAAATGGTAACCACTCTGGTGGTAATTATAGCGACAAAAATAGAAGCGAGTCAGGAGGAGATTTTAAAAAGAGGAGATTCAACAACGACAATGTGAAAATGGCAGCACCAGCAGCAACTGGTTCCAAGGGAGGGGAACGACCACCGGTCGTATGCTAAAAATGCGGAAAAGAGGGACATATCAGTCCAAACTGCCCACAACAGTTCAAGGTATGCTATAATTGTGGAAAGGAAGGACATATCGCTCGAGATTGTACAGTAGCAAAACCAATTCCAGCGGGGACGATGACTCAAAAGACTGTCCCAGAAAAGTCAAAGTCAATGGTTCCCGGAAGAGAGTTTGTTGTGACTGGTCAAAATGCGAGGAACCCAAACGAGGTGATCACGGGTAAGCTATTTATAAATTCTTGCAAAGTTTATACCTTACTTGATACCGGTGCTACCCATTCATTTATCTCTCCTGCTTGTGCTCAACGTTTAAACTTGACTCCGGAGAAATTAGACTTTGACCTATCTGTGGAGACTCCGTTAGGAGAAACATTCATCACATCCACTGTTTATAAATCTTGTTTGATTCAAGTTGGCACCATCACCTTACCTGTTGACCTTATCTCTTTAAAGATACTTGCTTTTGATGTGATTTTAGGAATTGATTGGTTAACTACTCATCATGCCAAAATTGATTATTTTCGTAAGGTTATTAGTTTTGATATTCCTAAAACATGTTGTTCAAATTCTAGCAACTAAACCATTAAAATCAACCACTGTCATATCTAATCATAAAGCTATTCGTTTATTGAAAAACGGATGTCAAGCTTTCTTAGCTCATGTTATGGATTTGAATAAAGACACGTCAAATTTGAATAATATTCCTGTTGTTATTGACTTTCCTGACGTATTTCCTAAAGAACTTCCCGGTCTACCCCCAGAACGTGAAGTTGAATTCTTTATTGATCTTGAACCTGGTACAAAGCCCATTTCTAAAATCCCATATCTAAAACCCCATATCGAATGGCTCCTATTGAACTTCAGGAGTTAAAAGTCCAACTACAGGAGTTATTGAACATCGGTTTCATTCGTCCTAGTACATCTCCTTGGGGTGCTCCTGTTTTATTTGTAAAGAAGAAAGACGGGATGCGACTTTGTATTGACTATCGGGAATTAAACCATGTCACCATCAAGAATAGGTATCCTCTACCTCGTATTGATGACTTGTTTGACCAGTTGCAAGGAGCACAATTCTTTTCAAAAATTGATCTTCGTCCTGGATATTATCAGCTGAAAATTAGAGCTGAGGATATTCCAAAGACTGCCTTCAGAACTCGGTATGGGCATTATGAATTCTTAGTTATGTCTTTCGGATTGACTAATGCTCCTGCGGCTTTCATGGATATGATGAACCGAGTATTCAAGGATTATTTGGATCAGTTCGTTGTTGTCTTTATTGATGACATCCTTATATATTCCAAAAGCCGTGAAGATCATGAGCACCATTTGAAGCTGGTACTCCAAAGGCTTCGTGAAAACAAGTTATATGCTAAGTTGAAGAAATGCGAGTTCTGGCTTGAGGAAGTAGCATTCCTTGGGCACGTGGTGTCAAAACATGGAGTATCTGTGGACCCGGCGAAGATTGAAGCAATACAAAGTTGGGAGCAACCGAAGACGGTGACTGAAGTACATAGTTTTTTGGGCGTAGCTGGTTATTATCGGAGATTCGTGGAAGGATTTTCTCGAATCGCTACTCCGTTAACTCATCTAACTCGGAAGGATACAAAATTCATTTGGAGCGAGGAATGAGAGAAGAGTTTCCAAGAGCTTAAAAGGAAACTTATTTCTGCACCTGTTCTAACAATACCATCTGGTTCGGATGGATTTGTTATCTACAGCGATGCTTCGAGCAAAGGGTTAAGATGTGTTCTCATGCAACATGGGAAAGTCATAGCCTATGCCTCGCGACAACTTAAAGAATATGAGAGGAAATATCCTACTCATGATCTAGAATTGGCAGCGGTCGTTTTCGCGCTAAAGATCTGGAGGCACTATCTATACGGGGAGAAAGTGGAGATATATTCAGATCATAAAAGTTTCAAATATTTCTTCACTCAAAAAGAACTCAACATGCGGCAGTGACGTTGGCTCGAGCTATTAAAAGACTACGACCACACTATTCAATACCTTCCTGGAAAAGCAAATGTGGTAGCTGACGCGTTGAGTAGAAGATCATATGCAGGAACAAGTGCGATGATGTCAAGTATACGCATAGAGCCAACTTTAATAGAAAAAGTTAAGGTTGCTCAAGCCACAGACCCGAAGCTGATGATTATGAAGAAGAAAGTACAAGAAGGTGCTATTTCGGAAGCGAGAATCGATGAAGAAGGAATACTTCGAGTCCACTCCAGACTTTGTGTTCCTAACGACTCTGATTTGAAGTACAAGATCATGATGGAGGCACACAATACACCATTTGCAATTCATCCTGGAAGTACTAAAATGTATCGTGATCTTCGACATACATTTTGGTGGAACAATATGAAGAGAGAGATTGCAAAGTTTATCTCAACGTGTTTAACTTGTCAACGTGTAAAGGCGGAGCATCAAGTACCAAAGAGTCCATTGCAACCACTTGAGATTCTGAAATGGAAGTGGGAACACATTACTATGGATTTCGTTACGGGTCTTCCTACGGTTTCTCAAGGCTTCAATGCTATTTGGGTTATTGTTGATAGATTAACCAAGTCTGCTCATTTCTTGCCGATACGGGAGACTTATTCCCTTGAACGTCTTGCTCAAATGTACGTAAATGGGATTATGAGATTGCATGGCATGCCAGTATCTATAGTTTCGGATCGTGACCCAAGATTCACTTCAAGATTTTGGGTTAGCTTGCAAAAAGCTATGGGCACGGATTTACAATTTAGTTCGGTATACCATCCTCAAACGGACGGACAATCAGAGAGGACTATTCAAACTCTTGAAGATTTATTAAGACTCTGTGTCCTAGACTTCAAGGGCAGTTAGGATAAGTATTTACCATTGGTGGAATTCTCCTACAACAACAGTTATCAGGCAAGAATAGGTGTGGCCCCATTTGAAGCATTGTATGGACGAAAGTGTCGCTCTCCAGTATGTTGGGACGAGGTGGGTGAAGCAACATTGTTGGGACCCGAGTTAGTACGTATGACTACCGAAAAGATCCAAATAATTCGACAACGTATACAAACGGAACAAGATCGACAAAAGAGTTATGCGGATCTTCATCGAAAGGACGTAGAATTTAGTATTGGGGATCATGTATTGTTGCGTGTTACCCCATGGAAGGGAGTTACAAGATTTTGGAAGAGAGAAAAACTCAATCCACGATTTATTGGCCCATTTCAAATTCTTGACCGAGTAGGAAATGTAGCCTATAGACTCGCGTTACCTCCGAGTATGTCTCGTGTTCATAATGTGTTTCACATATCTGTACTTCGTAAATATGTGAAAGACCCGAACCACGTTATTGAGTTAGAACCAGATGAGATAGCCGAAGACTTAACATACGAAGAGGTACCTGTTAAGATCTTGGATAGGAAGGAGCATGTCTTACGCACGAAGGTAATACCACAAGTTAAGGTTTTGTGGAGAAACCATGCTATAGAGGAAATGACCTGGGAGTTGGAAAAGGAAATGAAAGCGAGGTATCATCACCTTTTCGAAACACCAGGTACGTATGTCAATTTCGAGGACGAAATTTCATAAGAATGGGGAGGTTGTAAGACCCCAAATAATAAATAAATGAAATTTAATGTCCTCTAATTATTATTTTGAAATAGTAAGGGTTGAAGTGATTAATGTGGATAGTTATGGGTAAAATACGCAAATATTTCAAAATAAGCAAGTGGTTATAAAATATTCATTGTTGTGGGAGAATATTCGTTTGGTCGTGGAATATTCGTACTGTCGGGGAATATTCGTACGACGGCGCAACCATGTGTGGGCACCATAACGGAAAGCGATTGGAGGAAGAAAATGACAAATATAAGTTGTTTAAAAATAACGGCTTAGTTGTTACCGTTTACACTGTTGGAATACCCTGTGGTTAAAACACGGTAATACGCGTTGTTGCACAGTAGCACACGGTATTGCACCAATTATTGACTTTTACGTAAGAAGGCACTACTCAATAATGGTTACAGTAATTATTGTTCGGTATTTTATTTTATTGGTTCAATAATTGTTGCGTTGATATTTTATATTGCTGTTGTTTCAATAATTGTCATTACACAATATTTTTAATTATCGAAGCAATAATTCATATTATCTGAATAATATTATTAGATAGCATTATTGGCAATGTCTAGAAAGTTTTGTCTAAAGAGAGGTTTGGTCACCTAATTGCGCGCCAGTAAGGCGAAATTCTTATTGGAAAGCCCCCTCTTTCCTAGGAACTGCCTGGTTGTCAATATTGTGATTCTGTAATATTATTTGTGAATAATTAATTATTGATTCATATGATGAGGAAAATATTGATTTTATGTGGATATAGATGGAGAAATTTTTTAATGTGACAATTGTTGAAAATTAAAATTTTATCTTTTTCTGATAAAATAATTCATTTAAATATATATATTATTATATTTTAATAATATAATAATGGTGATATTTTTACAACGAATGTGGGATATATGAGTATACGAGGAGGAAGAGTATTTTTGTTGCAATAAATGTTTAAAACATGTTAAACATGTCGGTGGACCCCATTTATTGACTGAAATTTGATTATAGCCTATAAAATCGCCCGTTTGTAGATTTTGGTCAATTTCTGTTTGGAATTTGAAAAAACTTTCTTCTGAAAAGTTGTAGAGAATTGAATTTCATATAAAAACTCGCGAGATTCAATTTTTTTGACAAAAGGGCTATTTATTATAAATTATTGAAGTTACGAAGCTCCGAAATAATTGATATTTGGAAGTTTAAATTATTTTAAATTAGAAAAACGTTTTTTTGTGCAAGTCTTGTGAGGTGGGCTATTTGGTGGCTGAGATTTTGAAGCTAAATACATGTGCGTATGAGGATTTTGAAAAAAAAATAATAATATTTAATAAATTTTTTGCTTTGGTGTTCTAAGCATTTTCCTATAAATAGGGTGCTTAGGTTAGAATTGAAAATCACACCAGAAACTGAAGTTTTCTCTCTCTATATTATCGAGCGTATTCTTGTGAGTATTTTGAGTATACTTTGAGTATTGCTATACGGTGCAAGTTCAAGTCATAGCCTATATCCGGTGTTTCAGCTAGAAGTATAAATCTTTCGAGGTAAGGGATATTATTTTTTTCGTAATGATATTATTTCTTCAATATCATTATGCCAAAATATTGATCTGAAGTTTTTTTTTATCAAATTTGGAACTTTTGGTGTCGGAGTTACTATTCACGTATACGGCACTATTCACGTATACGACACTATTCACGAATATGACACTATTCATCGAAAAATGAAAATTTTCCCTTTTCGTCTAAAATATCTATTGTGGATACTAGCTTTGATTGTATCCATGTTTTGATCATTCTTAAATTTTACACCACTATGAAAATTTTTGAGGTATTTTTGGACATGGGTAAAACAAAGTACGAATCCTTAATCCTTAATCTTTGTCATTTTGTTTCACTGGATTCGGTTCTTTAAAAATATTTTTCATCATCCTCAGTCTTAAATGATGATATTACTGAATATCTTTGGCCTGTAGTGCAAAGATGAATGATTTCTGATGAATATCTTTGGCCCGTAATGCAAAGATGAACAGGTGTTTAGATGAACATGACCAACAGATGAATATCTTTGGCCTGTAGTGCAAGGATGAATATATGATTCAAGATGTGCATTGATTGATGTTACAGGGATAAAAATACTGTTAATGGACTGTTAAATTCATAGACATTAGTAGATTTCATCCTCTACGTAACTATTCTATGAATTAATATTTTCCGCTGCGAATATTGATTTTAAAACTTGTTGTCTATTGTATTCTATTAGATTTTTCTCTGTTGAAGACTAATGATAATTTGTTGTATATTATCTTAGTCATAATATTCTTTACTGGGCTAGTTGAGCTCACCCTTTTTCCTTTTTGTTCCATTTTTCTTCTCATGAGGCGAGAATATAGCGAGTACGAGTCGGGGTATGGAATGAAGGTTCTAGGGAGAGTTGTTTAGTAGTCCTCACCATTTTTGTAAAATAATGTATTAATAATTATGATGAGGATTTATTTGTATGTGGATATTGTCTAGATGACAATATCTGTATTTAAACTCATAGTTTACATGTTGTAATAATAAAGTTGTAGTTGTTTCTGAACCATGTATTGACAACTCAGAATGGGTGATGTATACCTATTTTTGGGGGTGTCACAATATATATATAAATACTTGCTGGGCACTCAAATGCTCATCCTTGCTTAATTTAAATGTTTTTAGCTAAGTGTGAACGACCCGAAGTATCTGCCAAGATCAAGGGGAAGGGGAAAGTTGTTGAATGACTTTTTATGCTATCTTCTGTAATAGTTTAACTTTATTAGGATATGGATGATAAATATTATTATTATTATCATGTAATGAATGTTAAAGGTTTCGTACTTGGGATTTGGGAAACTCTGATAATATGTAACTTAAATTTGATAAATCTATATTATTGTTATTATTATTAGTATTATTCTGCTTATAGAAATGGTATCGTGAAGTACCGAATTCGGGTTTCAATTATCCGGATTTGGGGACTTTACAGGCACACAATATTATATAGTATCTCTAATTATTGATTCTTACGTAAGAAGTCACTCAATAATTGATATAGTAAAATTGCACAATTTTCATATTATTGGTGCAATAATTGCTACAGTGATAATTGAATAGTATTTTGCATTATTGATTTAATAATTGTCACGACACAGTAACTCACACTATTGAATTAATATTATTGGATAGCATTATTGATAATGTCTAGAAAGTTCTGTCGAGGAAATGGGTTAAGTTATTTAATTGCGCGCCAATAAGAAGAAATTCCTAAAGCCCCCCTCTTTCCTGGGAACGGTCTGATTATCTACTTTGTGAATCTATATTATAAATTAGTAATAATTATTAAAGAATTGTAAATAATAAATGAATTTGGTAAGTAATTATATCTTTAAATTCTGATATAAATGGAGGAATTTTAGAATGAGAGTACAATTGTCGAAAGTTGTTAAATTTTTTATGAAACCATAATTATCTTCTCTGATAATATATTTATATATTATTATAATATTACATTATAATAGTATAATGTGATAATATAGTAGTATAATAGTATAATTTTTTTATAATTTAAATGGTAATATTATTATATTTTTTGGCATGTGAATTAAATGGAGTGAAGATGATTAAATTGAATTTGAATTAGTTTTCAAATTGAATTTGAATTCTTTTATTTTAAAAGCATGTGATAAAGGTGGAGTGGGCAAGTTGGAATTGTAGGCTTGTTTCCATTTAGGTGTGCTGCAACGTGTGGGAATTATTTTTCCAACATAGCATGTTATCCATTTATTTTGTCAAACCTGGTGTGCTACCACTTTTCTATAAATAGGCTGCTTAGTTAAATAATGCAACTCACACCAGAATCAGAAAATTCTCTCTCTATAATATCAAACATATTTCTTGTGAGTATAAGGATACTATGAGTGTAGCTTTTTGTGCAAAATTTTCTCAGAATAATATCCGATATTTTAGCCAAATCCAGTTTCTACTAAGGTATAGGATATTATTATTTTTTTCGTAAAGAAATTTATTTTCTTTCAATACTCGTAAATGATATTATTTCCTTCCATATTCGTAAGGAACATAATTTTCTTTCATACTCCATATTACATAAGGGATATTATTTCATCTCGTATTCCTAAATTTGAAACTTACTATGGTAAGTATTGTTTCTATAATTCCTGAAATAATTAGAAATTTCGCTTCATCTAATATCATTTCACTGGAATATTGGTCTGAACTTTCTTATTAAATTTGAAACTTTTCATGTCTAGGCACTGTTCATACATACGGTACTGTTCACGAGTTTTTTTCCTTTTCCAAGTTATCTATTGTTGTAATATCCCGAAAATAATAATAATAATAATAATAATAATAATAATAATAAATAAAGTAAATAGCATTTAAATCTATGTTTTAAATAGAATAATAGGGCTTGTCTTTTATTTGGGTGAATTTGGAAATAATGTTTGTGGGCTATAACAATAAGTGACAGCAAATATTAATCTTGTAAATTTGGGCTTTAAAACTAATTAAGTTCAATGTTATAAATCCTATTAGGACAAGGATGATTAATTATATATATGACTCAAACCTAATTGTATTGGATTCCATCTATTATGAAGTGAAGAGAAAGGGGGCTAGGAGTATAGAAAATAGAAAGAGAAAAATTCTCCCAACCAAGGTAATACCATTATTTTTATTATTGGGTATTTTTTAGTTATTTTATGATCGGATCTTGCAAGCTTAATTAATTTGATTGTTTATTGTTATAAGTCATGCCTGGAGGGAATCTCAATTAAAACTAGCAAATAAATAAAGTATAAATTAGATTAGCTTGTTTGGAACATGTAGTTAAATTTCAAAGTATTGTTCTATATATTATATTGTGGTATCATGTTAGAAATTTTTTTATATATTATAACGGAGTTGGGAATTATGATTAAGTTTGTAATTAATTCGAATTTACTTCAGGATATCAGTTAATGAGTATTTCTTGTGAAACAGAGGTAGAATAAATATAAGTATGTAGTTAGTACAATGGTATTAAAAAGAAAATATATGGAGTGTAATAATAATAATAATAATAAAATAAATTTATCAATGGGTTAAAGATGAAAGAATATTTTTATAAGTGTACTTATATTTATTATTATTTTGTTTAGTTAGTTTGAACGAAAAGGCGACGATTAAAGGCATATTAAATAGATTATGAATTATTTTGGAGTTTATGAGTTGAATTATATTTAATTTGAGGTGAATATGTTTAGGTGGTGAATAACGTTTCGTATTTGATATCGTTGGCATTTGAGGGTAAGATTTGGTGGAGTGTGCTATAAATGGTTTGGAAGTATCAGGTACGGATTCCGTACTCTTTCAGCGATACTTTTGTTACATTTGATTTATTCGTTTTGTTTCTCGTATCAAATTCTGTTATTATTTCACATAATTGTTTCTTGTGAAATTCATATAATTGTTTCATTTTGGAATTGACACATTGGACTCGTAATTGTACTCTTTGAATTAGGATATCATGTTTAGTATTTATTTTTGATAATTGTAGAGCGGTACATGTTGTTACCTTCTTTTGAGACCTTGTGACCATAATTTGATTTGGTTCAACATGTACATATAGAACCTTTTTGTTGGTATTATGTCGCATGTGTTGTGACATGGTATTTTTGTTAGAATATACCGTGGAGTATACCTGAGCTATAACCACCTGTGGGGGTACCACAGGCATGTCGTCTTGGCACGAGAGGCATGACACTTTCCGTGGCAGTGTGATTAGTCCACGGCGTCTCCGTTTTGGGCTCCGGAGTAAGTGGGCCGTTTGGTGTTTTGTTGTGGGAGGCGTATGGGTTAACCCTAGTTTTCTGTTCTGCGGATTGGTGATGTTGTGCCAAACACACCTATCTGATTTGCATACATTTGGATTCGCGGTCCAATGTGTGATTTGCCTGTGTGGCATTATTTTGACTTGCCTATGTGGCATGGTTTTGACTTGCCTGTGTGGCATCATTTGACTTGCCTGTGTGGCATGGTTTTGACTTGCCTGTGTGGCATTATTTTGACTTGCCTGTGTGGCATTATTTTGACTTGTCTGTGTGGCAAGGTATATTTTGAGCTCACTTGGTATGAAATAACCCCAGCCATTTGTTTCAGCCTATTATTTTATTGTATTAGTTTTGTTTGTTTTTGTTCAGTTCAATTCATTGAGTTAGTTACTTCAGTTCGTTATTTCTTTATTCGTCTATTGATTTCATCAATTCTGTTGATTCAGATATATTTCATTCAGATCTTTGGAGATTATATTTTCGTCCGTATTTACACTTGAGGCTTTGTTCAGTATATTGTCTCAGTTATTTTCGTATATCAGTTGTATATATCTTTTGTATATCTGTATCCGTACTGGGCAATTGGCTCATGCTGTGTTTTTCTTCCGGCAGGTTTGCAGGGGTGATTCAGGGCTAGTGTGATATGAGTGTTGCCTTTGACCATCTAGGTGGATTCGAATTTTAGGTTTTGATTATTTTGACTCTATGTTGAGAATCGTATTTAATGCCTTATTGATGGTTATCATTATTACATATTTAAAGTCTTTAGTGCTCTGTTTAATAATTTTGAGGTTTGTTGTGCTTTGCACGTGACCTCCCTTTCCATTTTCGGGAAGGGGGTGTTACAGAGATGGTATCAGAGCTTAGGTTCTTTCTTGTAGAAAACCAATTTAGGTTTGACCTGTGAGTTATGGGTAAATCACTGGGTAGACGTCGTAGGAATTTTAGTCGATTTTGTTCTTTGTTTGGTTGGTCTTGATTTTGACCAAGTGTCATTCTCTCCTCGAGTTGTAGTTAATTTCAGAAATGTGATATACATTGTTAATATTATTATTGTTATGCACTAGAGCAATAATATTAGTTAAGGATTGTGATTGGATATCATTAAGGAGAATAAATACGTGATTGCGTTTATGATTGGATATTTTGTACAGTTAAGAAAGGATTATATGATTATGATGTGAGGATTTGTATAAGCGAGTTTTTGATTTTGAAAAATTATTTGTTAGAGTTGTTTTTGGTGACAATTTATTATGATCTTAGAATTGAGGATTTGATTTTGATGATGATTTTGTTTATGTTAAGCTTGTGGATAATTTGAGGTATGTGTATTGATGTGATACTATGATAAAGTGAAAACTATTAAGTATAGATGATTTCTTGTAATTTGAGTTGTTGATATTCGAGGTAATTAGATTAATCTTTTGGAGTTGATGATCAATTTTGTGGTTATTTCCTAGTAGGATATTGGAGTTATGTCCTATGAAGTTTATTTGTGATAGTATGAGGAGATATTGAAATTTATTGAATTAAGGTTTGCAATAAGGGATGATTGATTTATTATATGATTAGATAGCAAGTGGTGAAATTCAATTGATTTTGAGAGATCTTGAATAGTTATAGCTTACTTATTCAGATAGTAAGATATATGATTTGGAGTTTGGTATGGTGATGAAGAGATCTTAGTAGTATATTTTTTTGGGTGTAATAATATTTGAGAACTAATTTGATTTGAGGTTATGATATTTGGAAACTCTTAAGGACTTAGGAGAGTTGGTGGTAAAGAGATATTAGTAGTATATTCTTTGGTGTAATAATATTTGAGAACTAGTTCAAATTGAGGATGAGATAGTTTGAAGCTCTTGAGGACTTGGGGAGAGTTGGTAATATAGTTAGCATAATTGTTTTGTTTCTCTGATGTCTTTAGAGTTTTGTATGAATTTATGTAAAATAAAACAAAAATAATTTGTTAGATCCTTATCATGTGTGGAACATAAAAGTTTTACGAATTAAAGATAATTTTAAATATTTCGAGTATTCGAATCGTATTTAGAAGAAGATAAATTTTTGTGATTTCGAATTATATTCCGAAGAGTACGTACGTTTGCAAGAATGAAATTCAAAGATATTAGCGACAGTCGCACCAACGGTGGATCGTGGGATCTAATTTGATGCAACACGAACAACCTTACCAAGGCTGACACGATAACTGACGAATCTTTTACAAGCACATTGATAATTGCGTGGACTGATGACTTATCCGCGTCGATCGTTATAAATGACGGTGCTACATCGTAACTAAATTACTATTTTTGTAGCTTATCTGAATTCCGAGGACGGAATTATTTTTAAGGGGTGAAAAATGTAATAACTCATTTTTTAATTATTAAATATTAATTGATTTTTTTTATTTTATACAATTGTGTTTAAATTGGAAAAGGTAAATGATTTTGTTTCCCTCTTTTCTTTCTTGTTTTATTCAGAAAATTAAATTCTTTTAGTTGGTAAGTAAATAACTGATTAAATTAAAATGGAGAAAGATAATTCCTTTTGGTTAAAGTCTTGTGCTAAAATCATTCGGAGCGAGAAGCTACTTGGGAGATAGAGGAGAATATTCGAGCGGAGTATCTGTATTTTTTGATAATTAGGTACGTTCATTCTTTTGATTCCGGGGACGGAATCCTTTTTAAGGGGGAGGTAATGTAATATCCCGAAAATAATAATAATAATAATAATAATAATAATAATAATAATAATAATAATAATAATAATAAATAAAGTAAATAGCATTTAAATCTATGTTTTAAATAGAATAATAGGGCTTGTCTTTTATTTGGGTGAATTTGGAAATAATGTTTGTGGGCTATAACAATAAGTGACAGCAAATATTAATCTTGTAAATTTGGGCTTTAAAATTAATTAAGTTCAATGTTATAAATCCTATTAGGACAAGGATGATTAATTATATATATGACTCAAACCTAATTGTATTGGATTCCATCTATTATGAAGTGAAGAGAAAGGGGGCTAGGAGTATAGAAAATAGAAAGAGAAAAATTCTCCCAACCAAGGTAATACCATTATTTTTATTATTGGGTATTTTTTAGTTATTTTATGATCGGATCTTGCAAGCTTAATTAATTTGATTGTTTATTGTTATAAGTCATGCCTGGAGGGAATCTCAATTAAAACTAGCAAATAAATAAAGTATAAATTAGATTAGCTTGTTTGGAACATGTAGTTAAATTTCAAAGTATTGTTCTATATATTATATTGTGGTATCATGTTAGAAATTTTTTTATATATTATAACGGAGTTGGGAATTATGATTAAGTTTGTAATTAATTCGAATTTACTTCAGGATATCAGTTAATGAGTATTTCTTGTGAAACAGAGGTAGAATAAATATAAGTATGTAGTTAGTACAATGGTATTAAAAAGAAAATATATGGAGTGTAATAATAATAATAATAATAAAATAAATTTATCAATGGGTTAAAGATGAAAGAATATTTTTATAAGTGTACTTATATTTATTATTATTTTGTTTAGTTAGTTTGAACGAAAAGGCGACGATTAAAGGCATATTAAATAGATTATGAATTATTTTGGAGTTTATGAGTTGAATTATATTTAATTTGAGGTGAATATGTTTAGGTGGTGAATAACGTTTCGTATTTGATATCGTTGGCATTTGAGGGTAAGATTTGGTGGAGTGTGCTATAAATGGTTTGGAAGTATCAGGTACGGATTCCGTACTCTTTCAGCGATACTTTTGTTACATTTGATTTATTCGTTTTGTTTCTCGTATCAAATTCTGTTATTATTTCACATAATTGTTTCTTGTGAAATTCATATAATTGTTTCATTTTGGAATTGACACATTGGACTCGTAATTGTACTCTTTGAATTAGGATATCATGTTTAGTATTTATTTTTGATAATTGTAGAGCGGTACATGTTGTTACCTTCTTTTGAGACCTTGTGACCATAATTTGATTTGGTTCAACATGTACATATAGAACCTTTTTGTTGGTATTATGTCGCATGTGTTGTGACATGGTATTTTTGTTAGAATATACCGTGGAGTATACCTGAGCTATAACCACCTGTGGGGGTACCACAGGCATGTCGTCTTGGCACGAGAGGCATGACACTTTCCGTGGCAGTGTGATTAGTCCACGGCGTCTCCGTTTTGGGCTCCGGAGTAAGTGGGCCGTTTGGTGTTTTGTTGTGGGAGGCGTATGGGTTAACCCTAGTTTTCTGTTCTGCGGATTGGTGATGTTGTGCCAAACACACCTATCTGATTTGCATACATTTGGATTCGCGGTCCAATGTGTGATTTGCCTGTGTGGCATTATTTTGACTTGCCTATGTGGCATGGTTTTGACTTGCCTGTGTGGCATCATTTGACTTGCCTGTGTGGCATGGTTTTGACTTGCCTGTGTGGCATTATTTTGACTTGCCTGTGTGGCATTATTTTGACTTGTCTGTGTGGCAAGGTATATTTTTGAGCTCACTTGGTATGAAATAACCCCAGCCATTTGTTTCAGCCTATTATTTTATTGTATTAGTTTTGTTTGTTTTTGTTCAGTTCAATTCATTGAGTTAGTTACTTCAGTTCGTTATTTCTTTATTCGTCTATTGATTTCATCAATTCTGTTGATTCAGATATATTTCATTCAGATCTTTGGAGATTATATTTTCGTCCGTATTTACACTTGAGGCTTTGTTCAGTATATTGTCTCAGTTATTTTCGTATATCAGTTGTATATATCTTTTGTATATCTGTATCCGTACTGGGCAATTGGCTCATGCTGTGTTTTTCTTCCGGCAGGTTTGCAGGGGTGATTCAGGGCTAGTGTGATATGAGTGTTGCCTTTGACCATCTAGGTGGATTCGAATTTTAGGTTTTGATTATTTTGACTCTATGTTGAGAATCGTATTTAATGCCTTATTGATGGTTATCATTATTACATATTTAAAGTCTTTAGTGCTCTGTTTAATAATTTTGAGGTTTGTTGTGCTTTGCACGTGACCTCCCTTTCCATTTTCGGGAAGGGGGTGTTACAGAGATGGTATCAGAGCTTAGGTTCTTTCTTGTAGAAAACCAATTTAGGTTTGACCTGTGAGTTATGGGTAAATCACTGGGTAGACGTCGTAGGAATTTTAGTCGATTTTGTTCTTTGTTTGGTTGGTCTTGATTTTGACCAAGTGTCATTCTCTCCTCGAGTTGTAGTTAATTTCAGAAATGTGATATACATTGTTAATATTATTATTGTTATGCACTAGAGCAATAATATTAGTTAAGGATTGTGATTGGATATCATTAAGGAGAATAAATACGTGATTGCGTTTATGATTGGATATTTTGTACAGTTAAGAAAGGATTATATGATTATGATGTGAGGATTTGTATAAGCGAGTTTTTGATTTTGAAAAATTATTTGTTAGAGTTGTTTTTGGTGACAATTTATTATGATCTTAGAATTGAGGATTTGATTTTGATGATGATTTTGTTTATGTTAAGCTTGTGGATAATTTGAGGTATGTGTATTGATGTGATACTATGATAAAGTGAAAACTATTAAGTATAGATGATTTCTTGTAATTTGAGTTGTTGATATTCGAGGTAATTAGATTAATCTTTTGGAGTTGATGATCAATTTTGTGGTTATTTCCTAGTAGGATATTGGAGTTATGTCCTATGAAGTTTATTTGTGATAGTATGAGGAGATATTGAAATTTATTGAATTAAGGTTTGCAATAAGGGATGATTGATTTATTATATGATTAGATAGCAAGTGGTGAAATTCAATTGATTTTGAGAGATCTTGAATAGTTATAGCTTACTTATTCAGATAGTAAGATATATGATTTGGAGTTTGGTATGGTGATGAAGAGATCTTAGTAGTATATTTTTTGGGTGTAATAATATTTGAGAACTAATTTGATTTGAGGTTATGATATTTGGAAACTCTTAAGGACTTAGGAGAGTTGGTGGTAAAGAGATATTAGTAGTATATTCTTTGGTGTAATAATATTTGAGAACTAGTTCAAATTGAGGATGAGATAGTTTGAAGCTCTTGAGGACTTGGGGAGAGTTGGTAATATAGTTAGCATAATTGTTTTGTTTCTCTGATGTCTTTAGAGTTTTGTATGAATTTATGTAAAATAAAACAAAAATAATTTGTTAGATCCTTATCATGTGTGGAACATAAAAGTTTTACGAATTAAAGATAATTTTAAATATTTCGAGTATTCGAATCGTATTTAGAAGAAGATAAATTTTTGTGATTTCGAATTATATTCCGAAGAGTACGTACGTTTGCAAGAATGAAATTCAAAGATATTAGCGACAGTCGCACCAACGGTGGATCGTGGGATCTAATTTGATGCAACACGAACAACCTTACCAAGGCTGACACAATAACTGACGAATCTTTTACAAGCACATTGATAATTGCGTGGACCGATGACTTATCCGCGTCGATCGTTATAAATGACGGTGCTACGTCGTAACTAAATTACTATTTTTGTAGCTTATCTGAATTCCGAGGACGGAATTATTTTTAAGGGGTGAAAAATGTAATAACTCATTTTTTAATTATTAAATATTAATTGATTTTTTTTATTTTATACAATTGTGTTTAAATTGGAAAAGGTAAATGATTTTGTTTCCCTCTTTTCTTTCTTGTTTTATTCAGAAAATTAAATTCTTTTAGTTGGTAAGTAAATAACTGATTAAATTAAAATGGAGAAAGATAATTCCTTTTGGTTAAAGTCTTGTGCTAAAATCATTCGGAGCGAGAAGCTACTTGGGAGATAGAGGAGAATATTCGAGCGGAGTATCTGTATTTTTTTGATAATTAGGTACGTTCATTCTTTTGATTCCGGGGACGGAATCCTTTTTAAGGGGGAGGTAATGTAATATCCCGAAAATAATAATAATAATAATAATAATAATAATAATAATAATAATAATAATAATAATAATAATAATAATAATAATAATAATAATAATAAATAAAGTAAATAGCATTTAAATCTATGTTTTAAATAGAATAATAGGGCTTGTCTTTTATTTGGGTGAATTTGGAAATAATGTTTGTGGGCTATAACAATAAGTGACAGCAAATATTAATCTTGTAAATTTGGGCTTTAAAACTAATTAAGTTCAATGTTATAAATCCTATTAGGACAAGGATGATTAATTATATATATGACTCAAACCTAATTGTATTGGATTCCATCTATTATGAAGTGAAGAGAAAGGGGGCTAGGAGTATAGAAAATAGAAAGAGAAAAATTCTCCCAACCAAGGTAATACCATTATTTTTATTATTGGGTATTTTTTAGTTATTTTATGATCGGATCTTGCAAGCTTAATTAATTTGATTGTTTATTGTTATAAGTCATGCCTGGAGGGAATCTCAATTAAAACTAGCAAATAAATAAAGTATAAATTAGATTAGCTTGTTTGGAACATGTAGTTAAATTTCAAAGTATTGTTCTATATATTATATTGTGGTATCATGTTAGAAATTTTTTTATATATTAGAACGGAGTTGGGAATTATGATTAAGTTTGTAATTAATTCGAATTTACTTCAGGATATCAGTTAATGAGTATTTCTTGTGAAACAGAGGTAGAATAAATATAAGTATGTAGTTAGTACAATGGTATTAAAAAGAAAATATATGGAGTGTAATAATAATAATAATAATAAAATAAATTTATCAATGGGTTAAAGATGAAAGAATATTTTTATAAGTGTACTTATATTTATTATTATTTTGTTTAGTTAGTTTGAACGAAAAGGCGACGATTAAAGGCATATTAAATAGATTATGAATTATTTTGGAGTTTATGAGTTGAATTATATTTAATTTGAGGTGAATATGTTTAGGTGGTGAATAACGTTTCGTATTTGATATCGTTGGCATTTGAGGGTAAGATTTGGTGGAGTGTGCTATAAATGGTTTGGAAGTATCAGGTACGGATTCCGTACTCTTTCAGCGATACTTTTGTTACATTTGATTTATTCGTTTTGTTTCTCGTATCAAATTCTGTTATTATTTCACATAATTGTTTCTTGTGAAATTCATATAATTGTTTCATTTTGGAATTGACACATTGGACTCGTAATTGTACTCTTTGAATTAGGATATCATGTTTAGTATTTATTTTTGATAATTGTAGAGCGGTACATGTTGTTACCTTCTTTTGAGACCTTGTGACCATAATTTGATTTGGTTCAACATGTACATATAGAACCTTTTTGTTGGTATTATGTCGCATGTGTTGTGACATGGTATTTTTGTTAGAATATACCGTGGAGTATACCTGAGCTATAACCACCTGTGGGGGTACCACAGGCATGTCGTCTTGGCACGAGAGGCATGACACTTTCCGTGGTAGTGTGATTAGTCCACGGCGTCTCCGTTTTGGGCTCCGGAGTAAGTGGGCCGTTTGGTGTTTTGTTGTGGGAGGCGTATGGGTTAACCCTAGTTTTCTGTTCTGCGGATTGGTGATGTTGTGCCAAACACACCTATCTGATTTGCATACATTTGGATTCGCGGTCCAATGTGTGATTTGCCTGTGTGGCATTATTTTGACTTGCCTGTGTGGCATTATTTTGACTTGCCTGTGTGGCATCATTTGACTTGCCTGTGTGGCATGGTTTTGACTTGCCTGTGTGGCATTATTTTGACTTGCCTGTGTGGCATTATTTTGACTTGTCTGTGTGGCAAGGTATATTTTTGAGCTCACTTGGTATGAAATAACCCCAGCCATTTGTTTCAGCCTATTATTTTATTGTATTAGTTTTGTTTGTTTTTGTTCAGTTCAATTCATTGAGTTAGTTACTTCAGTTCGTTATTTCTTTATTCGTCTATTGATTTCGTCAATTCTGTTGATTCAGATATATTTCATTCAGATCTTTGGAGATTATATTTTCGTCCGTATTTACACTTGAGGCTTTGTTCAGTATATTGTCTCAGTTATTTTTCGTATATCAGTTGTATATATCTTTTGTATATTTGTATCCGTAATGGGCAATTGGCTCATGTTGTGTTTTTCTTCCGGCAGGTTTGCAGGGGTGATTCAGGGCTAGTGTGATATGAGTGTTGCCTTTGACCATCTAGGTGGATTCGAATTTTAGGTTTTGATTATTTTGACTCTATGTTGAGAATCGTATTTAATGCCTTATTGATGGTTATCATTATTACATATTTAAAGTCTTTAGTGCTCTGTTTAATAATTTTGAGGTTTGTTGTGCTTTGCACGTGACCTCCCTTTCCATTTTCGGGAAGGGGGTGTTACAATTGTGACCCTTATTCTTGAAATTGAATCCATGTTATGGTCTCACTTGATTCATTCTTATTATCATTATCATAATTCTCAGACTTAAATTGTGAGACTCCAAATTTTATGAATAAATATTTAATTTTCTCGAAATATTTTTTTTATGTTATGGTGTGGATTTGAGATAATGTTATAGTTGTGAGTAATATTTATAAATTTTGAAAAGTAAGCAAGTGGTTATAAAATATTCGATTGGTCGAGGAATATTCTTTTTTGTCGGGAAATATCCGTACAACGGCACAATCATTGGTGGACCCCACAACGGAATTATTGTCGAAATGAGAAAACGACATAAATATTTTTTATAAAAATAACGGCGGAAGTTTTACCATTAACTGTTGAACTACCTGGTAGTAAAAGTTCAGTAATACACGTGGTTGCATAGTAGCACACTATATTGATTATTTGTGCTTACGTGAGAAGTCATTCAGTTTTACTCGATAATTGTTACAGTAATTATTGTTCAATATTTTATTTTATTGATTCAATAATTGTTGCGTTAATATTTTATATTATTGTTGTTTCAATAATTATCACTGCACAGTATTTCCCATTATCAAATCAATAATTCATATTATTTGAATAATATTATTAGATAGCATTATTGGCAATGTCTAGAAAGTTCTGTTAAGGAGAGGTTTGGTCACCTAATTGCGCGCCAGTAAGGAGAAATCCTTATCGGAAATCCCCCTCTTTCTTGGGAACGGCCGGTTGTCATTATTGTGATTTTGTAATATTATTTGTGAATAATTAATTATTTTTTTAAATATCATCATGCCAAAATATTGATATGAATTTAATTGTGGAATTTCTACCTTTTTGTGTCGGGATTACTATTCACAAATACGACACTATTCACCGAAAAATGAAATTTTCTCTTTTTCGTCCCAGATGTCTATTATGGTTACTATCATTGATTGTATCCCTGTTTTGATCTTCATTCTATACTCATTTGGTTAAAGTTTTGGATCCTATAATCCATGAAATTAGTAAAATATCCTTGATATTTGATCTTCATCCAGTATCTTTTTATGGAAATATTATTCTGAGCATTCTTGATAAAATTTAAATTATTTATGCTGGAGTACTATTCATGGGTTACTATTCATGAAGTACTATTTACGGGGTAATATTCACTCGAGTACTATTCACCCGGGGTACTATTCATGATAAAAATATATTCGTTTTCGGTCCAAATCATTTTTGGTACAATATTATTCTTGAATTTTACTCCACAAAGCAGTATCATGTTGACAATTTGAACGTTATTGAATTCTGGATAAATTAAATTATAAATCTTTAAAATTTTTCCTTGAACTTGTTTTATTGAATTATTATGCCATTGTCATCATCCTCATGCTTATATTGTTATGAAAGTCATCTTTGGCCCGTAGTGCATAGATGGACTTGGTATGATTATGACCAGGGATTATTCGGTATAATCATGACCGTAATGTTACAAATGATGTGATAAAAGTCCTCATTGGCCCGTAGTGCATTGATGGACAGTTTTTGGTATGATTATGGTCATGGATTCTCTTCGGCCAAGGGTGCAAAGATGAATTATTTTATGGCATGATTATGACCGTTGATGAACACACGATTATCTTTGGCTCGTAGTGCAAGAATAATTCGTGGTCGTGATACTAAAAAATAACCTTGGCCCGTAGTGCAGGGATGATTCGATGATGTGGATTATTTATTAAGTTGAGTCTCAGCGATAAAATTGATGATAAATCTTTTACATCAGAGAAGATAGTAGATTTTATGCTCTACTTGACTCTTCTAATGGATTTCTTATTCTGCTGCAGTTATTGATCTAAAACTTGTTGTCTATTATATTCTATCAGTTGTTATACTGTTGATGGCTAATGATAATTTATTCTGCATTATCTTAGTCATAATATTTCTTACTGGGCTAGTTGAGCTCACCCTTTTGCTTTCATTGTTCTCTTCAGGAAATGAGAACGTAGCCGGGACTAGTCGGTGAACGGAGTGACGGTCCAGATGATTAGTAGTTCTCACTATTCTATGAAATAATGTTATAATAAATGTATTGAGGACTCGTTTTGAGTTGAATACTATCTAGAAGACAATATTCATTTTAAAACTCTCAGTTTATGTTTTGTCGTATGTCACATGACAATTGTATTATTAAGTTGTACTTGAATTTTGTACCATGTATTTGGCGACTCAAGATGGGTGATGTATACCTATTTTGGGGGCGTCACATAAATTATGTTGAAAGTTATCTTTGGCTCGTAGTGCAAAGATGAACTATTGATTGATGAATATATTTGGCCCGTAGTGTAAAGATGAGCTGCTGATTGATATTTTTTGCCCGTAGTGCGAAGATGGTCATGTGTTTGGCATGATCATGACCACTGGTGATACAAACGATTAGTAGAATATCCATTTGCAGTTTCATATATTCTATGATACTCATTTGGTTAAAGTTTTAGCTTCTATACTCCATGAAATTAGTAGAATATCCTGGATATTTGCACTTCATTTGGTATCTTTTTATGGAAATATTCTTCTGAGCATTCTTGAATTTTACTCCACAAAGTAGTATCTGTTGGGCTTCGGCATAGAAACGCACAGCAGAAATTAAAATTTTAAAGCAATTTCCGAAACCCTAAAACAGGATCCATGCGAAAAATCAATTAATTCAGAGGTTTAGAGATTATACCAGATATGAAAAAAAAGAGAATCTGAAACCGATTGCGCCTCGAATCTCCAACGTAATACAAACCGATTGCGCCTCTACGGTATCCACACGAACGCCGCACGAACCGTCGAACGATTCTGCAATAAGAAGGACTTGCGGTACTAGCCACCAAAAGGAATGAATTTTCTGAAACTGTTTTCTCTCTAGTCTCTCTCTAAGAGCGGCTAGGGTTTTTCAATTATGATATCTCCCTAAGTAGCTGCTATATATCATATATATATAGTAGTTAAAAGGAATTAATCAAATCAAAACCTAATTTCATAAAATTCGAATTTATATATATGTATATATATATATATATATCTCTTAATTAAGTCTTACTTAATTAATATACATGTATACAAATTATCCTTTTAATTTAAATTCGTGATTTAAATACTATTAATCATATTAATATATTTAAATCCTTAAAATTTAAATTAATTCCATTTTAAATAACGTTCTATGTGTGTGACCCTATAGGTTATTATTACGTTGGCAATAATTTTAAAATCATATTATAAAATTATAAACAGTGAGCGGCATCTAGTAATGCATCACTGCTACCCAAGTAATAATAAGATCGATGATTCTATGCAACGTTTTCGTGACCAATATTTCAATGTAATTTAATCCTTTTAACCTTAATATCCTAGATTAAACTCGAGTCATGGAATGTGTCATACTCTTCATAATTTAATCTTAGTTTTCTTGATCAATGAGTAAACTATATGAAACAAATCACTATTTGAGCATGGCCATGCATTTCATAGTCCTACTCAATCAAGAGGCCTATGGATATCACCCATAATATATAGGATGGTTAAATTCCATCTAGATCACTCATATTTCTCACACGATTAATGATGAACCCAATAATCACCTTTATAGTCCACCCTATTAAAGGTGACATTTGATGATATCAAAGTACATAAATTCTCATGTAGTAATATAGCGATTTCAGGTTGGAGGACCATTACATCATTGTCACTATGAGAATTGCTAATGACACTTCGCATAATGCTCCATATAGAATTCTCATGGTGAGTCTGTCCAGTACATCGTTCTCTAACATGTTCCTATTTTTTTTTAATGTGGAGTTTCCCAACCGCAGTCAGACTAAGTCTCCCCACCCCGGGTCAGGCTTTTCATATGGGCTTAATATCTCATATATTTATGACCAATGAGATTTGGTCATCAATCAATCCACATACTAGTCTCAATGCATTATTGTTGTCCCATCAACAATGATACTCGACTAGGGACATTTAAGAACACTGATACTAATGGTAATATATAATCTCATGTTCAAGTCACATACTTGATACTATATAATTTGTATCACTATTCTAAGGAATTTTATTATGTTAACAATTATATTATGCAGTAAATAAAACCATAATAAAATCATATATTTATTCAATCAAATATAATATCAAAACGTTAAGCAAT